>CM033643.1:100464938-100840633 GCA_019512145.1 Engystomops pustulosus
CTTCTTCCCCCTTCAGTCTATAGTTAGCCAGCACATAAAAAATAAACTCATGTTTCTGACCCCCCGGGCAGGTCCTCTTCTTGCTTCCTGTTGTCAGCTGCTTGCTGACATCATAGTGTGTGCACTATGATGGAGGGCCTGTTGCTGGCTGACGACAGGGAGCAAGAAGAGGACCTGCGTCGGATAGATTATTTATTAGTTTTTTTTTTACTCGAGTATAAGCCGAGTTAAGTTTTTCCAGCACATGTTTTGTGATGAAATACTCAGTTTATGCTTCAGTATATATGGTATTTAAACCCATTTTTATGGCTTGATTTTTATATGATTAATAAAAATTTTTTTATTGTTTATGTTAAGTTTTTGTATGGTGTACAATAAACATTTTTCTTAATCGTAGACATTTGCACATTTCTGGCTGTACACGTGGCTTCCGTCTTTGTTAGTGCCCCTCGTCCAAACTGTTTTGATCTGCAGTGAGCTGAAACAGCTGCAATGCTACAGATGGACCTGTCTGCTTCCTGCCCCATATGTATTATAAAACTACTGATCAATGGGATCTCCAGATGATCGCTGCCTATAGTACCTGGGACATCTGTTAACACCAGCTCCAACAACATGGCTTTCACTGTAATCATATGTATAAAATATATTAAAAATGTATTTAATCATTTTTAAAAAATGAAATAGTTTCACTAATAACTTACATACATCCCCATTTCTGTACCCAGTGACAAATGCACCCTGGCTCCATGGTGGCAAAATTGAGGCATTATCCCAACCTTACTGTTTCTTAGATGTCAGAGTTTTCCCACCAGCTGGATAGTAGGCTAACCATATGTCACCATGGTACCCAAGACCATAGGCTCTCCAAAAATGTATCATACTATTATAATAAAATATTATGCAAATATTAACCGTATTAAGTGCAAGCATTGCTCTGATACTTAACCCCTTTGCGCACCAGGACGTACTATAACGTCCTGGTACTGCGGGGGGTTATGTAGAGGACTCGCGGGCTGAGCTCTCTCCTCCCCATACACAATGGGTGTAACCTGCCTGTTACTGCCACAGTCTTGCATGGGCGATCTCAGCCCCCTGTAATGTCATCCGAGGACAGCAATCGGTTGCCATGGCAGCCTACAGTCTCATTGAGACATGTAGACTTGCCATGTGTAATAACCTTTAATAGCCAGCAGATGGCAAGCTACTACAGATCACCAGTTATATTGCTATATGCTGCAATACAGTAGTAATGCAGTACAGACAGTCCCCTACTTAAGAACACTCGACTTACATACGACCCATAGTTACAAACGGACTTCTGGATGTTGGTAATTTACTGTATTTTAGTCCTAGGCTACAATAAACAGCTGTAACAGTTATCAAATGTGTCTGTAATGAAGCTTTAGTGATAATCCTGGTTCTTATGACAATCCAACATTTTTAAAATCCAACTGTCACAGAGACCAAAAAAGTTCTGTCTGGGATTACAATGATAAAATATACAGTTCCGACTTACATACAAATTCAACTCAAGAACAAACCTACAGACCCTATCTTGTATGTAACCCGGGGACTGCCTGTATATAGTTTTAGCAATCAGACCCTGCAGGGTTAAAGTACCCTGGAGGGTCTGAAATAATGGTAAAAAAAAATAAAATAAACATATTTTAAAAAATAATATAAAAATACATAAACTGTAAAATCATTATCATAAAAGGTACAGCCGCATCCCACAATGCTCTTTCTATCAAAATATTAAAAAGATTAATCCTGGTCGTGAAACCATAACAGAAAAGAGCTCCCAAATGTAATAATCACTACTATTTCCCCATTTTTCCATCCATGAATATTTGAATACAAATTATCAAACTTCACATAGGTCCCAAAGTGGTATAAATTACTATCCAAGCACATACCACAAAAAAATAACTCGTTATAGGTCCATACACTGAAGTGTGAAAAAGTTATTGGCCTCAGAATTTGTCAAAATGGAAAATATTTTTATTGACAAAAGATTTACATTATAAAACCTATACATCCCTGTAATCATTGCGACCCAAAGAATATAGGGAAAGTATCATTTGAGCTCAGAATAAAACCTGTAAAAACAGAGCCCCCAAGAAAACACCACAAATGGTTTTTTTTTGTCAATTCAATGCACTTGGAATTTTTTTCCAACTTTCCACTACATTGCATGGAATATTAAATGGCACCACTAAAAAGTACAATTGAGGGGAGTGAAAAACAGAATTGCAAAAAACTAAAATGGGCTTTAAAGGAAACCTACCACTTCGGGTAGGGCTTATAAGCAGGACATGCTGTGCAGCAGCTCAGTGTGAGCTGGTGCCGGCGCTTATCTTTGTTATGTTTTTAAACTGTTTTAAAGTGTTTTAACAGTTTATTAATGTTTATATTCTTACTAACTTCCCCGCACCGAGGTCCGTGCTTGGCGCACCATGCATGCTATCACTTCCTATTCAGATGCACGCACGGTCGCGCGCATGGTGTGCAGAGGCGGACGTCAGTGCGGGGAAGCTAGTCAGGATATAAACATTAATAAACTGTTAAAACACTTTAAAACAATTTAAAAACATAACGGAGATAAGCGCCGGCTCACCCTGAGCTGGTGCACGGCATGTCCTGCTTATAAGCCCTATCCGAAGTGGAAGGTTTCCTTTAAGGGTTATACAAAGCTTATGGCAATTTGTGTAACAACAAGTTTACCGATTAACTGTTAGTGTATCTCCATATGTCTATTTTTTAACATCTGCAGGGATAAAACCAAAAATAGCTGTTCTGATTAAACTGCTACATAATCTTTGTATACACTTGAAGAATTGTGTGTCTATCTGGAATCTGAGCTGTGACAGATGCCACTTGATAGAGAAAAGATTGAACACAGATTCATCTTCCCAGATTTCTGTTAGATTTTCAGGATTGTGAGTTGTATAAAAATGTTGCCTATATCAGCATTATTTCTTCTACAGAAGTATTAGAATGCACTGGAAGCAGAGCAATTTATTTTGCTGCCACACTGTTAATGTGTTACTTGGGAATATATGGAAATATCTCAATTTGAACATTTTTCTTTTAATTGAAAAAGTGACATTTCTAAAAAAAAGGTGTAAATTATTATATGTACAAAGTATTAAAAAAAAAGAGCAGTTTAGTTGTTTCTGTAGAACTTGTTTCCCGCTTGTCAGTTCTATTCTTTATGCTGCATGAAGAGAAAAGTTGCTGCTTAAAGGGGTATTCCAGAAATACGAACGTCTGATACAAAAATCGATAATGCTATAAATAATAAATTAATACAACAAATCTCAATGTCATTAATCACAAAACGGAGCTCAAATAGTTTGATTTTATGATTCACAAACTTTTATGGTCTTGCTAAAGTAGGCGGAGTTATCTTCAAGATGGCCGTCATCTACAACTACAAGTCCTATGATCCTTTAGTTCTCAGTCACAGCTCCTCCCTCTTATGCTGTGCTCCCATTGATGATCTAACACACTGTCCTGCTCTGTTACCATAGTAATGATGCGTGTAACTGCCATAACTGCACATTACATGACTGATATGGGTTTCACAACAACACTGGCCGTACTGGATGCGCTGCAACCAACCGACTACAGCCAAACATAGTGGTGATCACATGACCTGCTCAGGCAGGTGCAGGACATGTAATGTGGACATGTGACTAGTGGCCATCTTCTGTCCTGTGTCTCCTCCACAGGGACAAAATCACAAGACCGATTAACCTTTTTACCAATTAATTGTTAATGTATCTCCATATGTCTATTTTAACATTTGCAGGGATAAAACCAAAAATTGTCGTTCTGATGAAACTACTACATATTCTTTGTATACACTTGAAGAATTGTATGCTAATCTTGAATCTGGGCGGTGACAAATGCCACAACAATATATGTTAAAGGGGTTGTCAGGGATTGTCAGCCTTGCTTCTTCTACAATGGGCTACAATCAACGACACGCGGCCCGTTGCTTGCGGCTCACAAAATGCACATGTTCGTGTGCATGAGGCCTTAGTGTGATTACTTTTATTTTCTCCTCTATTATAATTTTCTAATATCACTTGTGTCTATGATGTTGGTACTTTATTTATAGGGTTTTAAAGAAGATTTATCCTTCTATATGTAAGGGAAGAATAGTGTGGAGATCATTCTGTGAGAACAAATTGCACAAACAATATTGTTCTGTTTGGATAAAAGGGTGGGCAATGTATACATGTGACCAATATATAATAGTACTATTTTTATTTAAGTATTAGGGATACTTCTTGCTTACTTAGTATCAACCTATTCCACAGGGATCGACAGATATTGACATTATTGACTGTCACGGGAAGGGCTCACAGTCTAGATTCACATTAGTTTGCCTTTGGAAAACTACATAGTAATAAAGATACAGAATAATTATAGAATTTTTGAAGTAATTGTATTCCTTTCTCTGTCTGTCTCCTTTCTTAAGTGATTGGCAACTGTTGTGTATCTGCATATCAGGTTTGAGCCATGAATCACTGCTGAAAAGAGCAAAGAAGCACCTCCTACTTGACTCCCACACAGGACTTATAAATACATGTACATGCCTTCTATAGGCATGTTTAGATTGACCTCAACTCATTTATGACAGCTGATTAACTCATTCACACTCTACGCCATACATGTATGGTGTAGAGGTGTGGAGCAATGGAATAATTAGAGTTCACTGAGCCCCAGTCAAAATTTCTAATGGGGCCCCCCTCAACCCTAACATTGACTATTGTTACTACTACTGCTACCTAAAAGTTATGTTAAGTATTGTTACATCCCAAAAGTCCAGATCTATCAAAATATAATAAGTGGTTATTCCCAGCGTTAAACCCTTGAAAGGAAAATAGCGCCCAAATGTCTGAAACATTATTTTTGCCATTTTGAATATATAAAAAATTGCAAAATGGAGAAGATGATGAAACAAAGACATATTTTTTTGTACATAAGGTTCTAATTATTAAGTATATTAAAATACAATAAAATCCAAACAAATTCCCTATCCCTGTGATCACACCAACAACAACTCCAATCATTTGGAGTGCAAAATAAAAGCCATAAAACCAAGTCTACAAGAAAATGGTGCAAATGAGGTTGTTCACCAATTTTACATTTTGCATTTGAATTTTTTTTCCATTTCCCAGTACACAGCATGGAATATAAAATACTGTCACTTTAAAGTACAATTCGTTACACAGGAAATAAACCCAGTCTGCTTCTCCCCCCCCCCCAGTATATAGCCAGTCTGCTTCTTCCCCCTTCAGTCTATAGTTAGCCAGCACATAAAAAATAAACTCATGTTTCTGACCCCCCGGGCAGGTCCTCTTCTTGCTTCCTGTTGTCAGCTGCTTGCTGACATCATAGTGTGTGCACTATGATGGAGGGCCTGTTGCTGGCTGACGACAGGGAGCAAGAAGAGGACCTGCGTCGGATAGATTATTTATTAGTTTTTTTTTTACTCGAGTATAAGCCGAGTTAAGTTTTTCCAGCACATTTTTTGTGATGAAATACTCAGTTTATGCTTCAGTATATATGGTATTTAAACCCATTTTTATGGCTTGATTTTTATATGATTAATAAATTTTTTTTTATTGTTTATGTTAAGTTTTTGTATGGTGTACAATAAACATTTTTCTTAATCGTAGACATTTGCACATTTCTGGCTGTACACGTGGCTTCCGTCTTTGTTAGTGCCCCTCGTCCAAACTGTTTTGATCTGCAGTGAGCTGAAACAGCTGCAATGCTACAGATGGACCTGTCTGCTTCCTGCCCCATATGTAGTATAAAACTACTGATCAATGGGATCTCCAGATGATCGCTGCCTATAGTACCTGGGACATCTGTTAACACCAGCTCCAACAACATGGCTTTCACTGTAATCATATATATAAAATATATTAAAAATGTATTTAATCATTTTTAAAAAATGAAATAGTTTCACTAATAACTTACATACATCCCCACTTCTGTACCCAGTGACAAATGCACCCTGGCTCCATGGTGGCAAAATTGAGGCATTATCCCAACCTTACTGTTTCTTAGATGTCAGAGTTTTCCCACCAGCTGGATAGTAGGCTAACCATATGTCACCATGGTACCCAAGACCATAGGCTCTCCAAAAATGTATCATACTATTATAATAAAATATTATGCAATTATTAACCGTATTAAGTGCAAGCATTGCTCTGATACTTAACCCCTTTGCGCACCAGAACGTACTATAACGTCCTGGTACTGCGGGTGGTTATGTAGAGGACTCGCGGGCTGAGCTCTCTCCTCCCCGTACACAATGGGTGTAACCTGCCTGTTACTGCCACAGTCTTGCATGGGCGATCTCAGCCCCCTGTAACGTCATCCGAGGACAGCAATCGGTTGCCATGGCAGCCTACAGTCTCATTGAGACTTGTAGACTTGCCATGTGTAATAACCTTTAATAGCCAGCAGATGGCAAGCTACTACAGATCACCAGTTATATTGCTACATGCTGCAATACAGTAGTAATGCAGTACAGACGGTCCCCTACTTAAGGGTACTACTTACATACGACCCATAGTTACAAACGGACCTCTGGATGTTGGTAATTTACTGTATTTTAGTCCTAGGCTACAATAAACAGCTGTAACAGTTATCAAATGTGTCTGTAATGAAGCTTTAGTGATAATCCTGGTTCTTATGACAATCCAACATTTTTAAAATCCAACTGTCACAGAGACCAAAAAAGTTCTGTCTGGGATTACAATGATAAAATATACAGTTCCGACTTACATACAAATTCAACTCAAGAACAAACCTACAGACCCTATCTTGTATGTAACCCGGGGACTGCCTGTATATAGTTTTAGCAATCAGACCCTGCAGGGTTAAAGTACCCTGGAGGGTCTGAAATAATGGTAAAAAAAAATAAAATAAACATATTGTAAAAAATAATATAAAAATAAATAAACTGTAAAATCATTATCATTATTGGTATCGCCGCATCCCAAAATGCTCATTCTATCAAAATATTAAAAAGATTATTCCTGGTCGTGAACACCATAACAGAAAAGAGCTCCCAAATGTAATAATCACTACTATTTCCCCATTTTTCCATCCATGAATATTTGAATACAAATTATCAAACTTCACATAGGTCCTAAATTGGTATAAATTACTATCCAAGCACATACCACAAAAAAATAACACGTTATAGGTCCATACACTGAAGTGTGAAAAAGTTATTGGCCTCAGAATTTGTCAAAATGGAAAATATTTTTATTGACAAAAGATTTACATTATAAAACCTATACATCCCTGTGATCATTGCAACCCAAAGAATATAGGGAAAGTATCATTTGAGCTCAGAATAAAACCTGTAAAAACAGAGCCCCCAAGAAAACACCACAAATGTTTTTTTTTTGTCAATTCACTGCACTTGGAATTTTTTTCCAACTTTCCACTACATTGCATGAATATTAAATGGCACCACTAAAAAGTACAATTGAGGGGAGTAAAAAACAGTAATGCAAAAAACTAAAAAGTGCTTTAAAGGAAACCTACCACTTCGGATAGGGCTTATAAGCAGGACATGCTGTGCAGCAGCTCAGTGTGAGCTGGTGCCGGCGCTTATCTTTGTTATGTTTTTTAACTGTTTTAAAGTGTTTTAACAGTTTATTAATGTTTATATTCTTACTAACTTCCCCGCACCGAGGTCCGCGCTTGGCACACCATGCACTCTACCACTTCCTATTCAGATGCACGCCCGTTCGCACGCATGGTGCGCCGAGGCGGACCTCAGTGCGGGGAAGCTAGTAAGGATATAAACATTAATAAACTGTTAAAACACTTTAAAACAGTTTAAAAACATAACGGAGATAAGCCCCAGCTCACCCTGAGCTGGTGCACGGCATGTCCTGCTTATAAGCCCTATCCGAAGTGGTAGGTTTCCTTTAAGGGTTATACAAAGCTTATGGCAATTTGTGTAACAACAAGTTTACCGATTAACTGTTAGTGTATCTCCATATGTCTATTTTTTAACATCTGCAGGAATAAAACCAAAAATAGCTGTTCTGATTAAACTGCTACATAATCTTTGTATACACTTGAAGAATTGTGTGTCTATCTGGAATCTGAGCTGTGACAGATGCCACTTGATAGAGAAAAGATTGAACACAGATTCATCTTCCCAGATTTCTGTTAGATTTTCAGGATTGTGAGTTGTATAAAAATGTTGCCCATATCAGCATTATTTCTTCTACAGAAGTATTAGAATGCACTGGAAGCAGAGCAATTTATTTTGCTGCCACACTGTTAATGTGTTACTTGGGAATATATGGAAATATCTCAATTTGAACATTTTTCTTTTAATTGAAAAAGTGACATATCTAAAAAAAAAGGTGTAGATTATTATATGTACAAAGTATTAAAAAAAAAGAGCAGTTTAGTTGTTTCTGTAGAACTTGTTTCCCGCTTGTCAGTTCTATTCTTTATGCTGCATGAAGAGAAAAGTTGCTGCTTAAAGGGGTATTCCAGAAATACGAACGTCTGATACAAAAATCGATAATGCTATAAATAATAAATTAATACAACAAATCTCAATGTCATTAATCACAAAACGGAGCTCAAATAGTTTGATTTTATGATTCACAAACTTTTATGGTCTTGCTAAAGTAGGCGGAGTTATCTTCAAGATGGCCGTCATCTACAACTACAAGTCCTATGATCCTTTAGTTCTCAGTCACAGCTCCTCCCTCTTATGCTGTGCTCCCATTGATGATCTAACACACTGTCCTGCTCTGTTACCATAGTAATGATGCGTGTAACTGCCATAACTGCACATTACATGACTGATATGGGTTTCACAACAACACTGGCCGTACTGGATGCGCTGCAACCAACCGACTACAGCCAAACATAGTGGTGATCACATGACCTGCTCAGGCAGGTGCAGGACATGTAATGTGGACATGTGACTAGTGGCCATCTTCTGTCCTGTGTCTCCTCCACAGGGACAAAATCACAAGACCGATTAACCTTTTTACCAATTAATTGTTAATGTATCTCCATATGTCTATTTTAACATTTGCAGGGATAAAACCAAAAATTGTCGTTCTGATGAAACTACTACATATTCTTTGTATACACTTGAAGAATTGTATGCTAATCTTGAATCTGGGCGGTGACAAATGCCACAACAATATATGTTAAAGGGGTTGTCAGGGATTGTCAGCCTTGCTTCTTCTACAATGGGCTACAATCAATGACACACGGCCCGTTGCTTGCGGCTCACAAAATGCACATGTTCGTGTGCATGAGGCCTTAGTGTGATTACTTTTATTTTCTCCTCTATTATAATTTTCTAATATCACTTGTGTCTATGATGTTGGTACTTTATTTATAGGGTTTTAAAGAAGATTTATCCTTCTATGTGTAAGGGAAGAATAGTGTGGAGATCATTCTGTGAGAACAAATTGCACAAACAATATTGTTCTGTTCGGATAAAAGGGTGGGCAATGTATACATGTGACCAATATATAATAGTACTATTTTTATTTAAGTATTAGGGATACTTCTTGCTTACTTAGTATCAACCTATTCAACAGGGATCGACAGATATTGACATTATTGACTGTCACTGGAAGGGCTCACAGTCTAGATTCACATTAGTTTGCCTTTGGAAAACTACATAGTAATAAAGATACAGAATAATTATAGAATTTTTGAAGTAATTGTATTCCTTTCTCTGTCTGTCTCCTTTCTTAAGTGATTGGCAACTGTTGTGTATCTGCATATCAGGTTTGAGCCATGAATCACTGCTGAAAAGAGCAAAGAAGCACCTCCTACTTGACTCCCACACAGGACTTATAAATACATGTACATGCCTTCTATAGGCATGTTTAGATTGACCTCAACTCATTTATGACAGCTGATTAACTCATTCACACTCTACGCCATACATGTATGGTGTAGAGGTGTGGAGCAATGGAATAATTAGAGTTCACTGAGCCCCAGTCAAAATTTCTAATGGGGCCCCCCTCAACCCTAACATTGACTATTGTTACTACTACTGCTACCTAAAAGTTATGTTAAGTATTGTTACATCCCAAAAGTCCAGATCTATCAAAATATAATAAGTGGTTATTCCCAGCGTTAAACCCTTGAAAGGAAAATAGCGCCCAAATGTCTGAAACATTATTTTTGCCATTTTGAATATATAAAAAATTGCAAAATGGAGAAGATGATGAAACAAAGACATATTTTTTTGTACATAAGGTTCTAATTATTAAGTATATTAAAATACAATAAAATCCAAACAAATTCCCTATCCCTGTGATCACACCAACAACAACTCCAATCATTTGGAGTGCAAAATAAAAGCCATAAAACCAAGTCTACAAGAAAATGGTGCAAATGAGGTTGTTCACCAATTTTACATTTTGCATTTGAATTTTTTTTCCATTTCCCAGTACACAGCATGGAATATAAAATACTGTCACTTTAAAGTACAATTCGTTACACAGGAAATAAACCGTTACACAGCTCTAAACATGGAAAAATAAATAAAAAAAAACCTAAAAAATTAATACGTATCTATTACTCACACATATTATATATACTCACATACACATACATAGTACAACTAGCCCCAGATACCGTATACAGGCGGTCCCCTACTTAAGAACACTCGACTTACATACGACCCCTAGTTACAAACGGACCACTGGATATTAGTAATTTATTGTACTTTAGTCCTAGGCTACAATAAACAGCCGTAACAGTTATCAAAGGTGTCTGTAATGAAGCTTTATTGTTAATCCTGGTTCTTATGACAACCCAACATTTTTAAAATCCACTTGTCACAGAGACCAAAAAAGTTCTTGCTGGGATTACAATGATAAAATATACAGTTCTGACTTACATACAAATTCAACTTAAGAACAAACCTACATTACATCTTGTATGTAACCCGGGGACTGCCTGTAGTCATTTAATTACAAATATGCCCATCCATTACACGTTATTACTCACACATGCAGTACATACACCTATCACACAAACATGCATTACATATCTACAAATGTATATAGCATACATTACTATACATACATAGTGCACATACAGTATATACTGTGAATAAACACTGCACATGCATTACTGTACATGCACACTGCACATGCATTACTGTACATGCACACTGCACATGCATTACTGTACATACACATATTGCAAATTTTCACACAAATACTCATGGTATATATGTACAAATCATATATGCGTACATGACACACACTCACACATAAACTTACCTCTCCGAATGACACACTGGAAGTTGACCTGGGTAGAAAGGAACATCCCAGGAGCACAGCATTGTGGATCCACAGTGCAGGATTTCCTTCACTGCTGCTTTCGACCCTGCAGCTGCCAGGCTGGTGTCACATTACTTGACCTGAGTTGCCATAAAAGCCTTGGTTCTTCGTCAGACCCGAGGCTGCATGGCATATGCTGTTTGATTACAATGAGCCAATGGCTCATATAGAAAGGTCAGACCATCTAGGGTTGAAGTGCCAAAAAATAGTAAAAAAAAAAAAAGTTTAAAAAACGTTTAAAAAATCAGCCCAATTTCCCTAGAACTGATATAAAACGTAATAAACAGTAAAAATCCCAAACATGTTAGGTCTCACCACGTCTCAAAATTGCAGCAGTTAGACAGCACAGCTGGAGCAGTCACTGTGAAAATTTCATTCTGGTCCTATCAGTCAGAGAGCGGAACGGTGCTAAAGGGAAAAGGAGGAGAGCCAAAAATTGATATCGTTTTCTTGTAAACCGCTAGCCACATATCTATTTTAAATGGCCAGTGTTCTGGATCAAAAAAAAGTAGCAACCATTTAACTGGTTCCAAAAATCCCAAAACATACAAAAATAGTATTGTGTCTGACAGTTTTTTGTCGGAACTAAAAAAAAGTGTCTTTAGAGCCTGCACTTTTATTTATTAAGTGTTTTGTGGCACTTTTGTGCTGTTGCATTTTGAAAATTATGCACCTAAAGAGTAATGTTGTTGTGTGTTCCTAGCTTGCACCTCATTTATTACTGAGATTTAACACAATTGGTGCTTATTTACCAAGGGTCCGCTCACGCACTTTTGTCAGACTTTGCGTCGTTTTCGGGTTTTGTACGGCTTTGACAGGTATTTAACAATGTGCTGGCATTGTGTCGGTTTCTGACGCGGCTGCGCTGGCTTCCACGTGACAGAAATTGGGGGGCGAGCCATTGGACGATCCGACAGATTCGGACTGAGCGCAGGATTTAACTTTCAAATTGTGTCGCAAGACAATGCACTTACAAGCACCGCGAAGAAGAATTCCGTCGGACCTAAGCGGGGAAGCGACACATGCATGATATCGGGCGCTTGATCTTGGTGAAACGCGGCAGTGTACTCCAAGTAACGGGCAAGTAAATGCAGAGGCGCACCGGCCATGAAATGAGTTGCCGGAAGAGGGGGCGGTGTCGTGTGTCCCATGCAGCCAATTGCACGCCTGCCCACACTGCCAATTAAACGCACACCCATGCTGCCAATTGCCTGCCCATGCTGCTGCTGCCCGTCCCTTCATGACGGCTGGCCGACACATTCTCTTTCCCGCCATCTAGCACATTCTCTTTCCCGCCAGCCAGCACACCCTCTTTCCTGCCGGCCGGCACATCCCCCTGCCCGAAGTGCAGCCCCACCTGTCCGCTCCGGGCTCCCACCCCGCATATGCCCCCCCACCCCGCATACTACCCCCCTCCACGCCCGCAAAACCCCCGCCCCTCCGCTCCCGGCCCCTTTCCCCCTCCCCCAGTGGGGACAAGGCTTTACCTTCCAAGACCATAAAAGAAAAAGAGTTAGTTAAGTTTATCTGTGCATATATATGTAAATGTATGTATATGTTTATATGTGTGTATATATAATAGGTGTACATGTAGCAGAGCTGAGGTGGACACTTCAACTCTGCTATATCTGCCTCCTCTCAGCAAGCTGTAAGCATTTTATACTTCTTAGCTGTACACTGTATGCATTTTATACTACATGGTGGTACACTATGTGCATCTTATACTACTTGGCGGTACGCTGCATGCATTTTATACTACATGGTGGTACGCTGTATCTATCTTATACTACATGACGGTACTCTGTATGCATTTTATACTACATGGTGGTATGCTGTATCTATCTTATACTACATGGTGGTACACTGTATGCATTTTATACTACTTGGCGGTACGCTGTATGCATTTTATACGACATGGTGGTACTCTGTATGGATTTTATACTACATCTTGGTACACTATATGCATTTTATTCTACTTGGCGGTACGCTGTATGCATTTTATACTACATGGTGGTACGCTGTATGCATTTTATACTACATGGTGGTATGCTGTATGCATTTTATACTACATGGTGGTACGCTGTATGGATTTTATACTATATACTATATGCATTTTAAACTACATGGCGGTACGCTATATCTATCTAATACTACATGGCGGTACTCTGTATGCATTTTAAACTAAATGGCGGTACACTGTATCTATTTTATACTACATGGCTGCACACTGTATGCATTTTATACGAAATAACGGCACGCTGTATGCCTTTTGCATTGCTTTATTTTCACACCAAGCCAATATGATGGATCTGGTCCTGACACTCTCTGATATATTACATATATGGGGGTGGGGGCGTCTCTATGGCTCGCCTCGGGGAGCAGAAATGCTTGGTTCACCCCTGAGTAAATGTGCCCCATTGTGTTGCAACAGCATGAAGCAAAGTGCGCCAAAATAAAAAGGTGACACTGTGTGCACATCCTGAAAACCTGCCAGATTAATTTGTGAGCCACTGCTAAATAATATTGTGCAAAATGCACATTAGTAAAGCAAACTACACTAAGGCATATACTTGGGCCTATATACTGTCCTTTTAAGAAATGTTCTGCAGGGATCAATCTATAGTTCCTGAGGATCAGTGAAAAAACGATGCTATACTAATGCAAATCCGGCGATTTTGATTTTGTTGCGTGCAGGTAGCCTTGACCATCACGTGACTATTTGCACTGTACACTGAGCACAGCCGTGTGTCACCACATTGTGCCCTTAAGGGGCCTTAATATGAAGAGTATTGAATTTAGATAAAATATATTAAGATGCCGATCTATTAATAAAATTTATTGTATCATCTTCTTTAGTCCGTTCACCGGAAATCCAATTTATAGCGAACATTTTGTAAATTTTTCAAGCCAGAGAAAGCCCTAACCTCTCCTACTGCTCACACATTTAAAAATTGACAAGATAAGTGTAAAATTGCCTGTAGCAGTAAATGTATGTGTAAATGAGACTTCTGAAAAATAAAACAAGCCCTCATTTGGTATCCTAAACAGCAATCATGATGGCACAGGTAAAGTGCAGCACTGATTAAAACATACACAGTACATCACTGTACTGAAGAAAGGGCTTATGTTCATAGACATCTGTAAGGCTGGTTTTATACAAATGTTTTGTGTGTTTTACATTTTTTTGCATCTCATGTTTATTTTTCAACATGCTCAAGGTTTATTTTTAATTTTTTGAATTCATTATAGGAGAACAAAAAAACTACAAAATGAAAAACACCTTTAAAAGACCATGACATTTAATTGTTTATTATGTTTTGTGTGCCATTTGTGGCCACGTTATTATGTTATTTTGTGAGTTATATATTTTTATTTGGACAGTTCAGTAAAATGTTTTTTGTGACTTTTTTACAATTTTTTTGCCACTCTTAAGACTTTAAAAAGAATGTGCAAGCAATTAAATATTTCTAAATATGTAAACATCATTAAAACAAATATATAAAATTTAAGATTTCAAAAGACTATGTAATGTTACAAGCCTACAACCAATTAGTGGGTCTGCATATGGTCTTTAATTACTTGTTATGTAAATTACCATTTGTGTTGATTTAGTTATAACAAACAATCCCAAAGGAACTAAATATAATCGTCTTTGTGAGATAGTTGCAATTAATAGACATTAGGTCAAAATTAATCTTTGGATACTTGTTACATGCATTACTTAAATGTCCTTAGGGATATTTCATGAAAGGATGGAAAATAAATATATAAGGATTTTGGGGAACTGAATAATCCTTTCTATGTGGACCTATGTAGTTTTATTGCCTTTAGCATTAGCATTGGAAGCATGACTGCGGGATCAAAATGTTTTGTGAAAATAACAAAACAACCAAAAACACTGGATAACAAACACATGAGTATGCATCCTGATGCCAGGGTACATAAGTGGGAATAGCGGAATAATTTTTCAACAATCAGTAGACAAATTAGTTTTACTATAATATTAAGGCTCTATAAACAGTTGACATATTCAATACAAAAAAATATAAAAATCAGAGTACAGAAAAGTACATTATCATGATGATACAGAATTGATAAATGTTACTCAATCCATGATTCCACTAATTAAGACTTTAGTATATACATGGATATATAATACACAATTAAAATAAATGGTGATTCAAAATTCATAAATTTCATAATCCATGATTTCAATATTACATTTGCATAGCATGTTCAGAAATACTAATTGTCTTCTCAGTATTTATAACTTTATATCACACACCCTGTTTCCACAAAAATATGACAGTGTCTTATATTATTTTTTGCTCCTAAAGACGCGCTAGGTCTTATTTTCAGGGGATGTTTTATTTTTTGATGAACAAACATTCACTTTAGTGTTAAACAAATAATTTACTTTTATGAATATACTGTAGTCATGTCACCACAAACATCAGCATAACAAGCACACCTCTGAATTCCATCAAAAATGTCTTGTGACTCTATTTTCATATATAACAATCTATGGTACTCCATTTCTATTAGAATTATTGGTCCCAATCTCTCCTGCTTAGCACTTTCATTATATAAGCCCTTCTTGTCAAGGTAGCTGCTTGTAGCACATACGCAACGCAACAGTCATTGATTTTATCCCATGAATTTATCACATATGTCACAGCAATGTTTAGCAATAACTGCAACTAGGTCTTATTTTCTGGGAAGGCCTTATATTTCTAAGCTTGAAATAAATTGTGCTAGATCTTATTTTTGGGGGTTGTCTTATTTTCATGGAAACAGGGTATCACTATCACTTTAACTATACAATGAACATACCTTATATACTTGGCTTATACTCGAGTCTTTAAAAAAAAAAAATAACACTGTACTCACCTTTCCGACGCCCCTTCAGACGGCTCTTCGGGTCCTTCGGCTCCTCTTCCAGTCCTTGGCTCCTCTTCGGGTTGCTCAGCTCCTTTTTGGGTCCTCTCACGATGCAGACGCTGCGCAAAGAATGACGTCGGCAAGTGGCTGATGTCTTTGTGTGTGCCGGCCGTGCACAGGGATCCGAAAAAGAACCGAACGACCCAAAGAGGACCCGGAGAGGACCTAAAGGACCCAAAGTGGCACTGGATCATCCAAAGCAAGAAGAGCACCTGTGGGGGGCGTTGGAAAGGTGAGTACAGTGTTAATTTTTTTTTATTAAAAACTTGGCATACTTGGGGGAAAGGGCTGTCTGGCCATATACTGCAGGGGCTGCTAGGCTATGTACTGGGGGGAATGGGCTGGCTATACACTGCAGGGGCTGGTAGGCTATATACTGCAGGGGCTGGCAGACTATATACTACAGTTGCTGGCAGGCCATATACTGCAGTGGCTGCCAGACTATAATGGGGGCACAAGGTCTATGTACTGGGGGGCTGGCTATATACTGCAGGGGCTGGAAGGCTATATACTGGGGGCAGGGGCTTTAAGGCTATATACTGGGTTGCAGGGGCAGGCAGGCTCTATACTGGGGGGAAGAGGCTGGCTGTATACTGAGGGCAGGGGCAGGCAGGCTATATACTGGGGGGACAGGCTGTCAGGCTATATACTGGGGGTCAGGCTATATACTGGGGGCAGGGGCTGGCAGGCTATATACTGGGGGGAAGGGGCTGGCAGGCTATATATATGGGGGCAGGGGCTGGCAAGCTATATACTGGGGGGCAGGGGCTGGCAGGTCATATATTGTGGGGCAGGGGCTGTCAGGCTATATACTGGGGCAGGGGCTGGCAGGCTGTATACAGGCTATATATTCGGGGGCAGGGGCTGGCAAGCTATATACTGAGGGGGCAAGGATGGCAGGGTATATACTGGGGGGGCTAGTCAGCTTTATACTGGCTGAAGGCTGTGACCAATGCATTTAACCCCTAGACTTATACTCGAGGCAATAGGTTTGCCCTGTTTTTTGTGTTAAAATTAAGTACCTCGGCTTATACTCGGTTCGGCTTACACTGGAGTATATACGGGTATATCCAAATTGAAAACCAAGACATCAAACCAAGAAATATGAAGCCACATGTTCAAGAGTAGCATGTCTTAATATAAGTCCACTTTCTGAATTCATCAGCGTGGAATATAGAGTACTAAGAGCAGTGATTTGTGATGCGTAAATAATGTGTGAATATGTTCGATGTTGCTCCATGAAGCGCCATGACAGTTAAAGAAAAAATATGCAAAATGACAAAAAAGTCAAAAAAAGACATAAAAAAGAAAAAAGGACACGTGTCTTTTATTTTGTGCATGTCAGAGATATTGTGAAGCAAAACAGGTTAAAGACATCAGGCAATTTAATACCACCCCGTCATTTCAGGTCTCATTATAATTGCAATCGAAGGTGCTTTAGAGTAGGGGAAATTGGAAAGGGAGGTGGGTACAATGGCTCCAGCATGTTTAGCTTTGCCCCTTTCCTATACTGACCCCTAGCTTTTGCAGTTTTAATATTGTTATACTGTATTTCGTTTTTTTTTTAACTTTTCTACTTACAGTCAAAATAACATATTAACACTGGAGTGTTGAAGGTGGTGACAAGATATGTAAATTAGCTTTTGCCACAAAACATAAAAATGTTAAACTTCCAAATTCCAAAATACCACATTCCAAAACTCCTAATCTATCAAAAAATGGAAATATGTATTCCCTGAAGTGAACAGTGTTACATAAAATATCACCTAAAAGTCCAAATAGGTGATCAATAGGTTACACAGTTCCAAAAACGACAGCAATGAATATTAAATCTTGTCCTGCACAAAATGACACCTTACATATCTCAGAATACTAGAATATTGTGGAACAAAGAGTCTCTTTTTGTAGAAAAGGTTTTCATTTGTTAAGTTCAGATTTTGTTTTCTGTAGTAATAAGCAGTACATAAGCAGAGAAATTACATGAGGACTATTGGGCCACGTAGGACCCTCAGGAACAAAAAACAACACTACAGTGTTTCTGATCATGAATTTATACCAGGGTACATATGTGATATGATCAAGGATCATACAAATAATATTAAGAGGTAGGATATATTTCAGGATATATTTAGCAGAAATAGATAAATGTAAACAAGCCCAACAACAGATCGGCTTCTGAACCAATACTCAAGCCAGGAAAGGCAGTGTTGGTATCAGGGTTTGTAAGCACAGCAGAGCATGGGAGAGGGCCGTTAACTAACAAAGTGTTAGCCTAAGAAGGATTTTACAGAGCCCACTGCAAAATTGGGGGGGTGGGGTATTCAAAATGGGTGTAAAAGCGCTATAGGGTCTGAGCAGGAATACCTACCTAATTAAATTCCTCCACATGTTAAGAGCTGGTTTAAAATATGACCAAAGGGAGGTAGATCAACTGATCCATGTGGAGATATGCATGGGAGGAATTGCAGAGGTATGGAGGAGCTGTTTCTTTGCAGGGTGACCTACTGTTTCTTAATTGTGAAAGTGCCACAGGCACAGTAGATCCACAGCCTGATGGAATAGGGCAGGGGTGTAACTAAGAGATGCTGGGCTCCATAGCAGATTTTTGCATGGGGCCCCCTTCCTATTAAAAAATATATACATATTTTTACACATGTGTTTATACAATCACACACATTCATACACTCATTTATATAACTATATACCCACACATTGGCCCACATTTATTAATGTGTTTGTGCCAGTTTTCTTGCATATTTTGCACATAAATACATGTACAAACTGCTTGCATGTTTATTTATGTAGCGTTTCTGTCAGTATTGTGTTGCGGCTGCAACAAAATGCTGTGCACCTAAAGGGCATTTATGTCTGCACGTCCAACATAATTGTGGTGCACGCCTGCTGAGCTGTGTGCGCCAGAAAAAAAGATCATGTTTTTGCGCATGTAGGATGCAGCAGATTAATGCGGCTCCAGTCTTTATTAATCTGGTGCAATCTGCACATTAAAGAGGCAAACTGCATTTAGAATGTGAATGAGCCCTTACACGCATACATACATGTACATACACTCATATGCAAACATTTATGTATTCATATATACATCATATACTTACAATATATACTCACCATATATACACATACTATATATTCATACAGACACACACACCCACACACAACATGACGGACAGGCGGGACACAGACAAGTCAGGCGGGACACAGGCAAGATGGGCAGGACACAGACGAGCTGGACGGGACACAAGAAAGAAGAGCAGGACAGAGACGAGCCAGGCGGGACACAGGCAAGATGGATGGGCAGGTGGGATACAGACGATATAGTTGGGTGGGTAGATGTATGGACGAGGTGTGCAGGCAGGCGGGTGGAGATGAAGTGTGTGGGTGGGGCCCCTATTATTGCAGTGGTATTACCAAGCCTGGGGGTCACTGTAAGAAAGGAGGGAAGGGCCTGGGAGAATGGCGATAAAACTTTGGTTCCACCATCATCCTGGGCCCCTTGGCAGTGTGGGCCCCGTAGCAGCCGCTACAGCTGCTACTCCTGTTGTTATGCCACTGGAATAGGCACAAATCAGGAAGTTCAGCTCCTCCGAATGTCTTGGGCTATGTCCGAACATTCCAACTTCCCATCCTCTGGCCATCAAAATGCAACATAGCAAAGTCTGTTTTGTGAAGAAGGATGGAGGGTTTAATTGGGGTGCTAAAGAAAAGGTTTAGGAATCACCCATGAACATCTGTTTTCAGCATGTTCGTTCTACCAAACCAGGATAGTGGTTTTGTGCTGTAAGAGGCTAGATCTCAAGGGGGCATAATTTAGGACATATATACCTTTAGGGGCTGTCAGGACCTGAAGGCCTAGGTATTTTATGGCTGTAGAATACAAACTACAAAAGGTTTACATAAAAACATAAAACATAATAAAACCATTATAAATTTAGTAACTCCTAAACAACAAATGGGGAGTGTACAGTGAAAGTTGTATCCCTCTTTCCCTAAAAGTGACATAAAAATAAATAAACAAAACAAATCATAAAAATGTCAGGTGTCACTGCACCCCAAATGTCCCAAACTATTAAAATACCAAAATGATTATCTCTGTGAATTGCATCATTGAAAATAGCGCCCAAAGGTCTGAATCGGCGCTTTTCCGCATTTTGCAATTCTTAAAAATGGGATCAAAAAGATCATACTCAAAAGTTCATAGAGTTGACAAAATGATAGCAATGAAAATATCATCATGTGTCAGGAATTTTTATGTAGACAAGGTTTTAATTTGTTTAAATTATAAAACCTAATAAGATCTTTATAAATTTGGTATCCCTGTAACGAACCAAAGAATAAAATAGTCGCCTTATTTGGCGCGCACATTAAAAACCAAAAACAAGTATCCCACAAAGAAATGGCGCAAACCCCTTTTTTTTTATTAATTTCACCACATTTGGAAAGTTTTTCCTGATACCCAGTATATGGCATGGGCTATAAAATAATGACACTAGGAAGTACAATTCGTTATATGGAAAACAAGCCTTCATACTGTTCTGTACAAGGAAAAATACAAAATTTACAGATTTTTGAAATTAAGGAGCAAAAACAAAAATACAAAGACAAAAAGGGACAGGTTGTTAAGAGGTTAATAGGGTTACAAATATCAAAGTTTATCAGAGTATAATCTCCAATAGGTTCACCCATATGGTACTTCACTGATAAACTTGGAAGTAATGTGACCTGATGGTAGCTCCTTTTGGGACCTCCTCTAACATACCATGTCCTTTTCCTTGTCCAGTGAGTGAGGGTGACAAGTGATAATCTACCCTCATTAGTCTAATTAAACTCATCTCTCCCCCCCGAACACCGGATTCTGCCTAAAATTATGACTCTGTTTGAAGGGAACAGTTTTGTGGAATCTCTCATTTTTATGTGTACATTATTAATACTTTACTGGCTTTCCTAGTAATAGGAATAAATAAGTTCCATTTCCACAGATTTTCAAGGACATTAATAATGTTCATGGACAAACCTGTCAATCATTGTTCAGATACCAACATGTATAAATATAAGCGCATTCAGTTTTTGGTTGTTTCAGCTACATTTAAAATTCCCAGAGAGCCTCTTTAATAGAAGGTGTGTCAGTGGTTTGTAAGCTTTAAGTTAGATTGACATTATTTTAGCTTTATGGTTCCCCCCAGCATATCATGTGCTTTTAGAAAAACATGGACACCCGCTTCTAAACAATTTCTTGGACTATATTAACTGTTACATTTGGCAGAGCTATGCAGAGTGGAGACATCTGCTCATCCTTTTTCTCATCACATTTTGTCTCCTGAACTTATATTTTGAAAAACTTCCAATAACGATTTTAGGATGTATACCTCAGGACCGAAGAATTTCTGCTAATTTCACGTACTGTGGATTAATAACAAAAGATAAATATGTTTCAAATTCAATTTGTCTATAATATCAACATTCCATTGTTCATTTACTGTACTTATAATTAGGAGGTTGATTCAATAAAACATGTTCACATGTAGAACAGCATTACGCTGAACAGTTCATTATCTACAATTTGACTTATTTTCCCTTGCTAGCATCTAACCATCTGGTACGAAAGCGCCATAATGAGAGATGGAATGAACAGGTTAACAAATTCTGCTGAAAGAGAGGGAAAACTGTGCCAGGCTTAATGATGCTATGCCATGAGATTCAGATCTACCAATAAAGGAGCTAATGAGAGGTGCCTCATGCAGTGTCCTCCGAAAACAGTGCAGAAAATTAACAGTCTGTGAAAAAAGCCTTTGTACCTAATGGTTTAAATTAAACATATTGTGCTAAAATGGAAAGAGATCAAGACATGTATAAAGGAGCAACACATATGCAGAAAAACTAGGGGCTATATATTTTCAATTTAAAATGTTGGCTATTGAAAATCTCTCTCACCAGGGGTAGCTGTGCCTTTGGAGATGAAGCTCTACTATGGTTTTGTATATATACCACTTTTAATTATATTTATTAAAGAAGCACTCTAGGAAAAATATGTTTCCATCTCTGTATTCTGTAACTGATTGCAGTGTATAAAATGGCAGTTTAGCAGGACAAATTAACCCTTTCCCAGAATAAACCCAATTATAGTTTGCCATAGTATACCTCATGGATTAATTGTCCCAGGTCAAACTATACTCCAGGGTTTCAATATGGCACCAAATTTTTCAATTTGGTTGACCGGGGAAACAAACAGTATGAACAGCTTTTGAGGTGGTATAAATTGGGTAATGTGTATAAAAAGGGGTATAATCTAGCCTGTGGGTATAATATTACCTATAACTCCAGTAAAGGTGCAGAATGTTAGCGAGACTAATTTACATCTGGTCTATCATCAGACACCATTGTTCGCCATTCTTAATATTCCCCACAAATGCATATAGAAATACTCCTGACCCAACAGAATTGTGCCCTAACTTTCTGGCATAAAGTAAGCCAACTAATAGAAGGTACAGAGTACAACTAGACAGTTTTATACTAGGATAGATTTACCATCCAGCGAATCTGGTGCAGAATAAGACTGTCTAGTCTAACTCTGCACTGTCTAACCTTAGGACACTTTTTATAAATCTGCCACAGTATGTGTAGTTTAGGTCCATAGCCCATATATTTATCCCATATGTCTCCTGAGTTTAATCTCATAAGGATGCAAATTTGACCTGTGTGTCACCAGTATGTACCTTACAGAAAGCTGGCTATTGATATTATTGGCTCTTTAAAAGTTCTCTAACTCAATATTCTTGAGTATGTTTGCAGTTCTTACAGTTCTGCAATGTATTTTGGTCTTATTGGCGATCTTATTCTAAAGTGGTATCTAGTACAGTGGTTTAGAAGGCAAGAGAAGCTGGAAAAGGATATTTTGTGTTTGTCTTCTAGTGACCCCACGATTTTTGGGGGTTTGCGTTAGCACTGTGAGAAGTTTTTGAATTTCAGCTGGATGTCCATAGCCATCTTTGACCATCTTTTGGCACCTCTGCAGTCTGTCTTTATGTTTCAGCACACTACCACACGATTTTTGTTGTAATTGTATCAGTTTGTTTGTTCTTAAGCGATTATCTGTGGTTCTGGATTTGTATTTTTGTTTGTTCCTTTTTTAGATCCCTGGCAATGCTTTGCTGCATTTTGAATTCTGTTTGGTTGCTCAATCATTTCACAGATTGTATGTCATACTTTTGATGTGATTTGGCAACATGATGCCATGAAGAGGAGTGGTGATGCCGGTGCTTACCCCTAAGGTGAAGAAGCCACTTTACACTATATTTCAATTATAAACAGAATGGGGGTCATTTACTAAGGGCCCGATTCCTGTTTTCCCAACGTGTTACCCGAATATTTCAGATTTGCGCCGATTGTACCTGAATTTCCCCGGGATTTTGGCGCACGTGATCGGAATGTGGCGCATCGGCGCCGGCATGCACGCGACGGAAATCGGGGGGCGTGGCCGAACGAAAACCCGACGGATTCGGAAAAACCGCCGCATTTAAAAAAAAAATTGTGTCGCGAAAATTTCACTCACCTTCATCCAGGATAGGCCGGTGTATTTCGAGGCATTCCAGCGGACTTCAGCGCAGCAGCGCCACCTGGTGGACGGCGGAGGAACTACCATCATAAATCCCGGCCGGACCCGAATCCAGCGCAGAGAACGCACCGCTGCATCGCGAATGGGCCGGGTAAGTAAATCTGCCCCAATATATCAACCCCTTCCAGCTGCAGCCCTTTTTTTGTTTTTGCGTGTTTATTTTTCACTCCCCACCATCAAAAATCTATAACTTTTTTATTTATACACTTAAGAGCTTGTATAGGTTTTATAATGTGTTTTTTTTATACATTTACAAATTCCATTTTGATCACTTTTTATAAAAATATTTATATTTTTCAAAATGGCAAAAAAGTGCCATATTCCAATTTGAGCGCTATTTTCCATTACGGGGTTAAACGCAGTGAAAAACTGTTATTATATTTTGATATATCGGGCATATTTAGAAGTGGCAATACCTTAAGTGTTTATTTATATTTATATCAGTTATAGGGAAAGGGGGGTGATTTGAATTTTTATTTTTTTTATTGTAAGTTTTTTTTAACTTTTTTTATTTTTACTATTTTTCAGTCTCGCTAGGGTACTTTAACCCTAGGTTGTCTGATCTATCCTACCATATAATGCCATACTACAGTATGGCAGTATAAGGGGATTTTCCACCTCATTCATAACACTGTGCTAATTGCACATTGTAATGTAAGGGTTAAAATTAGACAGCCTCGGGTCTTTCAGAAGACCCAAGGCTGTCATGGCGACCGATCGCCGCCTCCCGATGACATCACAGGAATTGACAATCCTCCTATGCGCCGCCATTTTTTTGAAACTGCTGGAAAAGCTAGCTAGCACCGAATGTGGGTGTTACCGGTAAGCCTTTGCTGCAAAATGCAGTAAAGACTTATCGGCTGTGGTGAGCCCTCTCCATGCACCCGCACCCAATGCGTGAAGTCCTATTACGTCACATGTCGGTAAGGGGTTAAAGGTCCTGTTAACCAAGTCATCTTTGGTTTATACTTGTGGACAATAGGGCCTATGGATTTGATTTTGTTCAAATCAACTGTCTTATACTGTCACCAGATCTCTTCCTGGCTCTCCCTGTCTGTACCTGTACCATTTGTCATGGTTGGAAATGAGGGTTTTGTCAAGTGTTGTGGCCTTCACGATCCATCCCTCTGGACCAAACACATCATGCTAGACATGGTGCGGCTAATCTTTTCATTCGAGAATATTTTGTCACCTATTTTGATGCTATTTCTGGTAGGCATTACATTTGGCATAGTGTCATTTATTTATATGTTTTTTTTTGTTACTTTTAAGCCAGAGTAGAGACTCACAAGTGATGAGGTCCCTTGGTGTGGGTTGTAAGCTTGTATATTATTATTTATTAAAATGTTGAGAATCATTATTTTTAATTGTAAAATCATTAATTTCACAACGTCTTTTCAAAGTATTGGGACCTCCATTTGTCCCGTATTAAGTCCTGGATTAAGACAATCAGCTTCTGAACAAATGGATGGGACATGGCAGCTTTCTAAATTTAAAAAAAAACTGCAGCTGACAGTATTCAAAATTGAACAATCTAGACCAAGGGTCATGTGAGGCAGTCTAGGCAACAGAAAGCAAAACAGGACTGTGCAGTAGCAATATGAGTGGCAGACGTATTTTTGTGTCCCCATAGACTTCAATGAAACAGAATGAGTTGCAAATACAGGCAGAACACAGTCTGGGGAAAATATGGACATACGCATGAGTCCATAGAAACACATTCGGACAAGCTGTAGGAAAAAACTGACTGCCACATATCCTCAATTCCTAGCCATGTGCATGATCCCTTCCAATTACACAGACTATAAAAGCTTACCACTTACAGTACTTGGTCTGCAAAGTACTTCACGTAGGATGTAATTATGCTATTTTGTTAGATTAAAAAAAAATTGTTGTGGGAGAAGCAAAGATTTTTCTTTACTTCAATTTTAAAGAATAGCTTTCTTTTTAAAATATTTTTTCTTTTTTTATAATGCAAAATCTTTTTCCTCATTGCCACCTAGTTGGGCAGACTCACATTGGCTTTTTTTCATATCAGTGACTTTTCACTAAGGGCATTCTGGCTTATAGACTTACTCTTCAGTTTTAAAATATATATATATATATATGTTGCGCCCTGTCCTTGTTGGTCCACCAACAACATTGAATCAGTGGAAGAAAACTAAAGTGTGAAAAAGCACATTGAAAAGAATGGGTCAGTAAGACGTTAGTGAAAAATCAGTGAAGACAGACAGAGAAATCAATCTGAATGTCTCCATAAGCCATAATGGCTTCAGTGAAACTTCATTGTGAGTCTACCTGAATACACCGAAGGCTTTCAGTTTCTGAGAGGACCGCTGTCTTGACGCTTAAGAGTAGAATGAGTAAAGATCTGAGGCCCCTCACACATGAGCAAGTGCAATGTGGCCAAGTCACATCACACTTGCAGCATGTACTGGCTTGAATGTCCAACCCAAATGCTGAGCAACCGGAACTGAGGTCAGCATGTCAGTTCAGTTCTAGTTGTCAGCATTCGGGATGGACATTCTAGCCAGCACACACACTGCAAGTGTAATGCAAATTGGACACATAGCACTTGTGTAAGGGACCTAAATGTAGAAAATACAAATACAAGCACTGAATATTTCCCAATAAATTATATAGCAGTCTGTCTGCTTGGCCCCTTCTGCTGTCTACAGATAACCCTGTCCTCTTTCAAAAAAAATAATGTTTCTGATTTAATGAATGATTGGGATACAAAAAACAAGAAGGGAGTTTGGAACAGAGTACAAAACATAAGAGGGGATCAGTACATCAACTCAATGACAATATATCTACAAAGTAACCAGACTATAAACATATAGGTAAAAAGGAATAAGGAAACTGAGAGAAAATAATCGCTGCAGAGCCTGTGATTTTTATGGTGACAAGTTTTCTTTTAATACCATTGGATTGAAAGTTTCAAAAAGTAAATATTTTTAGTGTCGTCTGTAAGTATCCTGCATTGTTTTATATAAAGGTCTTTTTTACTTTTACAGAACTTTTCTTCTGCTGAGGTAAGTGTTATCTTTTTTCTAGATACAGATCTATTAATATGTCCCTAATTAAAACCTCTTCTAGTTGTACCTAGAAAAGGGAAGGTAAAATGTGCTAACAAATCCTAAATAAGAGTCTTTCATGTCTCTCATAATAAAATACAACTTCACAGGTGTAATTGTTTTGTACCACTATTACACAAACAAGATGAATAGCCTGCCAAATTAAACCTATGCAAATATGAGGGGAAAAGAATGGTTGGAGTATATTCAACAAGCCAGGTTGTTTTGCTAAGCATGCTTATATATCAGAACTGTATTCTGGGGAATGCAAATGTTAAACATATAAATAGAACATTTTACATGTATTTTGATTATACATACAGTTTATCACCATTCATTGAGATAGAATTACCAGTTAAAAGTTTAAAGGCAAAGTCTTCCTGTATTTTTCTTTGATGGGTATGAACAATAATCAGTGAATGCTCTTTTATATATGTTCTTTTATCTGAATTCTTAAAGGGAATGAAAGTGCAGGTAGCTGTAAAATATACTTAAACAGAATTGCAGACCTGGTCTTAAAACTTACATTATATGTGATTATTCACTAACTGCAATATCAATTCTCGAGATAAGCAGGTTGACTAAAATCTGCAGAACATGAACCCTATTAAATCCAATGGGGGCCTGAATTTTAACACCCATAAATGGCTGTAAAATGGTGGTAGTAAAGGCTAGACGGCTTAAATGGTTGTAATAGGAGGTTAGGGCTTATGTCTGACAGACAGGACAGTGATCCCTGCACTAAACCCCCCCAAACTGTCACCTTAAGCAGTGGCCAGTAACTGATCGACAATCCCACCCTGGACCACAACAGGAGCACACAGGTCAGTCACTGGTAGCAAGGAAGGGATGTACTTTTCAGAAAGAATTTGTGGAAAACATTATGAATGCAAAAAGAACTAGCCAATCTGAAAGACAAAGGATTAATGATTTCACTAATAGCACACAGCCCACCAAATCAAGGAGAAAATTTCCCAGATGCAAATTCTTGGTAGATAACTACACTTGTTCTTCTGAAACATAATCAGGAGCATCATACTGTCTCTTATTGGCCTGATATTGTTGACTGTCTTGGGCTTTAGCCAGGATCGAGAGTCCAGACTGAGCTTAGCCGATGGAAAGTCGTTTTGGTGGAAGGGTTAATGTCCCTACAAGATAAGAAACCCATATTTCCAGAAGAACGGCAATAGAGGTGCTAAATTTATTGTTTAGGACAAATTTGGCAAGTAGGAGAAAGGACCATTTCTCCTGATATCTGAAATAAAAAACCTTAAGGATTGCTTTAGTGTTTGATTGAGTTTGATACAAACTTAACCCCCCAATCATAGACAATATTTTCTTTAATGCCGTAATTCAAGATGCAGAATATAACTAATAAACAAAGATGCTAATAGGTTAGCATTGTGCAGTTTCCTAAGAGGTACTAGATTTTATTGAGCTCATGATATTCAATATATCCAACAAAGAAAGAAAAACCTGCCCCCATAGGGGAATTTGAGGGAAATATGTGACCCTCTGGAGACTGTCTTGGACATAGTATCGCATAATCTCCGTTCTGGGGGAGACAGGTTGAAAATCTTTCTTTTAGGATATTTAGAACCCGGGGGGAGATCGATCCCACAGACGTTTTCTTATGAGCCATTTTCTTATTAGAAATTAGCAATGAAATCAGGCATTAATTCCTCTTCCAACTGACATTCAAACATTAATAAAGCAGTACAATGCAAAGAACACATTGGACCCCATTTAGCTTAGTTAACCATGGAAAACCCAAAATAGAGAGGACACATTTTAGGGACAACTAAACACCACAAGTTCAGTATGGATAGAACTTGGATATTTGTGGAGTCTTAAAACAAACCCTACCCCCATAAAGGGATAGAATCTGCTCCAACAATCAAGACAGCAGGACCCTGATTAACCAAATGCAAAATTAATGAAATTTGCACTGACCCAAAATCAATCATAGCCTGCCTGGCGATAGTCATATCTTTCACAGACAAGGATACTGGCAACAAAATTTTAGCGGGTGACTAAGAATACCTGAGCAAACAGGTCAGATGAAGCGCAGGGAGCGCGAAACAGCTGTCATGTGTTTGATTGTCTTGTGAGTCTACCCACGTCCTCCCTCACCCCCTCACCTCGATCAATAACATTTATGAAATGTTTTTGTAAGTATGCATCAATAAAACAGCATTGAAAAGGAGAAGATTGGTGAGTGCCGATTCCACTGTTTTTCTATATGCACCATTGGTACCTATTCACATTAAGGGAATCAGAGCACCACTGCTCCCTTGATGTCAGATTTGTTATTTGGATTTGGTTATTTGATGTCAACACGATGATTATGAAGTAGTGCCACCCGACTCTAAAGCCTTTTGTGTCTCGTAAGAATACCTGATTGCCTGAATTGCTTTCTCGATTACCACTCAGGTAATAAAGCTTTCCGACAGCGACATAGGTCTAGTAGGTCTAGTGCAGTCCCACAGGAAATGTCCAGATCCGCCACAATAGAAGCATAGGGAATTCTTTAAACGACGCTCTCTCTTGATTTTCATCTATCAAGTAAGCGGTGTCAATACGGACTGCCAATGCCATAGTTTGCTCCAATCAGCCAGGGTCAGGATGACCAACCCAGGTATCACACTAGTTTAATGTCAGACAAAAATTGCAGAACTCCATACAAAATTCTTTCCGGTGAGCTTGTAACGTGCATAAGAGATAACAATTTGGATTCTGTAAGCTCTACTAGAATAGACTCCGAGTAAATGGCACCCAAGGATCGAAAAAAAATTGCTTCCAGGTGTGACCAATCCTCTGCAGCTAGAGATAAGTTCAAAGCCCAGGACTGGGGTTTCCCATGGAGTAAGGAGATTACTCCCCCTACCATGTGGACCAGAGAGGATTGAGGGTTACCCAGTCAAATAGTAAACAGAACTCCTGTAAAGATTTGAATTTCTCACGGCTTCCCATTCAAGTTGAGGCACTGTCTGCCATGACCAATGTCTCAACTTCTTGTGCCTACCAGTACATGCCACACACCTTTGTGCCTACTTGCACCAGAGGAACTTGGAGCAGGCAGAGAGGTAACACGTCCTCTCCATGCAACACCAGCTCCATCATCACTACCCCCAGCAGCACCACATCCATGTCCCTATCCCTTAATTTCTGCTTTCCTTATTATAAAAGATGTTCTATATCAAACTATACAGTGACAGTGTCTTTAAGGTAAAAATAGAACTGCAAAGTATTTACTGACAATGCCTTTAAGATAAGTATTCACTGATAGTGTCTTTAAAGAGGACCTGTCACCCAAATATTGGCTCAAGGAGCTGCTTACTAAAGTAAGCACTGCAAAGCATTCACTGACAGCATCTTTATATATATGTAGTACTACAAAGTATTCACTGACAGCATCTTTATATATACGTAGTACTACAAAGTATTCACTGATAACACTTTTAATAGATACGTAGCTCTGCAAAGTATTCACTGACAGCACGTTTTAGATAAACATAGCACTAAAAAGTATTCATTAAAAGCGCTGAGGGGCTGATATATTCCTCATATGACCAACTCTGGTCTTACCAAGTATTGCTGTAAAAACCTCTCTAACCAGTAACAATATCTAGGCATAGTAGCAGCCTATGAGTAGCCGAATGGGTCTAATGGGCAATTATTAAGAGTGCTCTTAAAAGGGCAATTATTTCAGATTACCACCTGTGCCTAATCAAAGTTCTCCATTGTCTAGTTTTCTGCAGTGTTATCACCTAAACAGAAATGTAAACGCAGAAAAAAGAAGAAAGACAATGCGGGCGCCACATGTGTGAGATCTATTACAGTTGTTTTAGCTTTATATCAGAATTTGCTATGCTCACCTTTTTCATTTGTACTACCAGTACAACACGTTAGCGGCTTTAGCAAAGGTTGTTTGAGCAGATCTGGCCGCCTTCCTGGTCTTTGTGACTGTGGGCATCTAGGGAGCGTATGTCATAGATAGATAGTATTTTTCCAGGAGATTATTTCGGCGCCAAACACTCAGAGTCAAGTTTGTATTAACTTAGGTTTCTTTATTGGGTAAGACGCCTTTCGAACCCGAACCGTGCTCTTCATCAGTTACACAAGGCATACAGTACAACAGGGATATCTAACTTATAAACCTCTCCTCTTGGCGGGAAGATGACCCCCAGCTTACGTTAGTGTGATGTCACAATGTAAACAAATATACCATATAGTAATCTGTCCATTGATAAAACTGACCCACGGGGATTCCCTATATCACAAGGTAAAATTGTGGAACACAATCCATAAGAAATATATATAATAAACACATATTCTTAAAAATCTATAAAATATCAAAAATTTATTAAAAATTTATCAAAAAGTAGTACTGTGCAGATCTGTAAAAAATATAAATATAAAACTCTGGGATAAGGAGTTAAAGTACCTTAATATCTGGTAGAATATTTTTTACATATAAATGGTTGAATTATATGTGTCAACACACTTATTTGCTGATATGATGTTGTAGCGATCTTCCGAGTCAATCAGACTACAGAAGCTGAGATGGCTCAAACTTCAAAAGGCAAACTGCCGTTTGTTGAGTGAATGCTTCATGGGCAGCTCGGAATCTCGGAAGGAGTTTGTTACTGTTGCTGGTACAGAGGTAAGTATAATTAGATATGTTTTACTGTAACATGGTAATCGAACTGATATTATCATGTTACCATTACCTGATATTAGTCACCCTCGATGCTACAGCCTTATACACCAACATCGAACACTCCTCAGGTCTAGCATGCATCGGAATTGTTCTCCAAGAGGACAAAAATATCTTACATATTCAGAAACAATTCCTACTGGAGATTCTCTCTTTTATCCGATGCAGAACTGCTGGGTATGAACAAACCTAGAACAGCTTTCTATCCTAGACATTTGCCCCCAAAGCGCCACTGCCCCAGTTACAGTAAAAAAACTTGTAAGAAAAAAAAAATTAAGAAGACTGTTATAATGTCCCACAGGGGTTTTTTATTACCTCATGGGGGACATATAAAGGGAAAAATCACACACACACACTCAAAATATTAATACATTTTTAGAAATAAACATTAATATTTCCCAATGAAATCCCATTTCCTGAGACTATACATATTATAAATCATACCTACACAACAACCTACACACACAAGGGAATTAATTTATAGTGGTTTGAGTTTCTTTGAAAATGCAAAACTATACAGCACAAAAAAAAATAACTTTAAAAATTCTCCACTTCTTAAATAGACTTATGTGTCCCAAAACAATGTATAACGTATGGAACAAAAAAATTGAGTTATGGCCCTTAGACCAATATTTGCAACATTTGCAGAAAATGTCCCGACATTAAAGCATTTTAATGCCATGTCAGAGAGAGCTTAGACAGCAGATAATTCCATGATGCTGTAGTTCTATGTATACTATTTTCTGTGTTTTTCTTATGGACAGGGGTTGTTACAATATGTACAGTCTTTGGTAGGTCTGGTTTGTGTGTTGTCAGTTAAGTGACATTAAACTGTCTACAACCAAACTTTGTCTAGAAAGCATGGATGTAGCTTCAAGGGAAAATGTCCCTGTGCCAAACATTATGCAAACGTATCAACATTTCTGATGTAAACTAGGCTAATAGATAACTATTGGACAATAGACTAATAGACGACTAATAGATGGTGCAAAGTATGACAAAGACTTAAACTACTCTATATTTATCATCCAGTTGGAGTTTACCCATTGTAAATAGATAAGCTAATGTACAAATATGGATATGTAAGACGGATAGATAGATAGATAGATAGATAGATAGATAGATAGATAGATATGCTAATTTATAGATGCATGATGTTTAATTAAACTGTTTACAAGTCAGAGACAAGAAAAACAAGCAGGCTTATATAACTGATTGATTTTCTACAGTGCATCACTATGTTTCATAGCTGAAGTGTTTGTAATTCATATCATAAATTTAGTGTTCAGTTTGCTATTGAAAACAGAAGTAAAGTGACAGTTCTATTACTATCATTTTATTAACATTCAAGTAAGTTTCTCTTTCTGCTGTGCGTCAGTTTTATGCTAGAAAGTCCAGGAAGAAACAGATTAATAAATGAAAGTGCAGTGATTTTTTACCTTATAGATCACTCCAATCTCTAAAATAGGGAATCAATTAACCAAGTTCACGTAACTCTAACACTATGGCTGAGGAAATATCTCAGGGTTAACAACAATGTTTTTAAGGTCAACCCTTTATAAAGTCTGAGTTATTCCACTTCCATGTAGCCTGAGGCCCTCCATTAAACTACATTCTTGTTTCCTCTGGATATAAAAAATAGAATTGTATTTTTTAAGATTGTTTTCAGTATCTTTTACAATTTAGCAGTATCTAGATGTGTGTGATTTTCTTTTGTATTGGGCAATACTGTTACATAATACCAATAATAGAAAAATGTAAATAAATAGACAATTAATCTATTCTATGTTCATTATTATATTCATATGAGACATTTACCTTCATTGTTTACTTCCTATAAATAAACTGTCCATGTCATGTGATGGACACACCAGTGAATAGTTCATTGAATTGACCTGGTTACTGTGAGTGAGTGTTACAAGCCATGCACCTATGTGTTAATCCCATGGTTTTGTAGAATATCTCAGGGGGGATTACAAATGTATATACTTGGTGTATAAGTTAATTCATAAGTCTGTAATTTTTTCCAAGGGGCACCTTCCTTTGACTTCCACATAAAATACCAGGAAAGGGCTAGGTAGATACAGGCAGACAGGGGATAATACCCGACGAACAGCAGACCTCCTGGATATTCCCCACAGACGTAAAGATAAAGCAATACTCTTAAGTTTAGATGCATAAAAAGCATTTGATTGCTTGGACTGGGCGTTCATGATGGCTACCCTCCTGCGGTTTGGGTTCAGGGGCCTTTTCCTTCAGGCTATACAGGGATTGTATTCTTCACCTAGTTCAGTGGTACGACTTCCTCATGCCCACTCCCCAAACTTCCTGATCTTAAACGGCACTCGCCAGGGTTGTCCACTCTCCCCTCCTCTTTATGTGCTCAGTATTGAGCCACTAGCGGCTCATATTAGGGCCAACCCAGACGTCACAAAGATCCAGGTTCATTACAAGATAAATAAAAGTAAAACAGTGGTTCTCCTGATTCTGCAGGCCGAAATTGAAGCCCTGCAGACGGCCTTTCCCTACACCTGGAAAGTGAAGTCTTTGAAATACTTGTACACCTCACCCCAACTTATGAGATCCTGTACGAGGCTAATTCCCGTCCTCTCATCCAGGACATTCAGAAACTGGTGAATAAATGGAAACTCCTACATAAATCCCTCCTAGGCCAGGTAATGAACATCAAGATGTCTATTTTACCCAAACTCCTTTATCTATTTGAGACCCTACCAGTAAGAGTACCTATGTCAGTTTTGAACAATCCATATAACTCGATTTTGTCTGGAATGGCCGGAGAGACAGGATTCCTAAGTCTGTAATGATAGCAGGAGTCGCCCGTGGGGGCCTGGCATTTCCTGATTTGAAGCTATATTATTTCTCTGCCCACCTCCGTCACATAGCATCCTGGTCCACATTATTCGCCTACAATAGATGGATGGAGCTGAAAAAATTATGGCTAGCACCTATCCATCCTGCCTCCTTGATATGGGTTCCCCTGCCGTGTGTCCAATTGCCCCCCCCCTATTGGGTCCCATGTGTTTCCCTAGGGACATTTGGCTAAGAAGTAGGGTACAATTTCAACTGGCCTCCCTTCGCTTCCCCCTCACACCCATCCTTTTTACCCCACACCTCCCTGCAGTGGTGTAAATAGGAGAGACAGGGCCCCCTAGCAGGCTACTGCATGGGGCCCCACTTCCCACTTAAAAAATATACATATTAGTATACTCACACATGCAAGTTACAATCACATATAAATGCATTCATGTGCATATACACACACATACAGTGCCATATGCAACATACTCACATACAGTGTATACAGACACCATATACACATCACAGATACTGCATATACACATCACAGTATATGTTATATACATATTATGCTGGACATGTGCAGTACAATATAGATAATAATGGTGCACATCCTCCATTCTTTATTGTGTCAGGTCAGATGACGTGGCCCCCTGACACTGCGGGCCCCATAGCAGTTGCTATGGCTGCTACCGCTGTAGTTATGCCCCTGCCTCCCTGATAGTATTGCAACATCAGGGTTTAGGGCATGTTTCCAGGCTGGAATCTTTTGCTGGCTGGAGGGCAGTACACATACTGCCAAATCAGACACTTTATCTCAACTGTATTGGGGTCAGACCCCGCACCTAGCCCTACTCCTTTTGAATTGGTATATGCCAGGGCCCATCCAATAAAGGCGTCATATCCTAAATATATATAGCATACTGAATAAGGTACCCAATGACTCTTTCCCTACACATTCCTATATGACCCATTGGGAGGCTTGGGTTGGCCGCCAGTTCACCCCTGACCAGTGGCAGACAATATGTTTGAGCCAGGAATTCCTCAATTTGCACTCTTTACAAAGAGAATCAGATTAAAATATTTATGATATGGTACCACACATTGGAACAGCTCCATAAATTTTATCCAACCCCCCCAAATGTCTGCTGGCGATGTGGTACGGGAAATGGCTCTTTATTTCATCTATATCGGGACTGCCAGATTATTCGCCCTTATTGGGAGGAGGTCAAAAGATTGATCTTGTCTCTGCTTACTGTAGATATTCCTCTCAAACCCACTTCATATTTTCTAAACTTGTTTCCCAACTCAATTACAGGTGCTAGCAGCAAACTGCTCCACTACTGCTCCACAACGGCTGCTAAATGTTTGATTGCCTTGCATTGGAAAACGCTCTTTACCACCTTCTCCTATGGATTTGCACTACCGCATAAAAGATATCAGGATGATGGAACATCTGACAGCAACGATTGGGAATCAAATGGACAAGTTTGACTCCATATGGGTGAAGAGGGATTCATACTGCACGGGACTTGCCTCTTACTAGCAGAGTGGTACTAGTATGCTTCCTTCTTTCCCTTCCCTGACTGTGGTGTACACGCTCATCTTTTAGTAATCTCTACTATACAGGCGGTCCCCTACTTAAGGACACCCGACTTACAGACAACCCATAGTTACAGACGGACCCCTCTGCCCACTGTGACCTCTGATGAAGCTCTCTGGATGCTTTACTATAGTCCCAAGCTGCAATAATCAGCTGTAAGATGTCTGTAATGAAGCTTTATTGATAATTCTTGGTCCAATTACACCAAAAATTTTGAAACTCCAATTGTCACTGGGGCAAAAGAAAAAAAATTGTCTAGAACTTCCATTATAAAATATACAGTTTCGACTTACATACAAATTCAACTTAAGAACAAACCTCCAGACCCTATCTTGTATGTAACCCGGGGACTGCCTGTATTCTGTATCTATTCTATATACTATACTCTAATATTCAGGTTACTGTTTATTCTGTTGATATGTGTCATGTACATTTCTTTGAAAATTGAAAATAAAGAGTTAGAAAAAAAAGAAAATACCAGGAAAAGGGAAAGTGAAGTTGAGGAGTGTGGGACCTGTGGATTTACCACTTAGAATGACACAAGATCAAAATATGGTGTGTTATGTTTCACTAAATTACATAACTTAACAATGCCTGGACAGAAATATCTAAAAGACAAAACTTTATTATGTTTTCTATTAAAATGTGTAACATACTCTAACATAATATCAGGTGCCTCATCAAGCAATTGCTGTACCCCTAAATTATGGGTCACAGTCCCAATATGGTCAAATGCTGGATTACAGACAGTGATACCTACTGGTCATCATTGTGTCCATTAATGTGTAAAACCATATTATTAACAATTATAATTAGTGTATTGTCCCTCTCCAAGAGATTGCTATACCCCTTAATTGTGGAGAGCAGTCACACTACATCAGAGTACGGGATATGAGACCATACCGATCACTGCACATAAATCTTTCAGATGACATGTGCGCACATGTAAGTTGTAACTGACAAAGGGACACCATTACAGAGAGTGCCTCAGGAGGACTACAACCACAACATCCGCATCAAGTTCCTACTAATTCCACCACTCCCATACTTCAATTTCCTTTGAGCTTCTGAGTTGCTGTACATGGTTATATTTTCTCCATTGTAAGAAAGCAATAACATTGAATGACAGTTAGAAGACATTTAGAAAACTGTGATGCATTGATACAAAATGTATAATGGAAAAATTGTATGCATTCTTATTTTAAAAACAGTGGCATTTGCTGGAATTAGACAACCATGAGTATCATGAAAGTAATGGTGAAAAATACATAGCAAAGCTATTTAGAAATCTGGAGATTTCTGACTAATCCCCTACAGAGTATGCCTAAAAGGGTTTTTCCATACCATCTAATTTCTTGGATATGTCATTAGTACTTGCCCAACTAAGGAACATGTGAGGCATAAGCAGAGAACTCCATCCATAATGTATCCGCTGCACAGAAGACCTGCAGACACAGCTTTTCACAAGCTCTCTGCAAACCCTAGTATAGTAGCACACCATCACTGCTGTATGGTTGCTCCATAATTGGTGGGGTTCCAGCTGTCAAACCCCACAAATCAACTACCAACCACCTATCTTATGGACACTGTTTTAACCTCCATCTGACACTATATATGGATGAACTTTAGTGTTTAGCATGTACACTGGCAGCTTTCTTGGCTTAGTCACTGACCATGTTAAAAAAAACAAGATGTTAACCTATCCTAAAATTTTCATGGTGACAGTTTGCATTTATTAAGTACACTTCATGCCTGTGATGCAGGGTTGTGATAACACTTCTTGTCTGAATTATTCTATGTTGTTGCTATCCTGATTATTTTCCTAGGTATAATGTAGAGAACACATCACGTGGACAGTAGCAGAATCATTCACGGGAACAAAGCTCTGTAGATGACAAGAAGACTATATCTGTCTGAGTTTAGAAAAAAAGCGATTCACAGAACTGCTCAGTGTCACTCAACCAAGTCAACTAAAGCGGACTTCATACAGATGCTATCGAAATTTCTCAGTGATTCAGTCTCTGGTGTTGATGATTAAATAGAAGACATAATTTATCTTTTTCATCTATGGAAAGAGTAGTGATTCAGAACATACAGTACTTTTCTCTAGAGTGTGTGTGATAAATCATTTACTTTCTTAGGCTGCATATGAAAGTATTTGCCATTTTTCTCTTTAGAATATATGTAGGATCACAGCGTGAAGTCTCCCGTCGTAGGTGCATTTCTCTTTACTACATTATCATGCAATAGCATTTCTTATGGTTTCAATGTGTTAACAGTAACGTACCATATATGTTACAATATATTAAAAGTGTCTGGTATGTTGCCAGATTCCAAAGCTCAAAAATGAATGGACACAATGAGGGATACTTATCAATATTCTTTTACAGTTAAACAGTGCAGTTTAACCCTTAAAGGACTCAGCCCTTTTTCGTTTTTGCTGTTTTTTACTCCCCTCATTCCAAAAGCGATAACTTTTATTCTTTGTTAGCAGAGATGTTTGTTGACTTGTAATCGGTGGGACAAATTGTACTTTTTAGTGTTGCCTTATAATATTCCATGTGACTTGGGAATGGCGGCGTGCTAGACAGCTCTTGAGTGCCCCTTCTGAAACCCGCTCCTAACCAGACAAAAAGTGTTAACAAACCACTTACCCACGATGAAGAGCATGCACCAGGATGCAGAAAACTTGATAGAGCGATATTTGCTCCGCAGCGGGCAGACACCTCCATCCTCTATGGGTCCACACAGAAACGGGACTTTAAGCTCTCCTCCCAAGATGGTGCCGACGGAAGCCCAAGAACTAACATCAACAAATGAGCAGTATCCCCCCGAGCCATTTAGCCAACAGAACCTAGTGGAGCCACGTTTGTTACCACAGGCGGGAGGAGCAATAGACTATCAATGTCTGGCCCGTGAGGTAGCTAAATGCCTTACGCTGTATTTGGTGCATACGCTGACAGAGGTCCTGCAAACCACACTCAATGAACTTAAAGGGACAGTTCAAGTACATGGGGCTCAACTCACACAGATGGAGACCCAGGCTAGAGCATTGGAGGCCATGATATAGGATACCTCCTCCTACTGCCAAGATCTTGACCACATGACAGCGGGGCTATTAGGAAGGATAGAGGATCTCGAAAATCCTGCAGGAGTAATCTATGCCTGGTAGGCCTCCCAGAGAACATTCCAACATGCCAGATCATTACTATCTTTGAAGAAGATCTCCCTAAAGTGGTGGGCCTAAGACATAGGACCATGGTAGAACGAGCACATCCTGTTGGGCCAATACACACCATTGCACCCGCCAATGAAAGCACATAGGCGCAGAGACCGCAGCAAGCTATAGCCAAATTTCTGAATTATGCCAACAAGGAAGAGCTGATGAGGGCATGTATGAGTAAGCGGTTGCCACTATACATCAGAAACCATAAGGTATTGTTGTTTGCTGATTAGTCTGTGGAAGTTACCAAGAAGCGCAAACTGTTTGCTCCACTGTGGACGACCCTGACCTCAAAAGGCATATGGTTGCAGCTAGCCTATCCTGCGCAATTGTGCCTCACAACCTGCGATGCGACACAACACATCTTCGATGACCCACAGGTAGCAACAGACTTTCTAGATACAGTTCCAGAGGACTCTTTGACCAAGCGTGGGCAAAGACAGGAGGAGGAAGCGAGGCCACAACAAAGAAAGAGGGTTGTGTTACAGCGGCACAGCGAGGATGCGGACGACAGATCCTCTTAGCCACTGCAAAGGCAATGACATGATGGAGAGCGCCGTTGTAGTCTGGGGAGAGATAATCGAAGAGATGAACAATAACACCAGGTCGTACCTACTTGTTTATTCTTTTCCTCACCTTCCTTGCACAGGTTGACGAAATGAACATTTCAATAGTTAATTAAGTTTTGTTACACATAATTACAGTCTGATGTTACAGCAGCTCTATGGACTTAAGAGAAGTTTCACGGAGGGACAGGTGAAAGCATTAAGGGAAACCATATTAAACAATTATTAGCTAGATACCAGTGGTGAGGTGGTAAGGGGTTTGGGGGAGGGGGAATATAAGAGCAAGGAGGTGATACCCAATGTAACAAGAAAATAATTGTACAGGGCAGGGGTGGAGAATAAGCCGCACTATCAGAAAAATAGTGGGAAGAAAGGAGCAGTGGTCCATACCCAATCTTAGACACAGTTACTCTAGCCCACCTAGGGGATTGATCAAGTATTTTAATACCATTGTCTTTCCTTCTGACAAGGGTTGGTAAGTAGTGGGAAGGTAAGGCAGTAGAAAATAAGTTAAGGGAAGCATATCACGTCACAGAGAAGGGGGTACATTAGTTTTGAGGGGGGAAATGGGAGGGGAGAGGCGGTCATTGCGCCCTTGCTTGACAACTTTATACGATTAGACTAGCTGACTTATAGACTATGAGGATAGCATCCTGGAACGTTAAGGGCCATGGTCTCCACACAAAAGGATTATTAGTCCTCCGCCACTTGAAGCGTCTGAAGTTTGACATGGCACTCCTTCAAGAAATGCACCTGGGGGAGGAGGACTATCATTGAATGTGTAAGTTGGGGGTAGGGTCAGTCCACAGTTCACCAGCAGCAGGGAGAAAAGCAGGAGTACTAATCCTAATTAACAGGTCTCTTGAGCACCAGATACAGTGTGTGGAACACGATAAAGAAGGGAGAGTGGTGTATGTGAAACTACTCTTAAACGCTGAGGTGGTTAGTATTGTTTCTATAGGCGATGAGCGTTCGGATAGGCGCTTTGATGACTTGGTATTAAATTCCAAGGAAAATTTAATTTATGATATAAAAAGTATTACATAGTATAAAAAATCTGAAGTAATAAAAAATTAAAATATTAAATATTGTACGAACAATGCGTTTCACGCTCGAACTGAGCACTTTTTCTGGTTCATGGCTAACATACACAGTGTGGTACAATTTAAAGGGATACATGGCCGCTGAATGGTTACAGGCGAGATGCCACTTTCTGGCCGTCAGTATACACCGTCCAGATGTACATGAATCCGATTGTGGTCAAAAACATTTATTGAATATAAAATCATTATAATACAAAGATTATTACTATAAAAGTGATACATTGTGAACATATTTTATATCTTACAAGAAAAACCTGATTTGCATAATACATGGGTATTACAATACCTGGGAACTACAAATGGAGGGCAGCCAAGCTATAGGACTACAAGTACGGAAGCCGATTGGAGTCAAAAGGAGAAAACTCGAATCGTAAGGACCTGTCTGACACGGTGATTAGAAATACAAGCGGTGAGTTGAATACAGGCTTTTTAAATGATGTAATGGTGCTGCATATTATTACTTGGGGAATATTGATTTCTTGTAGTAATTGTGACAAGATTAAAAAGTTAAAGGGTGGTGAGGAGACTTGTATTTATGGCTGGAATTTTAATAAGACTGTTTGTTTATAAGATGGTTTCATTGGCTTCATTGAGGCCGTTTGGGGAGAGGGTATTTAATTTATAAATCCAGTAGACTTCGCGTCTACAAATCAATTAGGATCGATTGGACGTGGTCGACCGGCATAATAGAAATAGGAAATTTAGTTTTAGGGTGATGCAGTGTGCAATGTTTTGACACACCTTGCAGCAGAAATTTTTTCGTGACATTTTTTCTGTGTTTGTTTAGACGGGTTTGTATGGTATGAACTGTACGCCCGACATACTGTAAATGGCAGATTTTGCATTATCACATATTTTGTATGGCAGGACATATTCAAGGAAATGGAGAATGTTTCTTTTGTGGTTTTGCATACAAAAGTAGATCCTACTTTGATGGATTTACAGCACAGACACCTTATTTTACCGGATTTGGTAACCTGCCCTTTTACTTTTTTGTTCTGTGTTTTTTATGTTGTCTTAAGACACTTGGGGTTAGCTGATTTCCTAAATGTGATTTTGGGATATTTTGGTAGAAAATCTTGTAAGTATATATCATTAGTTAAAATGTGCCAGTGTTTCTCCATGGCTTTTCTTATTTCATGAAGAAGAAGCCCGTACAGGTAGTTATAATGATGGACCGGCGCTCACGGAGGTAAATGAAGAGACGGCAGTCTCTTCTGACAAGTTAGAAACTTATTTATTAACCATGCGACGCGTTTCAGCTCCGAACTGGAGCTTTCATCAGGCATAGCACAAAGAATAGAACGTATTCCTTATATACAAAAAAGGCACACATACCAAGGACCGGAAACCACCGTGAGATCACGTGACGTAACGAGAGGTCAAGGGGCATCCGATCGGTGAGTATGACAATAGCACTTAGTTTTTATACAAAACAACATGAAATGGAAAACATAAGTATAAAAGAAGTTTAGACTAGAGAAATAAAAGGTATTATAAACAGTTAAAATAATAATTGTGGCATTTGAATCGCTCCTGCACATATACAAAAATTTTTTCCATATAAACTAGCTGATTATATAACAGTTTCCAAAAATCAGATATGATCTGTATCTTAGGAGTTCTTACAGGGTCAGTGTTTAAATTGAATTAAATTAAAAGGGATGTTCGTGTATATAGATTGCAACTCTTGGACTACGGATCCCAAGAAGGACCAAAAAAGAGAAGAACTCGTAGGACACTAGAGATGGACACATCGCGGAAACTCTAAGTAGCTGCTACCCAATGGCGGTAGGAGCGGAACATAGAGGTGAGTAGATCTGCAGAGAGGGCAACTAGGGGCAATATGCATCAGACTGATTCTATAGCCTCATTTAGGCCATTCGGGATAAGAGTGTTCAATTTATAAATCCAGTAGGATTCCCTGCGGTTCAGGGTTCCTACTCTGTCGTATACATCCTGTGATATCTGCTCAATCGGGGTGACCTTGATGGCATCAAAACTTCCACCATGTTGTAACGTAAGATGTTTTGAGAGACTTTGTTTAAGGTAGCCAATCTTGGTCTTAAAACGGTGGCCATTCATACTCATTTTTAGTGACTGAAGCGTGTGACCTATATACTGTTTACCGCAACTGCAATCGATCAGGTAAACCACAAAATTAGATGAGCAAGAAAGTTTGCTCCTGATTTTGAAAGTTTCTTTTGAGCTTTTGGAGGAAAAATTCTTTGACCCATGGTTGATTATCCCGCAGCAAAGGCATAGTTTGTGGTTGCATCTAAACACCCCTGGAGGTATACTGCTGGATCTGGTGGACCAGTGATATACCCTCCAATACAGGCATCATATGAACTTCTTAGTATTTATGATTTCTTTGCTGAAGAACTGAACAGGACCTTTGATAACATCAATGGTTGCAGAGAAGACCTGCTCTGGCTAATGCAATGTCTCATATAGAGATCTATTTGATCTGTTACACATATCTACACCAATCTGCAACAGCCAGATCAGCACAGTACCATGTACAGATTTCCCTGTTTTCAGGATGCTCCTGGAGCCTTTTCCCCAGCATCTGAAGAGTTAATACCCACCGTTGATTAACGGTCAGTCCCTGGATTTTGAGGTTCCGCTTATTACTACTAATAAATCATGACATGATCAAATAATATACATTAAGATTTTTTTTAATTTTTGGGTGACAAATTTTCTTTAATAAAACCTGTACAGATGTGCCAAGTTTATATTGTCGGAGCTAAATTTGATGCATTTAGTCTAATTTTAAACTCTTTAATCTGTGATAAAATACATCACAGAGATGTATTGCGGTAACAGAAAGGGGTAAGGGACCAATTTGGAAAGCTCTGTGCAGCGCTGCATAATCTGTGTGCGTTATATAAATAAAGGAATTATTATTAAGCATAAATAAAACACCTCACGATCTCTGATCTATCAGTTTATTTTGTGCTTCTCCCAACTGAAGACAGACACATGTCAGTTTATGTTCTGTACAGAGAATGACAAGGCAAAGCAAATATTGGTAGAAAATGTTGCACATTGCTGCATTTGACTTAATTGCTTTATAATAAATTTTTAATTGCCAGCCTTTTTTTGATGTTCAACAAACACACTAGGGGATTCTATAGATATTTACTCCGCCTTTTCATATTTCTAAATATATGCTTGGTTATAAGCCTGCTATGACAGGACCAAAATAATTTCTAAAATATGTAAATGTTCTAAAAGAGGTTGAAGAACTGCAGTACAGAGCATTCCAGTTTCACTTTTCTCTTCCACCTGACAATTTTGTATACAGGCGGTCCCCTACTTAAGGACACCCGACTTACAGACAACCCATAGTTACAAACAGACCCCTTTGACCTCTAGTGAAGCTTTCTGAATGCTTTACTATAGTCCCAGATTGCAATAATCAGCTGTAAGGTGTCTGCAATGAGGGTTTATTGATAATGCTTGGTCCCATTACAGCAAAAAATGTTTAAACTCCAATTGTCACTGGGCCAAAATTTTTTTTGTCTGGATCTACAATTATAAAGTATACAGTTTCAACTTACATACAAATTCAACTTAAGAACAAACCTTCAGACCCTATCTTGTACGTAACCCAGGGACTGCCTGTATTCCATAACAGAGTAACTACAGCGGTAGCAGCCATAGCAGCTGCTACGGGGCCCACCGAGTCACCAGGCCCGGCCTCCGACCTGCCAAACAAAAGAATGGAGGATGTGCACCATTATATTCATACACATTGTACAGCATATTATGATCATAACAGTGCACACTTACCACAGTACACAGCAGAGATGGTAGCTCAGACAAGAAATGTTGGGGGAAAGGACAGCAGGACAAGGAATCTCTCATCTTTAATTCCTGCTGTCTACTTCCCCGATGTGGTCAGCATCTCCTGGGACAGATCTTTATAAGTGTTTGAATGTACATATCACTGTATAACAGTGTATGTGTGTCAGAGTATACCAATGTGTGATTACACAAATATGCACAGTATATGTTCTACTATGTCCTTTTTATACACTGGTGCCCAAAACTGTGCACAATATTCCATGTGTGGTCTGACCAATGATTTGTATAAGGGCAAAACTATGTCCTTATTATAAGAATCTATTTCTCTCTTGATACATCCCATAATTTTATTTGCTTTAGCAGCAGATGCCCGCCTCTGATCATTAAAATTACCATCCACCAATATCCCAAAGTCTTTTAAACTGCAGTTTTACTAAGTAATTGACTTCTTAGAACATAATTGTACTTTTTTTTTCCATGGTCCAAGTGCATAACTTTACATTTATCTACATTAAACCTCATCAACCATTTCTCTACCCATTACTCCAGCTTCCGCAAATCCCTCTGTAATGCTAAACTACACAGCTTAGTATTGAAACTTGACTTTCTAAACCCACTACAATAAAAATATTTAAAAAAGTGTCCCCAACACTGACCACTGTGGCACTCCACTGGTTACCCTGGTAACTCCACTGGTAATTTACCCAATCTGAGAATGTGCCCTTAATGACAATCCTCTATTTTCTATCACCAATCCAACTGCTTACTCAAATACACAGATTTTCACCCTAGTCCCAGCTGTCTAGGGAAATTTTATACTATTCATCATGTCTTCCACCATGGGATTTTCCTGGGAAAAGACAGTTGAGAAGGTAACATTCAATAGATTGGCCCTTTCCTCATCTCCCTCCACCATGACCCCTGGGGGCCCACAGTCTCCGTTTATGTAATTGAAAATTAATTTTTTTATTTCTTTCAGTTTCTACTTTTGCTGCCTTATGTGTTTTTTACAGATTTATTTTTCTCTCCATAATCCTGTAACGCCTCATCACTACCTTTGCATTTAGCACCTTAAACTCCTTATTTTTCTCACTTGGAGTGCTAGTTAACCATGTTGGCTTTTTCTTGTTTCTCTTATGCTTCTCCCCATATGGTATATGTTTCTCACTGGCCTTTTTTAGAATATTTGTGAAAATGTCCCATTGTTTTGGATGATTACGTTTTTGAGAAGATTTTCCCAGTTTATGCCTATAAGGTCCTCCCTTAGCTGCTGAAAATTTGCTTCTTGCTGTCATTCAATTTAAATTTTCATTGTTCCCTTACAATGGATAGTAATGTATTCATGGTCATGATAACACAGGTGCATGGCTCATTATATCACAGTGTTCTGATTACTCTCTTTGATACTAACGAGCCGTGCACCTGTGTTACATCACCTGACCAGGGACAGATTGTTATGCGCTGAAAGTAAACATAGAAGCTTTCTAGAGATGTACAGCAAGAAGAGATCTAGAAAACTGTAAAGAATTGATACAGGAACTCTCTAATTGTCCTGCATCATGCAGCTTCCCCCAAGCCACATTCCTCAACTCCTTTGTCCCCAAGACCATTGAACTGTTTATCATGCACTGGGCACTAGAAAGTGGTGCTCAAATAAACCCCCTTCCCTGCTCTAGACGCACTCCCCATTCCCCTTTCCCTGTAAAATCTCATGCCCGCATTATAGTTTTCTTTTCTCCTGTGTCTCCTATTATACTGTTTTTTTTAAGTTCTATTTTTTTAGTTTTTCATATGTATTGTATGTATGTAATTTTCTTGCCTGGACGATTGGTACAAATCAATTTCCCCTCTGGGGATCAGTAAAGCCGTATCGTATTGTATACAAGTTTCAAGGACAAGGGGCCCAGAAGAACTCTGGCCGGCAGCGCTGCCTGACACAGTTATACATCATATGTACAGGTTCTCTCTGAACAACGCATGATCTCCTACGTACCTACTCCTTCCCGTTCAGTACGTGTTTAACTCTAATTATGCCATAAAAGACGCTTATAGGAAATTTCTCATTCCCAGAAATGAGAATATATTTGTATTACACCAAAATTAATACTTACAAATGAGATGCATGAAATAAGATTGAACACCTGGTCTTCTGCTGCTTATACAGGTGTAGGATGAGACTAAATTTATCTTCAACACTTATTTGAACCAACGCTCAGCTATAAATACATAAAGCAAGTACACTGACAAAATCCAAGCAGCTGTGGATATAAACCTTGCTGCAAACAAATTGTTACACCCGCAAACCTTGTATTTCAGATTTCAAAGACAATATACATGCCAGGAAAATGTTCTTTTAACCATTCACTCATTGTGTTATCTCTTTTTTGTCTTTTTTTTGCTTTGCTGTTTATTGTGTCTATGTATGCTGTCAGTATAAAGAACAATACTTTTGTTGTAAAAAAAAACGTTAATTGTGTTTTAGTATTGTTTGGTATTTATTTTTGGCAATTTTGCAGTAAACATCTAATATTTTGCACATTTTTATTAAACTTTAATTTTTTACTTACAAAGATTTATTCCATGGATATTGGGATATATTACCATATACAAACAAATGGTTACTTCCACATTTCTTGTATTGCTAAGACATGATCTCAGGCATGTGTGCAAAACATTGTTCTATTATTCAAAGAAGAATATCTGTTTTTACCATTAGCCAGCCCACAATTACCACACTTATATGTATTGCAAATGTACTTCTTTAAGTGGTTATTACATTGAATATTGATTATTTAGCATGGCTGTGTAGTTTGAACAGAATATACATTTACAAAACACAATAGTCAGAAAACCACAGTAGTCCATCTTCATACTATTTTACCCTTGCTGATGTTATGTCCCCCTTCATGAAACATTATGATAATGATTTGTATTCTAAATGTACAAGCTCAAGGGTTTTTTTTTACAAGAAGACATGCGTCAAAGGGAAGCCTTGGCTTCAAGGCTTCTAATTAATCATGTACTTTCCTCAGCTGGTTGCTTGCACAAACTTGGACTTCAGAGGCCATGTATGACTAAGCCCCTGGGTTCTTTCCAACCTGGATGCACAATAAGCAGCACTTCTATGTTTGACAGTTATAACAAACTCTCTCAATTTCCATAAGATTTTGGGACAAAGTTGAATAATAATAATAAACGCTATACATAATTCACAATAAATTGATAAATACTGATCTCATACATTAAATCTAAAAACTGTTCCTAAATTAAGTAAATCTCTGAAAAATTGTTTGGGATTCCCATCATAAATGGTCTTAAAAGTAACTTATCATCACTGACTCTAGGTCTTAGGAACCTGCAGTTTCAGGAATTGAGTCATAAATTTACCTTCCCCCCTTCCCTCTTTGACTATTTAAAGATTAAGTCAATTATTTATATGCTCTCTCTGTGGCTCTGCTATCATTTGGAAGACACCAGCATGTGAATACCTGCGCATGGAAGGTACTGCAACTGCCAGTCTAAGATGAGCTATAATTAACCCCTTAACGACTTGGCCTTTTTTAGTTTTTTCACTTCCATTTTTCACTCACCACCTTCAAAAATCTATAACTTTTTTATTTTTCCACAGCTGTGTGATGGCCTATTTTCTGCTTAACAAATTGCACTTCATAGTGATGGCATTGAATATTTCCTGCCGTGTACTGGGAAGCGGGAAAAAACGTTTTCTTGTGGCCTTGGATTTTACAGCTTTCACTGTGCGCTGCAAATTACATGTTTACTTTATTCTCTGAGTCGGTACGATTACGGGGATAACAAATTTGTATAGATTTTATAATGTTTTCATACAGTTACAAAAATTAAAACCTCCTGTCCATTTTTTGGGGGGGGGATTTTTTCATCTGGCGCCAATAACTTTTTCATAATTTGGTATACGGAGCTGTGGGTGGTGTCATTTTTTGAGACTTTAGATAGAGTTTTCATTGCTATAATTATTAGGACTGTATGACCATTGGATCACTTTTTATTAATTTTTTTATATTTTGCAAAATGGCAAAAAAGTGGCATTTTCGACTTTGGGCGCTATTTTCCGTTACGGGATTAAATGCAGTGAAAAATCGTTATTACATTTTGATAGATCTGGCATTTTCGGACGCAGCAATACCTAATGTGTTTATGATTTTTACTGTTAATTAATATTAATAATTAATTAATATTTATATCAGTTCGGGGCGTGGCCTGACTGAGCTCCGAGACGGACGCATGTGAGTGAGCTCCGTCTCTAGACCTGACAGCAACCCTCTCCTAGCGACATAAAAAGCGGCCCTAAGAGGCTCATAGACTTGTTTTCCTCCAGACCGCAAGGCCCGGGAAAAAGGCAAGATGGTGGATCGCGGTCTCCTCATGCAGACTCTCCGGAGTCAAACAACTCCTCTACGCCTGGAGGGTGCGAGCAGGAATGTAAGTCCTGATCTCTCCCCACACCTAGCCTCCGATACCCGTACGCGATTCGGTTCGAGTGTTGGCGGTAAAAACAAAATGGCGCCTGTAAGAAACAGAACACCGAGTACTCCAGGACAAAGTCCTGATAAACAGCGCCAGAGGCTGTCAGGTATCACAGAGGATATATCGCAGCCAATCTTTAACAATAATGGGGATGAGGAATATATTATTGAGGATTTACCTTCATCAGATCAGCCTGCTTCAGAAGCATTTATAAAGAATATGATGCTGGCGCTAAAGGGATCTCGGCAGAAGGATCTCTCACAATTAACATCAGCCATTCACGCTTCTATAGATGATCTGGGAGGTCGTGTTGACCATATAGAAAATAAAATGTCAGAACTGACAAGTTCCCACAATGAGCTTATTGATGCTCACTACAGCTTAGAAGAACAAGTGGAGGCGATGAAAGTAAAAATGGCTGATATGGAGGATAGAGGAAGGAGGAACAATGTGAAATTCCAAGGAATACCCGAATCTGTAAGAACATATATTTCCCAGTTAATTTCCACTGTTTTGCCTAATACACCACCAGCGGAACAGCTAATAGATAGAGCCCACAGGCTCCCGAAGCCCAAAAACATCTCTGAAAACCTACTTAGGGACGTAAGGGTATTCATTTGTTTGTGGATTTATCGCAAGCTATTATCCAAGCAAGGAAAAAATTTGGTCCCATCACAACAATCTTGAGAGACCAGAAAATTCCTTACAAATGGGGTTCCCCGCTGAAATTACTAATTCGCCGAGATGGAATTACATCTGTCTTGAATAGCCTTGAGGAAGGCCCTTCACTACTGGCAAAATGGGGCTTGGGCGAAGTTGTGATGTCTCAAGCTTCCAGTACCTCACACCAGCAGAAGATCCGGAAGGACAATATGATTCTTCACAGGAGAGAGTTAAAAAATTTAAAAATGTATTAACAACCTTTCATTTTCAGGTCGAAAAGCCGAAGGTGGACTATTACCCCCATGTATCAACAGGTCAAAATAATTCCTGTATTCATATGTTGGTTTATGGCTATGTACCTCAACAAGTCAAATGCAATTGTTCGGCATTGGCAGCAGGATCACTATATCCCCTCCATTGCCACTAAGTTTTTCTGTTTTCCGTTCTGGAGGTTAAGTGGTGAGTTTGTAGGCCATGTTCAAGCACACTACCGAAGTGAGCAGGTAATTAACACTTATTTTTCCTCTATGGGTACCCTATCACCTTCTTATTTAATATGCAATGTCTATTAAAATATTGTCTCTTAACACCAAGGGGCTGAACTCTCCTTTTAAAAGGTCATCAGTGTGGAGAGAAGCAAATAATGTGAAGGCAGACATATTTTGTCTACAGGAGACATATTTTGCTAAACAGAACTGCCCCAAGTTCTCTAACAACAAGTTTCCCATCTCCTTCCAAGAAAATGTGGATACAAAAACAGCAGGGGTATTTATAGCAGTGCGAGATAGTGTAAATTTCTGTGTTCTAAAATCTTTGATAGATGATGGGGGAAGATATCTTGTCCTGGTATGCACCATTGATTCAGTGCCCTCAGTGTCCTCACAAAAAAGGTTCCTGAATAAGTTGATGAAAAAAGTTAAGCGCATACAAAAAGGGAACCTACTGTTGTGTGGGGATTTTAATCTAATTCCAGACCCCAAAGTGGATTCCACTAATCAGGGCAGGCTATCTCACCCATCACTAGGTCAATGGCTCATCGAAAAGGGCCTCTTTGATTGTTTTAGATGTTGCAATGCCACATCAAAAGAGTATACCTTCTTCTCTAACCGCCACAAAACCTTCTCAAGGATCGACCTCTTTCTAACAGATAAGGATACTTTACCCTGGGTGGCTATAGCTGATGGCTATGAAGGCCAAACCCACAAGAAAAAGGACAGCAATCTCCTTCTTGTATAATCCAAAAAATTCCTCAGAGAAGGAATCCCACCCGAATAAAATAGCAAACATTTTTAAATCCTACTATGAGGAACTTTATAACCTCAAGTCTGATAAGGCAACGTACGTCCCCTCCCAGGCTGTCATTGACTCCTTTTTAGATCAAATCAAGGTCCCAACTTTATCTCCAGGCCAAATAGACTCATTGAATTCACCTATCACCCTGAGCAAACTAAATGAGGCTATTAAAAATGCAAAAAAGGGGAAAGCCCCGGGCACAGATGGGTTCAGTAACGAATACTATCAGACCTTCTCTCACATTCTGGGCCCATGCATGTTGAAAGTTTTCAACAGGGCTATGTCTAGAGGTTCTTTACCATCAGAGATGTTGGAGGCCACAATAGTGACACTTCCAAAGCCTGGAAAGGAACCTACAACAATTTTAGACCCATCTAATTGCTAAATTGTGATACCAAGCTTTATGCTAAAATCCTGGCCAATAGATTACTTACAATACTCCCAAGTTTAATACACTAAGATCAGGCGGGCTTTACTAAGGGACGCAAAACGTCTGATGGCACACGTAGAATTATTGATATAGTGTCGGTCATAGGTTCGTCTCGAATGATAGGATCCATTGGGGTTTTGCGTTTTCTACCCTTAAAAAGTTTGGATTTGAGGGTCCTATACTGAGTGCCATAAAAGCACTATACTCAGCTCCCTCAGCTAGGATCCTTGCGAATGGCGTCCTGTCCGAAGTTATATCTATAACTAAAGGAACACGCCAAGGATGCCCACTATCTCCACTCATTTTTGTGTTACTGATGGAGCCCCTGGCAGACGATGTTGTCCTCACACTCACACTTAATTCGTTGAAAGAGGTAATGGAGGTACTTGAGGAATTTGGGAGGGTCTCCTTTTATAAAATAAATGCAAGCAAATCCCTCCTATTGGGGATTAATGTCCCTCAAGCGGTATGCAATCAAATAAAAGAGGCCTTCCCTTTCCAGTGGGTGAAAGAAGCAATACCTTATCTAGGAGTAAAAATTTGCTTCCCGCTTTCTAACCTTGCCAAAATTAATCTAATACCCATGCTGAGTGTCTTACAAAAAGAACTTGACGCATTTAATAGAACGGAATCGTCCTGGTTAGGTAGGATAACACTATATAAAATTTTGGTTCTTCCTAAGATTTTGCATATTTTGAGAGCGCTAACTATACCCATCCCTAAATCCTTGCTTTGGAGGTTTCAGAAGCAAATACTGAACTTCATCAGGAAGGGGCAGAAGCCCTGAGTGTCCCAGACAATTTTATATACCCCCAAATTAGAGGGAGGCTTGGGAGTACCCAATATCTGGCTTTACCACAAAGCATTTGTCGCCCAGCAATTAAAGGCTTGGGGGGGGGGGACACACCTACACTCAAGTTGGCCAGTTATTGAATCATATCTGGCAGGTGGCCATACACTATCTACCCTTCTCCTGGCTCATTCGATAAAGGCAGACTTCCCCCTCCCTGGAGATCTTCCACCTACTATTAAATCTTCATTGGTGGCCTGGAAATCTGTGCTTTCCATGAACAACTTGTCCATTCTCACAAAAGTAGTGCATATCCCCTTGGAAACTCTGAATATCATCAACCCTAATTTACAAATTAAATATTGGCTCCTTAAGGGCATACATATCTTCAGAGACTTATTTGAGGGGGGGGGGGGATCCCGGCTTCCTACCAATCATTGAGCAATAAATACAATCTAGGAGCAGCAGACTTTCTATGATATGCACAAACTAGAGCGGTTTTAGTTAAAATCCCTTCTCCAACATTGACTTTTCCTGAACCACTAGCAAATGTGCTGGAAGGTAAACTTAGTAAATGCTTTAAATCCACCAAACTCATTTACGCAGCATTTAGGAAAAAGGAATCCAATGGAGAATTAACGCATTATATTAAATGGAATGCAGATCTTGGGAAACAAATCTCTCAAGAAGATTGGGCTTCCGCTATATATTGGGCCTCTAAGGCCTCCCATTCAGCTAACCTGACGGAGGTCCATCACAAAATATTGACAAGATGGTACCTAACCCCCAGCAAATTGGCAAAATGTTGGAGAGGCTGTGATGAGGTAGGAACACTGTCTCATGTATTTTGGGGGTGTCCAAAATTGGAAGATTTCTGGACAAAGGTCTTTGAATTGTGCTCAAATGTTTCAGTAAAGAAGGTGGGGAAAAATAAAGCCTTAGCTCTGGTGGGAGTGGGTATTAAAAAGGTGCCGACTGCTAGCCGCAAATCGGTTAATCATATACTGATGTCTGCCAAACTCCTACTAGCCAGACACTGGAAGAGGAAACCTACCCCTAAAATTCAAGAGTTAAACGACTTGCTAGCTGAGCACTGTAGCTTTGAAAGATTGCTCACTCATAAAAACGGGACTCCCCACCTATTCAGAAAAATGTGGGATCCGTGGATTTCTCTGTTTCCACGGCTCTCCCCGGAATGCACAGGTATATCAGCTTAAGAGGTACTCAATCTCCATACATCTTCTCACTTTGGTAGCTTCAACAATTTATGTGTTAATTATTCCACTCGTGAGAGGAGTGGTTGATCACACCACAAATGGCCTAACTTTTGTTAGTTGTGTTCTTTTGTTTGATGTTCCTTTGACTAAATGTTAGGTTTGATAGATAAGTATGATCGACTATTTGACCCTATAAGTACGAATAATATTCTTTGCGATCTGTATGTTCTAGAACATATAAAACCATGCATATAAATGTACCTCTCCTCAGGCATGTCTCTAACTAAAAATGCTTCGATTTTCTCTGTGGTTCTAAAGAATGTACACTTGTAAAAGGTAACTTGTAAAAGTACACTTGTAAAAGGATCGCCACTCCCCGTGACGTCATTGTGGAGCGACGATCCACGGCAAGATGGCGGCGCCCATGCGCTGCCATCTTTTTGAAGCCGACATGACCACGCCCACAATCGGTACTAGCAGCATTACCGGTAAGCCTTTGCTGCAATATGCAGCAAAGACTTACCGGCTATGGAGAGGGCTCAGCCTGTGAGCCCTCTCCATGCACCGGGACCAGGCGCGCACCGTACTAGTTTGGGGCGCGTCGGGAAGGGGTTAAGATGGATTCTTACTCTACTGACTACGTCTCTTATCCCTGACTTGCCTACATGTCTAATTTCTACATTCCAGAATCTGATGCTGTATGGGCTAACATCATGTTTGACGAAGAGAACTAGTATTCTCAAAAGCTCATTTTTACCATACAGGCGATCCCTTACCGGACACAGGACACCAGACTTACAGATGACCTGTGTTAAAGATGGTCCTCTCTGTCCACTGTTACCTCTGGTGAAGCTCTCTGAATGAATTCACTTTACTTCGTCTCTCTATGGCGCAGTACGGTACAAATCTACACTATGGGCTTCAAAGTACTGTTATGGGCTACACCTCAAACTGTGAGTAGGTGCCGAACGATTGTAGCAAGGTTACTTGTTAATTTGTTTTTTATTATATCATCTAAATCCACCTCACCCCTTTATTTCCCCTCGTGTCTTTTCCTTCATTTTCAAAAAGCTTCAATTTTAACAAGCTGATGTATTACTTTGTTGTTAGCTGGGATTAAGGCCCTGTTGTTATGCTTGATTGCGTGGTTTATTCTGTTTATTGAAAATTTTGAAATAAAATACAGTTAACCCCTTATCACCAAAGCTTTTTTTCAGCTTACTGACCAGACTTGATTTTTAGAATCTGACATGTATCACGATAATTGGTTATAACTTCAGAACACTTTAACATATCCAGGTGAGAATGTTTTCTCACAGCACATCATACTTCATGTTAGTTGTAAGATTTAAGTTATAAGTTTTGTGTTTTGTTCTGAAAAATAATGAAAATTTGGTAAAAGTTTGGAAAAATTCCTTATTTTCAAAGTTTGAAATGTTCAGCTTTCCAGGCAGATAGTTAGAATACCGAAACACTTTTCTAGAATGTCTGCTTTATGTTGGAATGATATTTTATGTGTCCTCTCACTGGACACTGGCGCACTGGACTATAAGGCGCACCTGATCATAAGGATGAATGACCAGCAGGTGGCAGACCTGTGCACAGTTCAAGGCAGCTGTTATCTGTAAGTAAGGTTTGTATATAAGGCCCACTGGACTATAAGATGCACCTTTGATTTATGAGATAATCAAAGGATTTTTTGTGCGCCAAATAGTCCGAAAAATACGGTAATAGTAAAACCCCATATATTACCCCACTATAAAACTGCACCCTAAAAGTATGTAAAACAACTTATATTACGCCTATTAACCCTTTAATTGATTCACATGGGCTAAAACAAAATAGAAACTTTTATAATAAAGAGAAATCCTCTGCAAATTTTGATGCCCAATTTCTCCCGAGTTTACGGATTCCCCATATGTGGTGGTAAACTGCTGTATGGGCACACGGCCGGGCATGGAATGAAAGCAGCGCCATTAAGAGCAGATTTGTATTGTCACATTGTGCAGGCTACAAAATTAAACATTTTTTGGTAATGCAAACATAAGGGCTTATTATTTGGGGGTGACACATAATAGAAAGAAAAATAAAAATTTTGCAGGTCTATAGCTTATTTACAAAATTTTATTAACTATTTCAAGGGGGACACAAACAAAATCATCAATTTTTATTTAGGATTTTTATCACTTTTTTTCCCGCTTGCCATAACATAAATCTAATATTTCATCTGTATTTTCGGATTCACTACAATTACGGTGATATTTCATTTATATTGTTTTTGTTATCTTTGCTCAGTTTTACTGAGCAAAACCAATAATGGAGAAAATCCAAGAACGCATAACTTTTTTGATGAAAAATTGCATATTACGGGAATCTTTTTGTGTTTTTTCTACGTCATTCACCCAGCGGGTTCAATATTTATTTAGATGTATTGTACAGACTGATATCGACACGGTGATACCAAATATGTACTTTTTTATGTTTTTGTGTTTTATATACATTTATTCGGATTTTATTTGTAACGGGGTAATTAGGGGACTTTTATTATGTATCACTGAATGGTAAAATAAATAGTTAAGGATTGATATCACAAGCTATTTTACAAGAATGTGTGTAAATGATGTTTACTCTGCTGGATTATAAAAGATGCAAAAAGTATATAGCAAAAAAATTATACACTTATACCCAAGCCTATTTATTTACATTTTTAAGATTAAGGAGCACAGAGGTCCCTTCATCATGAGTAGGCCACTCATTTTATGAAGCAGTTCCCATTGCCCCCAGAACATTTGGCTGTGCATAGTGAGGAAAACTGGAAGTAACATAGGTGGTGGATAAAAAAATATATACGAATAAACTTAATTTAATATATAAGTTTGATAAACTTATAAACTCAATTCTGATGCAGACAGTGCCCCCATTGCAAACTTTAGATCAAGGCCCCATATACCTATGCCACCTGCATCCTGCACATTACACTTGAGAATATACATATATGCTACACAGACATATACTGACACTCCCCTCATTAATGAAATGCAGCAGCAGCCTCTATTATTCATGGAATGTCTAGCAGCAGCCTTCGCTCACGAATGAAATGTCCAGCAGCAGCCTCCCCTCACTACTGATATGTCCAGCAGCAGCCTCCCCTCGCTACGGAAATGTCCAGAAGCCTCCCCTCACAAATGAAACATCCAGCAGCAGTCTCCCCTCAATTAGATATCTGGCAGCAGCCTTCCCTCTTGAGAATATACATATATGCTAAACAGACATATACTCACACTCCCCTCATTCATAAAATATCCAACAGCAGCCTTCACTCACAAATAAACCATCCACAGCTGACTTTGCTCAATAATGTGTTCAGTAAGCAGCCTCCTCTCAATAAATTAATGTCCAGAAGCAGCCTCCCCTCACTATTTAAATGTCCAGCAGCAGCCTTCCCTCACTAATGAAATGTCCAGCAGTCTCCCCACACAAATGAACCATCCAGCAGAAGCCTTCTCTGAATAAGATGTCCAGCAGCAGCCTTCCCTCACTAATTAAAGAGAACCTGCCATTAATATACAATTTACCTGGTGTGAGTCCAACTATAATAAGTGAGTCCTGCATAGTAAATTTTACTTGCATTCGCCTGCTTCCTTAATCCTGCTATCTCTAACAGCCATCTCTACTAGGTGACTCACTGACATGCTGCTGTTTGAAACATTGAGAGAGAGAGAGAGCTCTGTTACATCAATGGGCACTTAATGTAATGTGACTAAGGTGAGGTCATCTAAGGTCCTGTTAGTAATTACAATATCTATCCCATGTATGTAACCCATAAAATTATAGCATGCCTCAATGGAGGATGGACAGGAGTAGTAGTCCATGGAGGCATGCTGTGATTTCATGTGATCAGATACATACATGATGTTGCAAATGTAACAGGACTTTAGATGACATCACTCTGGTCACATGAAGTTTATTTCTGGGAATGTAAGGGAAACAAAAGAAGGGTATCAGTTAGGCACTGCATCCCCCCCCTTTTGCCAGTCTGGATGAAGTAAAACCCCCAGTATATGCAACTGTAATGCCCCTGGACCTGTGTAAAGACCCTCTGGTTGTTGTGCATGAAGCCCTAACAACCAAAACAATTTGTTTCCTATTATAATTGCCACAACGTGCTGTAGAGCAAACTTTATTCCCTGAAAAATAACAAACAAGAACATATTGCAAATGGTGTATTAGGCGATCTTATAGTCCATTATGGTAACACAAGATTTAAGCTTGAGCTCCACCAAAGCATCTTTAAATGCTAGGCACCGCTGACCATTTCTAGAAAAAAAGACTTTGCTAGATAACCATACCAGTATGATCTAAACTGACAGTCTGAATATACCGGGATAGAGAATAGATTGTAGGGTTTGTTGTGAAGTGAAATTTACCTAATCCATTATTATTTTAGATATTTCCCACAACAGCTAAGAGTTTGTCCGTTATGGAACTCTGCCACAAGATGTTGTAATGGCTGATAATTTGTAGAAGTTCAAGAGGGGCCTGGATGCCTTTCTGCAGAGCAATAATGTCACATTGTATGGTAATAAAACTTTTTGTAAGTAGTCTCTGTTGATCCAGGGAGTTATTCTGACCACCATATTAGGGGTCGGGGAGGAATTGTTTCCTGCTTTGGGCCAATTAGCATCAGCCTTGCAGGGTTTTTGTCTTCTTCTGGTTTTTGTCTTCAACGTGGTATATTTAATAAATTGGACTTGATGGACTGATGTCTTTTTCTAACCTTATTTACTACAACTGTGTTTTTGTCAATCCAATCCATGGTAAATGATATTTCTAAAGTGCTCATTACGTAATGCACATACACAAGTTTTCCTGTAATGGTACTATGAAAGCAGGATGCAGTGTACTTACACTTAAATGGTCTAACGTCCAGCACTTCCTTTCACAAAACCGAGTCAGTAAATGGATATATTTCTACTGGGATCTGGGTAAGCTGTACTTTGTATGAGGCGGGTTTCTGTTCTCTATTTAATCAATGATGTCTAAATGTAGAAGCACAGTCCATTACATTTGTCACATACAGAGCTGGACTTTCTAATTGCTACTAAAGTCTAGAAGGATTAGAAGGCTCATTGCACAGAAAAACTATTAGTAAAATAAATGTTATGACAATATGTTCCCAAAATCTGTTCTTCTATGCCAGGCTGAATAACTTACTAAGTAGGAGGAGAAGGGCACAAGATGACCCTGTCTGCTGCATTTTCACTCGGTTTTCCCCATCTCAATTTTTGCAGTTAAACTATGTGATGATTGTTTTGCCCCTTATTATTCATCATCTAAACTCAGCTGGAGCCGGTCTTACATCTGTAGCTGGGAATACATTTTACATTCATTACTATAAAAGTAAAGTACAAAAAATGGGAATACTTGAAATATTAAACCAATAAATAACTGAATCATTTGATAATCATTTGATCATTACATATGAAAATGTATTTGAATACATTTTCTTCGCAATTGTTCTGTTTTCCTGTTTTACATTTCCCACGCAGGTATCTTTGAGTTCTCTAGAACTATAGTTACCCACAGATATTGATTGTTTTATTGTTATACTATACATAATATATGAAATATGTTTTAAGCAATTGATCAAATGGTGAATGATGATCAATAAATTTGGCTTTAATCAATTGCTCCACTTTTTAAAAAGTTGCCTCAGTAAATGTAGAGAAGATAAAAGTGCCTACTTTTGTGCCCACTGTTCAAAATATTTGCATAAATAATCCCCACAAATTCAATTCTGAAGAATTCTTTAGTTTAGGTTTTCATACTTTGCCATTGGTTGGAATATTTGCATTGCATGCTGATCAGAGAAAGCATTGGCCAAGATATATGAAGACCTGAAGACCGGTGCCAACTGCTTTAGTGCATCTTAGTGTATATCTCCATTATAGAGAATAATTGATACTAAGATACTGACCAAATACACAATAAGGAATAATAGACACTAAAAGTAGAGTGTCTTAATATATCCCTTATCCATCATAAATTACGAGATGGAGTGTATACACAATTTTTGAACAAAGAATAAAGTGTCTTAACTGGTTGAAGATAGAAGACAAGATAACTTGTCTTGATTAGCCAGCTGTTGTGGCATATAGATGATCTATATCGTAATGCAGTTAAAGTGTCACCCTGTGTAAACACATGGTGATAGTGGCGAAAGCTGTCACAGATAGCTGATCATCAGGGTCATCACTCCCAAGAACCAAAAACTCTCACAGTGATTGCTGTGATTGGTCAGTAAAATTTTACTGACTAGTCATAGCTAAAAAGTTTAAAGATATAAAGTATTTTGCCTCATTCCTCCCAGAAGATCGGAGACAAGAATTGTCTGAAGTAATCTGTGCCCATTACAGTTAAAACTCAGCAAACACACACACCTCCCTACATACTTGTTAACCCCTTATGTTTCCCAGTTAACCCCTTCTGGCAGCTGTTACCTGCTGCTTGCTTTCAGTTTTTTACTACAAAACACATAAAGGGTTGACAAACAACCTAAAAGTTGTTTTGTATAATTTAAGGGGGTAGTTTGACAAAATGGGAGATTTCAGATATATAAGCCTTTTCAAATCTCTTTGTAACTTTATATGTAAATATTCCTGAAAATTTCTAAATGAAATATTAAATTTGTTAACCTTCTCACATCCTAAAATAATAAAAGGATGTTTAAAAAATGATACCAACATAAAGGGAATATATGCTAAATCTTGTTTAGTTATTAATTTGGATGCCTTGAATATTTATCTCCAAGGAAGAATATTTAATTTCATTAAAAAATTATAATTTTTCCGAATTTTTGGTAGATTTCACATTTTTCATAAATAAACACATGGCATATCAATCAAAATTTACAAAAGTTAAAAAAAGTATAGGCGGCACTTCAAAAATCCAAAATTTCAAAGGGTGAAGTTTATTGAAACAGTGGCGACGTTTCGGTGTGAACCACCTTCATCAAGCTATAGTTATTACAACTATAGTAAAGTAAAATAGGTATTGAAAAAAAATCACTTGTATATGTTGAAGCGTTCAAAAGTTATTACCACTAAAAGTAATGCATGGCAGATTTGGAAAATGTGGCTCTGTCCTTAAGGTGTTAATATATTTCCCTTTAACAACTATATTTCCCTTTAACAACATTCCATAACAGATTGCAGATGCTTTGAATAAGTATAATTCTTCTCCTTTCAAAGCTTGAATGATAGCTGAAATCCCTAATACACAGGAAAGTCTTAATGTGATAGGGACCACATGTTAAGCTTGCATTGAGACATCATCATAGCGAGAAGTAAATTGTGGGTATGACCTGAAAAATTTTAAAATGAAATTAAGTGTGTACTGAGGTTTTATTTACACTAAAAAAAGTTATTTTAAAAAAAGAAAATCTTTAGTCCTATCATACATGGAAAAAGTCTCATGTAGGAGTAGTTTGTTGATATTAGACTTGTACCTAGGAATACTCCAATTCTATTTATACTTGTTTCGAACTACAAATAAGCACTACATTAGGTGCACAGTTTTGTAAAGTGTCGGACAAAATGCAACTGCAACACAATTGTGGCACAAACACATACTTCTTCAATGCTGAAATGTCTCTTTAGAAATATGCAAATGGGGCAAAAGCGCTGTGCGAGGCACTAGCAGAGCACCTCACAGCTCAGGCTTCACAACGATAACAAGGCCCCATGCTACACTTTAAGGCTATATTTACACACACGTATGGGGGACATATACGCGTATATACGTCCTCCATACATGGAAATGGGCGCACTGCTCCCTACAGGAGCGGTATGGTGCCGCACACATCTGGCACTGTACCGTTCCGTAGCCAAAAGAAAGATAGGACATGTTCTCCCGTAATACGGCGCCACGGCCATATATCGCTATGGAGAGGGGCGGGGTGAGGGGTGCTGTCGACTGATTCGGGCCGAGCGCCGTATTTACCTTGCAAATTGTGTCGCACGCCGTATATTTACGGTGCACCACAAAAAAGATGGTGAATTCTGTCGGACTAGTGCGGGGAAGCGACAGACTCATGATTTCTGGCACACAATCACACAAAAACAGCACTTTTAGTGCATTTTCAGACTTTCTAAGTAAATTTGTCCCATTTACTTTATTCTATGGATCAGCTTTTATATAGCTTTGTTATTGTTTTGCAGAATATGGGTCTAATTTGCTGAGAAATTCATGGAGCTGTTTAGGGCTTATTTTTTGCGGGACAAGCTGTACTTTTTATTAGTATCATGTTGGGGTAAATGTTACTTTTTGATCACTTTTTAGATCCCAACTATTACTACGTGAGCGCGGCTTTCACATTCAGCCAAGCTCCCGCAGTGATCACGCAGGCTCTGATTCTGGCAACAGACTGCATTCCCCGGACATACATGTACGTCTTATTGCACCAAGAGGCTGAAATGCACTGTCTTCTGAAAACACCTTGCAAAAAGTTTGAAAGACATTACCTGTAATCCAAGTAGCTTTTGACCTAAAATTATAGCTACACATTAAAAGACATATCCATAACATACAGTACAGTGCGATCTCTTACTCATCCAGACCAGATGTTCTTTGATAGCTTTTCTATTCCATCATACATTATTATACATAGGGACCTTTTTTCCTTTAAGAGGACCATTTTCAATTTCCTTCTGTCAGAATGTTTCACTACACATTCAGAATTTTCTCCACTAGGATTTATATAAAAGACCCAGTGGCCCACATTTATTAAAGCATTTGCGCAAGTTTTCTGTCTGACTTTGCACTGAAAAGAATGTGCAAACTAGTTGCACACGCATTTATAAAGTGTCTGCACTAGTTTTCTGTTGCAGCTGCACTGTCTTCGACAAGACAGAAAAAAATGTGCACCTAAAGGGGTGTGTTAGTGCTTAGTCTGAGTTTTCACCACATTTGTTACTGACTGTGCACCAATGCTGCAGCATGAATAAAGTGCCTCCGAAAAAAAATGGTGCACACTTCCATAGCAGAGCAGGGGTGCCAGATTAATAAAGACTGTGAGCCAGTTTTGATTACTCTTCCGCACTCTGCACACTCCAGAGGCAAACTACCCACAATGCAGTTTGCACTAGTTTTGATAAATGTGGTCCAATGTGTTTTTATATAAATAAGGTAAGATAAGTTAAGATTTGGAGCTTTGTGCATGTCACAACTGGCCAAATTGGTCATTTCTTTTGTAGACCGAATTTTTTCAACAGAGTTCCAACAATATTCCAATCAAACTCCTGGGCAGCCTCATTTTCATTCTCTGGGGGTTAGAGGGGCAGCACACGGATCAGCCAGCAGAGTGGCAGAGTTGGAGTCAAACATATCTGAGGCAGACCCCTTCTAAGTCGAAGCCCATCTGTGCTCAACAGGACAGTGGCCTCGTCATGGAAAAATGACTTTCCCTGCAGTCTGGGAATTGTACCTAGAGTCAGCTGAGGATCCACATTTGGCAAAATGTTGGATTTGTGGCCAGAGGCAACTGAAGCAATTATAAGCTGTGCATACGGGGGAATTGCTACCCCAAGAAGTACATGCCTTTCCATAGTCTGGAAAGACTAAACTTTGTCAAGATAAATAAAGTGTGGATCCAGTGGGATTCCACATCCTATAGCTGATGTAACAAATTATGTAATTTTGCCAGTACAGATGGCCTGTTACTTCTGGCTTTGTGATGTTCAATATGTTTAGATGCTGCCACACCTGCTGCCACCTGCTCCTACTTTCATCAGTTAGATTGCCGCCAATTGGTCATGTTGCTGCTGCCTTCCGTTGCATCATGGCTACAGTGATTAGGAAACTACTGTGTAAAACACTGCCCTTAACATCTACCTAACTTATGTCAATTGACTAAAGACTTTTCTTTTCCGCTGTATGGTTCTGTAACTGTCTGCTAACATGTTGAGGCAGATTTATGATGTATAGTTTTTTTGTCCGTTTCCTAGGCATAGATCATACAGTCCTAAAAGTTCTAAAACTTGTCTGCTGAGATTAATTATTGATGTATACTTTTTTGAACTTAAAGTAGCCCTTCTGCACAGTCCTTAAAATTTGATCACAAATAATAATTTGTAATAATAAATGATAATAATAATAAATTTGTAATAAATAAATGATATTTGTGATAATAAATTAGTTTGAAACATGATAAGATTATTGGCTAATGCCACTACTACACCTCTGATGAACCGCTGCAAGTGATTCCAGCAGGGAAATGCGTCGGGTGTTAATCTGACTAAGTGGCACACGCTAAAGGCTCGTTCCTCTGGTCTATATTAACTCTTGACCAAGAGATTGAAGCATATGTGTATAAATTTGTGGGTGTATGAGCCTCAGGATACTAACAAGATTTAGAGAAATAAACGATAGGGACGCAGACATAGGTGGTTAACTTTATGCCACTACCCTGAACCGATATCTGTATCCTCGAGTAATAAGCCCAAGCCTGTATCTGAGCTTAACTATCGTCCAGTAAGCTCATGTATCCCTTTAAGTTTTATCAAATTTATTAAATAAAAATTGATTTTAAATGTCCTTATCTACAGGCAGTAATTACAATATATTGGACATAAATTATTACATCGCGATTTCTAGTTTGTATTTTCTCATGATAAGATTTAACATGTATGCTCAGGGTCTTCAAGTTCAGCTTGCTTGCATAAAAAGGTATGTATTAACTACCAGTATGTTGTCAAATGGGTTAACACCTTCCAGGTTATTATCACCAAATTTCAGAAGCAAAGAGAATAAGGGAAAACATTGTGTTGTTTTTACAACAGAAAATTGATATAGTACCTAAAAGGCTTGTTTAATCCCTCTATGCAATACACACCAACTATCTTTTTGAAGAAAACTACATAATCACTTATTCTACCCCAAAGTTATGGGATGAAAAGTCAAAGAGATGTACACTGAAATGGTTAATAAGAAATATAATCTTTATTCATACTTAATACAATGATAAAAATTTAATCCACAGGTGATAAAACACAGATGGAGTTATCCCATAATGATACAAGAGAAATACCATATCCTGTTATGAACAAGTAGCTGTAGCCATGTATTGTTTATATTCAATAACAATGTTACATACACGTGAATTACCATGGAAGACTAATATCTCAAAACTTAATGTATACACTCAAATACAAGCCGACCCCAGTATAAGCCGAGCCCCCTAATTTTACCACCAAAAACTGGGAAAACCTATTGACTCAAGTATAAGCTGAGGGTGGGAAATGCATTGGTCACAGCCTCCCCGTATATAGCCATCAAGCCCCCATTAGTATACAGCCAGCCCCCTTTAGTATATAGCCAGCCAGCCCCCTGTAGTATACAGCCTGCAAGCCCACTTTAGTATACAGCCAGCACCCTTTAGTAGCCAGCCAGCCACCTTTAGTAGCCAGCCAGTCCCCTTTAGTAGCCAACCAGCCACCTTTAGTAGCCAGCCCCCTTTGGTAGCCACCCAGCCAGTCCCCTTTAGTAGCCATCCATCCTCCTGTTTGCCCAGCACATAAAAAAATAAACTTACATATCATATTTTTCAGACTAGAAAGCACACAAAGAACCCTTTGATTTTCTCAGATAGGTGTGCATTGTAGTCCTGTGCGCCTTATATATGAACCGTACCTACAGACAACAGCTGCCTTGAACTGTGCACAAGTCTGACACCTGCTGGTCATTCATCCTTATAATCAGGTGTGCCTTATAATCCGGTGCGCCTTATATATGAACCTAGACGCTTTAGCAGGCATTTTATGATGGTGCGCCTTATAATCCGGTGCACCTTATAGTCCAAAAAAATACTTTATTCAGCTTAGGGCAGTCCCAATGCTTGGCGCGGCTCCCCGATGCTCCCATCCCCGCAGCTTCTCTTCTGTCTGCTGGAACAACTGGCAGAGATGCGACCATGCGCTCTGCTGGCTGGCGCAAACTATGATGTCATCAGCGGCGCATCAAAGTGCCGCAGCGCCGGCCGACAGAACCATGGCCGCATCTCTGTCGGCTGTTACAGCAGACAGAAGACATAAGAGGAGCCATGCTGAGCATCGGGGAGCCGGAAGGAGAGTATGTAAGCTTATTATTTATTGACTCATGTATAAGCCGAGGTGAGGTTTTTCAGCACCTACATGAAAAACTCAGCTTATACATGAGTATATATACGGTTTCATGATCCAAGTGGACCAGGTTACAAAAAATGGTGTGCTGACATCAGTATAATAAACAGATCCTACCCATGTTCACAGCTTAAAGGATACCTGTCATCAGGTCTCTGTCACTAGTCCTGTCACCTTTACCAGTTGGAGCAGCTTACAAGGATCCCATCACAGCCTTTATCTAGTCATTTCATACATTAATCATTCTAAAATCATCTTTTCTTTATTATGTAAACAAGGCTGGTCACATGGTCAGAGGCAGTGATGTCACCCCTGTTACTCCTCCCCTCTCCTCCCCCTGCTTATGTCTGTGTATAATGTATAGTAAAGCATTGCTAGTGTGTGTGCTGCATCGGCTGACATGCTCTGTCCTCCTAATACACATGTGAGAGACACAGACATCATCTACACAAATACCTGACATGTTCTGCTATAACATGGCTGCATCCTGGAGCTGTTGTATCTCTCCTATACACACACACAGGCTGCAGGGGCCGCCAGCACCAGGAAGTACAACATTATACAGCCTCACATCATTATAAAGGATGTCAGTCATGCACTGGGGGTGTGGCTGTGCCTCCCACTCATGAAAAAGCTGGACAGTTTGAATATGATAATGACCCATTGGACATTTCACAGGTCATTTGCATACAGCTTTAGGACCTCATTGCTTAAGTTTACAGGCATGTAGAGGGAGAATGAAGGGATAGAGGCAATGCTCTCTAATGCCAGTTTATGAAAATATATTTAGTTTAGGGGGGTTATTTTGCCTGACGGGTTCTCTTTAAGTATACTTCCGTATCAGGAAAAACTCTGTCCCTAAAGTGGATCACCTTCCTCTGGAGGTTTCCAAATAATTTTACTTCATGGGCCTGTGTGGTGGCATCAATTTTGAGGTGAGATGTAATTTTGTTGTATAAAGTCAAGGAGGTGGAGAGTCAAAAAAGAAAGAAAAATGAATTGGTCTTTGGAACTAATTGATTGGGAAAATTGTGGATCAATATAACATTGTAAATATCAGAATAGGTGAATTGAATGTATTGCCAAGGGGAATTGCCAATGTTAATTATACTAAGCAACACTGTACTGATATTTGTATGTACTCCTAAACTGTATCTCAATTTACAGAAAAACTGAGGTGGGGAGAAGCTGACTTCAATGCTAAACTGACAGCCTCCATGACTTTATACTAGAGATGAGCGAACATACTCGCAACTGCTCGGTGCTCAGACGAGTATTTCGCCAGCTCAAGAAAATTTCATCTCGCTGTGTTTAGATTTTTGGCAGCCAGGAACAGAGCCAATCACAAGCCAGGAGACTCTGCACTACACCCAGCATCACGTGGTACACTTACATGTCGATAGCAGTGGTTGGCTGGCCTGATCAGGTGACCCTGGAATATACTAGCCCCTGCCCGCGCTGCTTGGGTCATTCTCTGTCTGGATGCCGTTAGGGAGAGAGCTGCTGATGCTCAGGGGAAGCATTAGAGTGTTGTATGAGAATAGTGTTAGGCAGGAGTGATTCTACAAAAACCCAACAGCCCTTCTTAGGGCTACAATAGCGTTATATATATATTTTTTTAATTTGCTTGTGGCTGGGCTTGCTGGCACTAGTAGTGCAGATAGTACCATATTGTGACGAACTTGCAGGGAGACTTGCGAACGTTCTATTTAGCTCTTAGTGACACACATATCCATCTCAAACACCTAAGTGGGACAATTTATTAGGGGTTTGATTGAAATAGGCACAGCCTGACAATTTTTTTTTTTTTTCATAACTGAAAATCACAGGCACAACACAAAATCCTGTTGTGTGCTGTCAGTGTCGGTTAGAAACTAGCCATAGCAATCATCAACTTCTGTCGTTGCTGTGTGATTTCTTTTGCACATTTTATTCTAAAAAAAAATAAAAAACACAAAAAATTTTAAAAAACACAAAAAAATTTACAGTTTATATTTCAGTTTTGTCTATATTTGAAACTTTGAAAATGTCTAACTTTGAAAATGTTGAACCCGAGGGCTAGGGGTAGAGGACGAGGGCGTGAGACACCACCTGCTGATGAGGGAGAAGGGGAATGCCGCAGAGCTACACTCCTTAGCTTCATGTCTCAAGTTACTGGGACTCGTGGTAGAGCATTGTTGAGGCCTGAACAGTGCGAACAGGTGATGTCGTGGATTGCGGACAATGCTTCTAGCCATTTGTCCACCAGTCAGTCCTCCACGCAGTCCACCCATGTTACCCAAGTGAGCACTCCTCCAGCTCCTCCACCTCAACCTCCTCCCCCCCCAGTATGCCCCCTCCCAGGAAAATTTGGCATTTGAACCGGCATACTCTGAGGAACTGTTTTCTGGACCCTTCCCAGAGTCACAAACCACTTGTCCGGACGCTACTGAGCTCTTTCCCGATGCCCAGGTTTTCCACCGGTCGCAGTCTGTGGGTGATGATGACATTATTGACGTAGTGGAAGAAGTGTGTAAAGAGGTGTCGGACGATGAGGAGACACAGTTATCAGACAGTGGTGAAGTTGTTGTCAGGGCAGGAAGTCCGAGGGGGGAGCAAACTGAGGAATCGGAGGATGATGAGGTGACAGACCCAAGCTGGGTTGATAGGCCAGGTGAACACAGTGCTTATGAGATGGAGGCGAGTCCTATACCAGAACAGGTTGGAAGAGGCAGTGGGGGGGCAAGACGGAGAAGCAGGGCCAGAGCTGGTGCATCAGCGCCAAATGTTTCACGTAGTGAAGCTTCCAGTATGCGCAGGCATATGAATGCTAAACACCCCACTCAATGGAACCAAGGCCGTTCACCTCCGGCTGGGTCCACCACTGCTTCTTCCCCTGTGTCATTTGCTGCCTCTGCTAGTGAGCCCCCTGCCCAGGACCCCGGTACAAACACCTCCCGTGCGAAAACCACACCTTCGCCTCGACGATCCTCCACAGCGTCCACCAATGTCTCCATGCGCAGCGTCCAGCTCTCTTTACCCCAGACGCTGGAGCGCAAGAGGAAATACAGTGCAAACCACCCACACGCCCAAGCCCTCAACATCCACATCTCCAAATTACTCAGCCTGGAGATGCTTCCCTATAGGCTGGTAGAGACCGAGGCCTTTCACAACCTCATGGCGGCGGCCGCCCCTCGGTATTCGGTCCCCAGCCGCCACTACTTTTCCCGATGTGCCGTCCCAGCCCTGCACCAGCACGTGTCAGACAACATCACCCGTGCCCTGACCAGCGCCATTTCTGACAAGGTCCATCTGACCACGGACACGTGGACGAGTGCTGCCGGGCAGGGCCACTATATATCGCCGGCGGCACGTATGGTTAACTTGGTGGAGGCTGGGACCGAGTCTTAACCTGGGGCTGCTCATATACTGCCAACGCCGAGGATTGCGGGGACTACCTCGGTCCAGGTCTCTCAGGCCTACTATGCCTCCTCCTCCTTCCACTCCTCCTCCACCTCTTCCTCCGAATTAGCATCCGTGGGCATGGCGCCATCAGTCGGTAGCTCTAGGCAAAGAAGCAGTGCCGTCGCTAAGCGACAGCAGGCGGTGCTCAAACTGCTGAGCCTAGGCGATAAAAGGCACACCGCCCAAGAGCTATTACAGGGCATCAAGGCGCAGACTGGTCTGTGGCTGCCACCGCTAAACCTGAAGCCAGGCATGGTTGTGTGTGACAACGGCCGTAACCTGGTGGCGGCTCTGCAACTCGGCAGACTGACACATGTGCCATGCCTGGCCCATGTGTTAAATCTCATAGTTCAGCGGTTCCTCAAGACATACCCCAATCTGTCTGATTTGCTCTCGAAGGTGCGCCGCATCTGTGTGCATTTCAGGAAGTCCAGCACAGATTCTGCCACTCTCGGGGCAGCGCAGCGCCGGCTCCAACTGCCTGCTCACCGACAGTTGTGCTACATGCCCACAAGGTGGAATTCAACATTAACCGTGTTATTCAGAGTTTACCAGCAGTGCAGAGTGATTGTAGACCGCCAGATGTCAACTTCCACCAGAACTGGTAGTCAGGTCAGTCAGCTTCCTCAAGTCTACAATGAGGAGTGGATGAGGATGTCTGATATCTGTCAGGTGCTGAGTAACTTTGAGGAGTTAACACAGATGATCAGTGGCGATACCGCCATCATCAGCCTCACCATCCCGCTGCTTGGCCTGTTGAAAAACTCTCTGGTCAGCATGAAGTCGGAAGCTTTGCGCTCGTCACAAGAGACGGGGGAAGAAGATTCCCTTGTTGATAGCCAAAGCACCCTCAGGTCTGTTTCTCAGCGCGTATCGGAGGAGGTGGAGAAGGATGAGGAGGAAGAGGAGGAGAATGTTGGCGAGACAGAAGAGGGGAGCATTGCTCATTCCTTCACTGTTCAGCATGTATGGGCAGAAGATGAGTAGTTGGAGGAGGAGAAGGAGGAGGAAATGGAGAGTCAGGCCAGTGAGGGGAGTGAATTCTTGCGCGTTGGGACTCTGGCGCATATGGCAGATTTCATGCTAGGCTGCCTATCCCGTGACCCTAGGCTACCGGTCTAGGTCTTAAACGACAAGAAACGAAATGAGTGTCTTCTCTAAACAAAATAACGAATATTGTGTCCATCAACTACTAGTGGTACCAATAATCGCCTTCGGAGAACAAGGAAGGATTCATCTTTTACTATGTATCGATACCATGTGCTGTCTTAATACTGTTAATATAACAGGTGGTATTTCGCTCCCTAAAATCTTTTTCTATCTGCCCTAGCGGCAATAAAAGGTTAAGCTCACAACAAAGCCGTACTACGGTCCCATCGCTTTCGTTAAGCTGGTTCGGGACACTCCTAGAAACTAATTGCTAAGCCGAGTGGCTTACCGAAATGTATCGGTCACCCCTTAGGTCCGTCTAGTTTCTTTTGCAAGAACTCCCACAGTCTGCAAGGACAACGCCCCCCTTTAGATCGATACTTTCATCCTATTGTCGCCTACGCCGATCCCGCACAGTAGAGATTTTCCTTTCTAGGTCCGCCTGGCATTTTCCCAAGATGAGTCGTCATAGTTCATATAAACACCGCCATCGATATGTATTTCTGTCCTCGACATTGGTCACTAAATAGTAACTGTTTCTTGTCAAGGGTCCGATCTAGCTACGTAATAGCACTCGGGCCGGGGGTGTAAAAAACCAACGAGGACGCCACAGATGTTATAGGCAAGAGAAGCGCTGATGCGCGAAAACGAGTCGTCCCTTAACAAGCGCCTCCGCGCTATCAAATTCCATCCCTGTTTAAGGTGGCACCTGTCTACAGAGTCACGAATGTAAGAAATAAAGAGATCTAGTTTATCATGTTGGGGAGTGCCAATTTTTCTCTCGCTTCCCCTGATCTTTAAGCATACTTCAATAGGCAAAAACCTGTCCATGAAGTGTGCGTTTTCTGCTAGGATGACCTTCCTCTGGAAGGTTTCCAACTATTTACTTCTGGGCCAGTGTGGTGGCATCAATTTGACGGTGAGATGTAAATTTGTTGTATCAAGTCAGTAGGTGGAGAGTCAAAAAAGAAGGAAACAATGAATTGGTTTTTGGAAACTAATTGATTGGGACAATGTGGATCAAGGTAACTTGTACATATCGGATCGGTGAATTGAATGCTCTTGCCACGGTGATATTGACAATTTAATATATAAGCAACACTTGACGATGTCACTTTGTATTTACTTCCTAAATTGTAGGTGTCAACCTTTACGAAAAAAACCTCAGACCCCCCCCCCCCGTGTGAGAAGCTGAATTCATGGCTAAAACTGACAGTGCCTCCATGACTTCTATTCTAGACCCCATGAGCGAACATAATCGGCCACTGCTTGGGACGTCGGCACGGTATTTTGCCCGTCAAGAAAATTTTATCTCGCGTGTTTAGAATTTTTGGCAGCCAGACAACGAGCCAAATCACAAGCCAGGAGGGACTCTGCACTACACCCAGCATCACGTGGTACACTTACATGTCGATAGCAGCGGTTGGCTGGATGCTCAGGTGACCCTGGGGAATGATCCTAGCCCCCTCCCGCGCTGCTCGGATCATTCTGGTCGGGTGGCGTTAGGGAGCGAGCTGCCGCTGCTCAAGGGAAGGTATAGGGTGTTGTATGGAATTAGGGTAGGCAGGAGGATTCTCCAAAAAACCCAAACAAGCCCTCTTAGGGCTAACAATAGAGTTATATATATATTTTTTAATTTCTGTTGTTAGGGCTTGCTGGCAATGGTTAGTGCCGCTAGTTACCATATGTGGACGAATTGCAGGGAGGGACTTGCGAATGTGCTATTAGCTCTTCGTGACATAACATATCCATTAAACACCTAAGTGGGCAACTTTATTAGGGGTTTGCTTGAAATTAGGCACAGTCTGGCCGATTTTTTTTTTTTCAAAACGGAAAAGGTCACAAAGACAACACAACATCCTTGTGTTGCTTGTCAGTGTAGGTTAGAAACTAGCCATAGCAATCATCATCTTCTGTGGGGGGGGTTGATGTGTGATTTCTTTTGCACGTTTGATTTAAAAAAAAAAACAAAAACACCAAAAAATAAAAAAAAACACAACAAAAATTCTACAGTTTATAGTTCAGGTTTTGTCTTATAATTAGACTTTTAATTTTTGAAACTGAGGGCTGGGGGTAGGAGGACGAGGGGGCGTGAGACTACCACCGCGAGTGAGGGAGCACGGAATGCCGCAGCTGCTCAAGGAATGTCTATGTGCAGGTCTCAAGTTACTGGGAACTCGTGTGTAGAGAATCTTGAGACCTGAACAGGGAAGCAGGTGGATGTCGTGGGATGGAGGGACAATGCTTCTAGCCATTTGTCCACCAGTCAGTCTCTACCACGCAGTTCCACCCCAGTGTTCACCCAAAGTGAGCAACTCCTTCCAGGCTACCTCCACCTCAACCTCCTTCCTCCCAGTATGACCCTCCCAGGGAAAAATTTTGCATTTGAACCGGCATATTGAGGGAACTGTCTATGCACCCGTCCCAGAGTCACAAAACTTGTCCGGTCGTGTAGCTCTTTCACGGTGCCCAGGGTTTCCACCGGTCGCAAGTGTGGGTTCATGAGACCCTTATTGACGAGCTGACGAAGTGTGTAAAGAGGGTTGTCAGACGATGGAGGAGGACAACGGTTGTCAGACAGTGGTGAAAGTGGTGTGTCAGGGAAGGCGAAGTACTGAGGGTGGGAGGAAAAAATGAGGGATCGGAGGCTGATGAGGTGACAGCCCAAGTGGGTTGGATTAGGGCCGGGGTGACAAACGGCGTTGAGATGGAGGGCGAGTCTAACAGAACAGGTTGGAAGGGCAGTGGTGGGGCAGACGGAGACAGCAGGGCCGGAGCTGGTGCATTCAGCTGCCAAATGTTTCACGTAGTTGAAGATTCGTGGTGAGGGCTTAGATTTTTTGAGTCAGGAGGTCTCTTTAAAGAAAAACACTGATGGACCGACGAAGTGGTGTGCAAACCTGTTTGCACCCCAGGCTCAGCAGGGGGTTCACACTACTAAGTTAACCAACCACCAGCATCCGCAGGCATATGAACTGTAAAAACACCCCCCATCAAATGAAACCAATAGCCGGTGCAAACTCCGGCAGGGGTCCCGACCATGCTCCTATCCTGTGTCAATTGCTGCCTCTGCTAGTCAGAGCCCATGCCCAGGACCCTGGTAAATACACCTCCTGTATGCGAAAAACACCAACACCTTCGCCTCGAAGGATTTTCCTCACAGCGTCCACAAGGTATCCATGCGCAAGCGTCCAGCTCTCTTACCCCAGCCGCTGGAGCGCAGAGGAAATTTACAGTGACCCACGGGGGAAGAAAGATTCCCTTGTGATAGCCAAAAGAACACTCAGGTCGGTTTCAGGGCGTTACGGAGGAAGGGTGCGAGAAGGAGGAGAGGGAAGAGGAGGAGAAAGGGGCGAGACAGAAGAGGGGGAGCATGGCTCAGTTTCTTCACTGTTCAGCGTGTATGGGCAGAAGAGGAGGAGTGGAGTAGGACGAAACGAAGGAGGAGGAAATGGAGGAGTCAGGCAAGTGAGGGGAGTGAATTCTGCGCGTGGGACTATGGGCCATGGCAGACTTCATGCTAGGCTGCCATCCCGGACACCTGCGTTTCCAAAGGAATTTTTTCCAGCCGATTACTGGCTATCACTTCATGGACCCACATTACAGCACAAAAATTTTAAACTCTCATCCTGGTAGAGGAATCAAAAAATTGATGTAAATACTTTTGTGCTAAAAAAAACGACAAAAGTGTTAGGAATGATACTTTATTGGCTAACCAGAAAATTTCTATTTGTGCAACGGCTGTCAGGGACACACAGGCCCTTCTTCATGCATGGATACAAAGGAAGCACTGAGAGAAAAAACAAATATTTGAGGGATTGTTCAACAAGAATAATTACGTACAATATGGTGAGACTCAATTAAGATAAAGCGGGCAATAAAAAACTAGAGGTTATGTTAACACAGAGAAGGGTGATGGGCAGGGGGTGGGGGCTCTCTAGGATGGCAGGGGTCGGAGGTAGTTATTGGGGGATTGAAGCGAGTCCATGTAATGAGCCTAAAACAGGTGCCAATATGAGGCCTGTGTCAGTGACTGGAAGGTTCATCATCAGTTGAACTCCCAGGTTCCTTTCTCTTGCTGTCTTTAAAGTCCACCTCAGGATTAGGACCTTTAAATCCTTCGTGCTGTGGCCTGGTCAGAAAAGTGTTTTCCACAGGTGGCCCATCCCCTCACTAGGTGTGTTGTGAGAATTCGCATGCCCTGAAGTTTTGTTGGGTCTCCCCAATGTATATGATTGTGTGACATTTATGCACAGTATCATGTACACAACAGTGGGAGGATCTACAGGAGAATGGCGGGATTTATAATCCGGTGTGTGTTGGGGAGGTGGACCTGTGCTTGATGAATTGAGAAAAATGGGCCACACATCTGCATCTTTTGTTTTAGGCACGGGAAAAAGTGCCCGTCGGTGTTGGTGGTGATGAGGGCACTCTTCAAGGAGTTACTTATGATTGTGAGTTTGTTAAGGCAAGGAGGGATAGGTTCCGGTACTATGTCTTTAGCATGTTGTCCTTATGAAGAATGGCTTGGAGAATATTCTGCACTTTTTTTTAAATCTTCATTGTGGGTTGTAACATGGACCAAGGGGCACTCTGAATTGTCCTCGTAGTTGGTATTCCAGCACGCTGCTCATGGAATCCCCCCACCTTCTAGCCTTGTGGATCTGTCTATCTATAAACAGTGGTGATACCCATGGTAAGAATGCTTTAGAAGGTGTTGTCTCTAATCTCACTCTCTGAGCAGAGGCGATTGTATCTCAGAGCTTGGCTGTAGAACAAGAGATTTCTTGATATGTTTTGGCTGAAAAATGTTTCACTTTAGGAAGCTGGAGACCTGTAAGTTTTTGATTAAATTGTAGTTTGTCATGCTGTTGTTGTCCCGAATGTATATGGTTGTATCCAGGAAATGGACCTTAGATTTTGAGTAGTTCCAGGCGCGTTTTATGGTAGGAGAAATTGTTATAACTTCGTGGAAAGGACAACAGTTAATCCTCAGATTTCCTGACCAGATACTAAGCAGGTCATCAATAGCGGGAAAGTATGTAGAGGGACAAGAGCTATGAGGGACAAGTGCAGAGTGCCTAGTGGTCATTGTGACAAACCCCAAAGGAAGATTTTAAAGAAAAAATTGCAGAAGATATCCCCCAAGAATTCGTAAAAGGACAACCGGATCAAGGACATATTCCCGGAAACCTACCCCTCCTTGCGTTAAAAAGCCCACCAACATAAGGAACTCCTGGTAAGAAGTGGGCCCTCTCACACACCAACACAGGACGGCACTTTTCCCTGCCAGAACAAAAGATGCAGGACGTGTGCCCATGTTCGCTCATCAAGACAGTTCACATTACCCACACAAAAGGAGTATAAAATCCCAGGCCACACTTCTGCCTGTTAGACCTCCAATGTTGTGTACATGATACTGTTGCATGATGGTCACACAAAAATATATACATTGGGGAGCCCCAACAAAAAACTTCAGGGGCAGAGGACGGATTCTCACAGACCACACCAAAGTGAGGGGAGGACCACACCTGTGGGAAAAAACATTTTCTCGGACAGGCACAGCGACGGAAGGATGTAAAGGTCCTAATACTGACAAGGTGACTTTAAGGAACAGCGAGAAAGGAAAAAAACCTGGGAGTTCAAACTGATGATGACCTTCCAGTCACTGACACAAGGACATCAATATAGGCACATGGTGTATGGCTCATTACATGGAATTCGCTTTCAATCCCCACAATGAGACTAACTCACCGACCCCTGCCATACTAGCCCCCACCCCTGCCCATTCACCGTCTCTGTGTAACATAACCTCTAGTTTATTGCCACAGTGATCTTTATTGGTGCCTCACCATATGTACTAATATCTTGTTTGTAACATCCCTCAAAATATTGTGTTTTTTCATCAGTGCTATTGTATCCATGCTGAAGAAAGGGGCCCGGGGTGCCCGGAACAGGCTTGCACCAAAATATAATTTTGCGGTTAGACAATAAAGGTATTCATTTCCTTAAGCACTTTGTCGTTTTTACCAAAAAGTATTTACATCAAATTTTATTGTTCTGGCCTAACACGGTTACGTCAAAATTTTTCAACATACTAGACCTGTAGGAGGACAGGGTCTGTGAGAAGCATGGAATACCAAAGCCTGGTTGCACAAGGAAACAGTATTTCCTTCTGACAGCGCTACGGCAGAGGGCGTATCTGCGGGACAAGTGCGAGGGAGAGTAGGCGAGCAGGCAGCCTTGTCCAGACTGGCAGGGTACCCTTTACAAGGCCTTTGCCAGTTTTATGTTACCCCAGCAAGACACTGTCACCGTCCCAGTCTCGGCAGCAAGTAGGGTGACCTTTACAGAAAGATGGTGAGGGAGTACTAGTGACCATACAGTCATAAATGATCAACAGCTCCCTACAAAACACTAATGGGTTTCAAAGGGACGTGGCCCGAACGGCGCTGTATGCTTGGAGATTCTGCCTGCCTGCGCGAGCGTGTGGTCAGAGCGGTTTTTTTAATGCAGCTGGGTGGCATCATCCGATAAAGGTACACGCCTGTCGACTGACAGCGCTGACAGGCTGACGCCCTTATCAGATGAATAAGCCCTGGATTTTCGGATTACATTCTCCACCAGGTAAAAGCAGCTAACCTGAATAAGTTATGGCATCCTCATTTCTCCTCTCTCCTCTTGTACACTAAGCAGAGGAAACTGGATATTTTTGGCAGGCCTGCTCTAGCTATAGTACTTATGTATTTTTCATACATCTTTTTCTTGGAGAGTGCACAACAGGTACTCTTGCTTAATTTTTATGGCGGGCCACCTACCCGCTCTCTGGTTTGAAAAACTTTTTGGACTTGATCTTATACAAAAAGTTCTTAAGGCGTTTGTTAGCCCCCGCCTGCTTTGAAAATTATAATTTTCTCAAAGTTAAGCTTTGGCCCCCAGGCATTTTGGGTGGGAGGAGCCGAGAGGAGGGGCTTGGACAGGTGAAAGCTCGACTGGCAGCGGGACCGCCAGCTAGCCATCCCAAGATCCAACTACATTTTAAGTTGCAGCACCTTAATCAACACTACCTTACTGCCATCCATACAATCGGCCCACCTGTCGCCGCCATGCTGGAGGCCTGAAGTTGCAATCATAGCAGCGCAAATGGGCCCCATACTGTCGCTCTTAATCATGGAACCATTCCAAAAAAAAAAAAATAGAACCGCTATGCTATCCATTATTCCTAGATGAAATATTCAAACGACCCCGCTTGCTTTGAAAACTATAAAACTAAACATTAAAACTAAAGTTCTGGCCCCCAGGCCATTTGAGTGGGGAGAGCCGAGGGACAGGGGCCTTGGACAGGCGAAAGCTCGTCTGGAGCCGGACCGCCAGCTCCATCCCAAGTTAGGCAGCCTCAGAGGCATCATAGCATGTGCCCCTGCGTTTGCTGTCCATTTCGCTCCTGCTCTCCACACGGTCCACCAATGTCTCCATGCGCAACTTTCAATCTGTCTATACCCAGGGGTGTACCAAGGCATGCTGGTGAGGCGAGCAATAGAGAGACGACCCTCCCCCCCCCCCCCCCCCATCGCCCAAAAAGATTCAGGGAGGGTCAGGACCAGATCAATGAAATGGTTTGGTGTGGAAAATAAAACAATGCAAAATGCATACAGAAGTACCGCCAGTAGTATTAAAATGCATATAGTTAATGCCTGTAGTATTAATGCCTACAAAGCATGCCGCCAGTGTATATAAATGCATACAGCATACTGCCATGTAGTATTAATGCAACAGCGTACCGCCATGTAGTATTAAATGCATACATCGTCCCCCCATGTAGTATAAAATGCATACAGCATACACCATGTAGTATTAAATGCATCCAGCATACCCACCAGTAGTATAAAAACACAACAGTGTCCCACCATGTAGTATAAAATGACAAACAGCCTCCCCCCATTTAGATATAAAATACATACAGCATAGTGCTGTACGTATAAAATGCAATACAGCATATCTCTATGCGTAATAAATGCATAACCGTATCGGCATGTAGTAAAAAAATACATACAGAATATTGCCATGTAGTTGTTAAATACATACAGGTCCACCATGTATTAAAAAAATGTATACAGCTATCGCCATGTGGTATAAAATGCATACAGCATATCGCCATGTAGTATAAAATGCATACAGCGTCCCCCCATGTAGTAATATAAATGCATACAGAGTGCCCCCATGTAGTATATAATGCATAAAGAGTGCCCCCAGTAGGTATAAATGCATACAGGAATATCGCCATGTAGTAAAAATGATAAGCATCCCCCATGTAGTATATTGCATACAAGAATATCGCATGTTGGTATAAATGCATACAGAATATGGCCATGTAGTATTAAAATGCAAACAGGTCCCCCCATGTGTATATAAGCATACGCATATCGCCATGTAGTTATACTGCATACAGAAATATTGCATGTACTATATAATGCATAAAGAATATCGCCTGGATTATAAAAAACATACAGTACCAGTCTATAAATGAATGTAGTGTATCGCCATGTAGAATAAACCATACAACGTGCCACCATGTAGTAAAAAATGCATAGACAGAAATCGCATGTAGTATAAAATGATACAGAATAAATTATAGACACATACATACACATAATAAACACATACACATACACATAACACAACACATCAACAAAACACATACAGCTGACACCAAAAATATACACAAATAATACATACATACACACATGACAACATATAACAACATAACAAATTACATATACACACTAACACACATACATTAGGACACATCCATACATATACAGTACATACACCACCACTAACACCTATAAAACAGAAGAAACTTTACTTTATTCTTTATTCCGGAAGTTTCCAGGACGAGGGAAGGGGGAGGGGGGAGGGACGGAGGGGGACGGGGGCGAAGCGGAGGCGGGAGGAGGGACAGGAGGGGGGCGGAGAGGCCAGGAGCGGAGCAGAGTGGGAGGAGGGGAGAGGAGCGGAGTGGAGAATAGCGGAGAGGGAGCATAGCGGCGGAAGCAGATGATGAAGGGAAGAGGAGAGGAGTGGAGGGAGAGGGGGAGCCGAGCGGAGGAGGTGAGAGGCGGAGATGAACGGGACAGGAGGAGCGGAGTGGAGTGGAGGGGGGGGGCAGAGCAGAGCAGAGGAGGGGGAAAGCGGGGATGAAGGGACGAAGGGAGCGGAGAAGACAGTGTGCCAAGAAGATGTGGCGGCCAGCGGGGAAGAAGGATGTGCCGGCTGGCGGGAAAGAGGAGTTGCCAGCCGGCATGGCAATGGGGTGTGTCAGCCTGGGATAGTGGGTCAGGTGGCCGGCAGGAAAAGGCCGGCAGGCGGCAGCAATTGTCGGTTGGCGGGCACGCAACGGGTGGGGGTTCCAGCGGCAGCAAAGGCAGACTGGCAGGTTGGCAGCATGGGACGGCCGGGCGCACATGCCGCCCCGTTCCAGCAGGGTGGCGCGCCGCCTGAGGCGAGATTCTCAACTGCCTCGTGGCAGGTGCGCCCCTGTTATTACCCCAGGACGCTGGAGATCGCGAGAGGAAATTTACAGCACATCATCCCCTTATCCAACGAGGCTGTGTCAGGCAGAATTTTCGCTTGTTTCAACCAAGATGGACTCGGGCCCATCTGTCGCTGCCATGCTGGAGACCTGAAGTTTCAATCATAGCAGTGCATATGGAGCCCCATACTGTCGCTTCTAACATGGAAGTCGTCTCCATGGCTGCCTCCACATGTCGTCCCCTAGCAAACGAGCTGTGGTCAGGCTCATTTTCGGGTGTTTCACCAGATACGTATGGAACTTGCCGTCATTCTCTACTTTATGACAATCATTTTACACATATCAAAGGATGATTTTCTGAATGATATGTCCCCATATGGTCCATGAAGACACATAAGTTGTAGGTGTTAATTTCCTGTACAAAAAAGGTAGTGGTGTCTTGGGTCAATTTCTTTTGCAAATTGGTATTAAATACATGTTACAAATTAGAATTTTACTTTTTGTATTGTGTAAACATAACACAATCCCTGCTATGATGACTACAAAAGACTGTAGTTAAATTTGTTTTTACCTGTCTGGCTTAGGGATCAAACTTCTGTTAAGTGCCAAATTGCCCTCATTAGTCAGTCGCTAGTTATTAATAATATTGCCAATCTCCTGTGTATGAGCTCAGCAGTCGCTACGATAGATTCTAAATCATAAGATAGACTCTACAATTAGAAAAACTTATAATTCCTGCACAGCATTGACATTATGGTCTATGAAAAAATGCTGTCTTTGCTATTGGCCTAAATAAACCATTGAACTTGAGTCAATATAGAGAGTGAGCGAACATGCCGTCCGAGCTTGATGCTCGTGTCGAGCATTAGGGTACTCGAAAACTGCGTTGCTCGGACGAATACTTGCGCCCCCGCTCCGAGAAAATGGCAGCTCCGCCGTTTGCTTTTGGCGGCCAAGAAAACAGAGCAATCACAAGCCAGGAGACTCGCACTCACCCAGCAATGCGTGGTACCCTACACGTCGATAGCAGTGGGTGGCTGGCCAGATCAGGTGACCCTGGGAGAACTAGCCGCTGCCCGCGCTGCTCGGATCATTCTGGTCTGGATGCCGGTAGGGAGAGAGCTGCTTGCTGGTCAGGGAAAGGCGTTAGGGTGTTCATTAGCTTAATGTTAAGGCAGGAGTGATTCTCAAAGAACCCAACAGCCCTTCTTAGGCTACAATAACGTTCTACTTTTTTTATTTAATTTGTATCTAGTACCATTTTGTGAGGAATTAGCAGGGGGACTTGCTACCGTTGGGTTAGCTCTAGTGGCACACATATCATAGCAAAACCGAAGTGGGAAAATTCAGTAGGGTTGGATTCAAATAGGCACTAACTCAGTGTTTCATTCATCTGGCATGAGAGTGTGCTTTGATACTTGGCTAGAAAATAGCCATAGGAGAATACAAAGAGCTTTACGCGGGACAGTCGGTCTAATATTGATTTTGGTTGATCTGCTGGTGGCTGTTACTTTCTGCAGTGCATGTACTAGCCAATTTGAGCAACTTTGTAGTGAGACTTGCGACGCTGTTTCTGCGCTTAGTGACGCACATATCCATAGCAAAGACCGAAGTGGGAAAATTTAGTAGGGGTTGGATTTCAATTAGGCCGAACTCAGTGTCATCTTCATCTGGCATAAGTGTGCTTGATGCTGGCTAGAAAATAGCCATAGAGATACAAAGAGCTTACTTAGCGTACAGTATAGCGTTCATATATTTGATTTCTGGTTGATCTGGATGGTGGCTGTACTTTCTGCAGTGCATGTACTAGCCAATTCTGAGCAATTTGTAGTGAGAACTGCGGACCGTGGTTCTCGTAGTGACGCAACATATCCGCGAAAGACGAAGTGGGAAAATTTAGTAGGGGTGGATTTCAATTAGGCACTAACTCAGTGTCATCTCATCTGGCTAGTAGTGTGCTTTGAACTTGGCTAGAAATAGCCAGAGGAGAATACAAAGAGCTTACTTACGCGTTACAGTAGCGTTCTATATATTGATTCTGGTTGATCTGCTGGTGGCTGTACTTTCGCAGTGCATGTAACTGCCAATCTGAGCAATTTGTAGTGAGACTTGCGAACGCCGTGTGTTCTGCGCTAGTGGACGCAACATATCCTAGCAAAGACCGAAGTGGGAACAATTTGTAGGGGTTGGATTTCAATTAGGCACAAACTCAGTGTCATCTCATCTGGATAGTAGTGTGCTTTGGATTGGCTAGAAAATAGCCATAGGAGAATAAAGAGCTTATACGCGTACAGTAGCGTTCTATATATTTGATTCTGGTTTGATCTGCTGGTGGCCTGTACTTCTGCAGTGCATGTACTAGCCAATCTGAGCAATTTGTGTGGGACTTGCGCCCGCTGTGTCTGCGCTTAGTGACGCACATATCCATACGCAAAACCGAAGTGGGGAAAATTAGTAGGGTGTGGTTCAATAGGCCAAACTCAGTGTCATCTCATGTGGATAGTAGTGTGCTTTGATACTTGGCTAGAAAATAGCCATAAGAGAATACAAAGAGCTTACTTACGGTAACAGTAGATTCATATTTTGTTGTGTGATCTGCTGTGGCTGTACTTTTGACAGTGCAGTACTAGCCAATTGAGATTTGTAGTGAGACTTGCGACCGCTGTGTTCTGCGCTTAGTGACGCACATTCCATAGCAAAGACCGAAGTGGGAAAAATTAGGAGGGGTGATTTCAATTAGGCATAACTCCGTGTCATCATCTGGCATAGTAGTGTGCTTTGATTACTTGGCTAGAAAAAAGCAATAGCAATAGTAAGCATTGTTTGGTTTTAAAAACTCAAAAAAAAAAAAAAAAAAACAAAAAAAAACAAAAAAACACAAAAAAAACAAAAAAACACAAAAAAAACAAAAAAAAGTTAAAAAAAAAATAAAGTTATAACTTCTCATTTTAAAAATGTTTAACCCGAGGGCTAGGGGAGAGGACGAGGGCGGGACGTGGGAGTCCAACTACTGCAGGGGTCAGAGGCCGTGGTCCTGGGCGGGGGAGACACCACTGCTGATGAGGGAGCAGGGGAACGCCGCGCGTACACTCCCTAGGTTCATGTCTGAAGTCTAGGGACTCGTGGAAGCTTTGGGCCAGAACAGTGCGAACAGGTGATGTCGTGGATTGTGACAATGCTTTCGGCAATTGTCCAACACCAGTCAGTTCTTACCACGCAGTCCACACTATGTCACCGAAATCGCCACTCCTCCCTCCTGCACCTCAGCTCCATCCCCCCCAGTCTGCCCACCTCCCAGGGAAAATTCCATTAACGCATATCTGGGAACTGTTTTCTGGACCTTCCCACAGTCACAAACACTATGTCCGGTTGCTGCTGAGCAATTTTCCGATTGCCCAGGTTTTCCACCAGTCACAGTCTGTGGGTGATGATGACCTTCTTGACGTAGTGGAAGTGTGGTAAAGAGGTGTGCCGACGATGAGGAGAACACGGTTGTCAGACAGTGGGGAAGTTGTGTCAGGCAGGAAGTCCGATCGGGGGGGAGCGAGCTGAGGGGATCGGAGGGTGATTGAGGTGACAGACCCAAGGGGGTTGAGAGGGGCCGGGTGAAACAGTGCTTCTGAGACGGAGGAAGTCCTCGACCAGAACAAGTTGAAGAGGCAGTGGTGGGGCCAGACGGGAGAGGCAGGGCCAGAGCTGGTGCATCAGCGCCACAATGGTCAACTAGTGAAGCTCCGTGGCGAGGGCTCTTGCGGCGAGGGGCTAGATCTTCAGAAGTCTGAGGTTCTTTAAGGAAAACCGGATGACGACGGACTGTGTGGTGCAACATTGCCAAACCAGGCTCAGCAGGGGTTCCACCACTACTAGCTTTAACTACCACCAGTATGGCAGGCATATGAATGCTAAACCCCACTCAGTGGCAACCAAGCCGTTCACCTCGGCCGTGGCACACCAATGCTCCTTCCCTGTGTCAGCTGATAGTAAGCCCTGCCCAGGACCCTGCACAAAAACCCCATCGTCGCCTCCAGATCCTCCACAGCATCCACCAGTGTTCAGTCCCTACCCCAGACGCTGGAGCGGAAACGAAAATATAGGCAACCCACCCGCACGCCCCAAGCCCTTAAGGTGCACATCCAGATTGCTTAGCCTGGAGATGCTGCCCTATAGGCTAGTAGATGGACCGAGGCCTTTGCAACCTCATGGCGGCGGCCGCCCCTCGGTTCGGTCCCCAGCACGCCACTACTTTCCGATGTGCGTCCCAGCCCTGCACCAGCACGTGTCAGGACAAAATCATCCGTGCCCTGACCAACGCCGTTTCTGACACAGGTCCACCGACCACGGACACGTGGACGAGTGCCGGAGGGCCACTATATATCTAGCTGACGGCACATTGGGTTAACTTGGTGGAGGCTGGGGACCGAGTGACCCTGGGGCGCTCATATACATGCGCCGAGGATTGGGGGCCTACCCGGTCCAGGTGTTAAGGCCTACTATGCCTCCTCCTCCTCCACCCTCCTCACCTCCTCCGACGAAATACCATGTGGGCAAGGCGCCATCAGTCGGCTAAGCTCTAGGCACAGCAGCAGTGCCGTTCGCTAAGCGGACAGCAGGCGGTGCTCAAATGCTGAGCCTAGGCGACACAAAGGACACCGCACCAAAGAGCATTACAGGGCGATCACGGCGCAGACTGATCTGTGGCTGGCACGCTGAACCTGCAAGCCAGGCATGGTTGTGGTGTGACAACGGCCCGTTAACCTGGTGGCGGCTCTGCAACTCGGCAGACTGACACATGTGCCATGCCTGGGCCCAGTGTTTAAATCTGATAGTTCAGGTTTCCTCAAGACATACCCCAATCTGTCTGATTGCTCACCGAAGGGGTATCGCCGATCTGTCGCAATTTCAGGAGAGTCAAGCCCAGATGCTGCCACTTCAGGGACAGCAGCGCCGCCAATCCAACTGCCCGCCTCACGATGTGTGTGCGACGTGCCCACGAGGTGGAATTCAACACTGACCATGTTACTCCAGAGTTTACCAGCAGCGCAGAGCGATTGTAGACTGCCAGATGTCAACTTCACCAGAACTGGTAGTCAGGTCAGTCAGGCTTCCTCAAGTCTACAATGAGGAGTGGACGTGGATGTCTTGATATTGTCAGGTGCTGAGTAATTTGAGGAGTCAACACAGATGGTCAGTGGCGATGCCGCCATCATCAGCCTCACCTACCGCTGTGGCCTGTTGAAAAAACTCTGGTCAGCATGAAGTCGGAACGCTTTGCCTCGTCACAAGAGGACAGGGGAAGAATATTCCCTTGTTGATAGCCAAAGCACCCTCAGGTGTTTTCCGCGACTATCGGAGGGAGGTGGAGGTTGGGAGGAGGATGAGGAGGAAGAGGAGGAGAATGTTGGCGAGACACAAGAGGGGACCATTGTTGAGTCCTTCACTGTCAGCGTGTATGGGAGAAGAAGAGGAGTGGAGGAGTTGGAGGAGGAGGGAAATGGACAGTCAGGCCAGGAGGGGAGTGAATTCTTACGCGTGGTACTCTGGCGCAATAGGCAGATTTCATGCTAGGCTGCCTATCCGTGACCCTCGCGTTCAAAGAATTGTTCCAGCACGATACGGGTGTTCACTCTCCTGGACCCACGGTACAAGCAAAATCTTTCCACTCTCATCCATGCAGAGAGAGGAAGGAGTGTGAGAATGCATGAATACCAAGCAGGCCCTGGTGCACAAGCTGAAACAGTATTTCCCTTGACAGCGCTAGCGGCAGAGTGCGTAGTTCTGAGGCGAAAGTGCGACTGGGGAGAGAGTAGGCGAGCGAGGCAGCTTGTTCCAGGCAATGGCAGGGACGCTTTCAAGGCTTTTGCCAGCTTTATGTCACCCCAGCAAGGACATGTCACTGTCCCCAGTCTCGGCACGAGTAGGGCTGATTTACAGAAAGATGGTGAGGGTAGTACGTAGCTGACCATACCATCGTCCTAAATGATCACACAGCTCCCTACAACTACTGGGTTTCAAAAGTGGACATGTGGCACGAAACGGCGCTGTACGCCTTGGAGGTTCTGCCTGCCCTGCCGCTAGCGTCTTGTCCCGAGCGGGTTTTCAGTGCAGCTGGTGGCATACACCGATAAGCGTACACGCCTGTGACTGACCGCGTGACAGGCTGACGCTTATTAAAAGAAAAAGGCTGGATTTCTCAGAAATTTCCAATCTCCACCAGGTGAAGGAAGCTCAACCTGAATAATTGATCCACTCCTCCTCCTCCTCCTCATTTTCCTCTTCTCTCTCTTTGTACAGTTAAAGCAGAGGAAAATGGCTATTTTTGACAGGGCCCACTGGCTCTTTGCTATGTACTTCATGGCATTTAATTTTTCTGGAGGGCCACCTACCCGGTCCTCTGTTTGAAACAATTTTTGTGAGTGCCACATAAAGGCACTCAATCTATTCCATTTTTCTGGAGGGCCCACCTACGGTCCTCTGCTTTAAAAAATTTTTGGGACTGCCACACTAAGGCACTCAATCTATTCCATTTACTGGAGGGCCACCTACCTGCTCTCTGGTTTGAAAAATGTTGGGACTGCCACATACAGGCACTCAATCTATTCCATTTTACTGCAGGGCCACTACACTGCTCCTCTGGTTGAAACATTTTGGGACTGCCACATACAGGCACTCAATCTATTCCATTTTACTGGAGGGCCCCTACCTGCTCCTCTGGTTTGAAAAATTTTGGGATGCCACATACAGGACTCAATCTTCCATTTTACTGGGAGGGCCACCTACCTGCTCCTCTGGTTTGAAACATTTTTGGGACTGCCACATACAGGCACTCAATCTATTCCATTTACTGCAGGGCCACCTACCTGCTCCTCTGTTTGAAAAATGTTTGGGACTGCCACATACAGGCACTCAATCTATCTCATTTTACTGGAGGGCCACTACCTGACTCCTCTGGTTTGAAAAATGTTTGGGACTGACCACATACAGGCACTATCCAAATTAAATTGTCTCCATAGCAGCCTCCACACGTTGTCTCCATTGCTACCTCCAAAAGTCGTCCATATAGCTGCCTCATACATCGCCCCTTTATCAAACGAGGTGTGTCAGGCAGAAATTTGGGTTGTTTTCATGGATTCCACATCAAAGTGTTAACTTTGTCGCCACCCTGCGTGTGTATCCACAAAATATACTGGCAAACTTTTACCATTTAGGGATATATTTCAGCGCTTCTTGCGCAGCTGTGTACATTCCCCTCACCCCCATATCCTAAATAATATAAGAACGCTACTACATTGATCTTATACAAAAGGTTCTTAGAAGTGCTGTTTGGGAGTAGCCTCTAGAGAGGGGCTTGGATGGCGAAGCTCGCCTGGCAGCGACGCCGCAGCTCCATGCAAGATCCAACTAACATAGTTTTAACTGCAGCACCTTTATTACTACTAGTTCACTGCCTCCATTACATGGTCCCTTATCCAACGAGCTGTGTCAGGCAGAATTTTGGGTTGTTTTCATGGCTTCCATGTTAACTTTGTCGCCACCCTGCTGGTAATCCACAAAATATACTGGCAAACTTTTATCTGTACGATATTATTGAGCGCTTCTTGTCACCTCATTTGGTCCTCTCTGACAACCATGGTTTGAAGCCTGAGTCCATTAGGGTATGTCGCAATGACACTCTCTAGCCTGCTGCCGCTGCCTCTGCATGCGTCCCTATAGTGTCAGGGTCAATTATTGGATGTTTTAGATGCTATCTAGCTTCATTCTGTCACTCGTCATGGCCATGCTGTTACCCATATTTTGGCATAATGGTGTGCGATTTAAGCAGCCTCAGAGGCATCCATGCATGCTGCCCCTGCTGTTCATGTCCATTTCCGTGGTGTTTCCATCTTTTCTGAGGTTCCAGGTGGTTTGGCCAAGCTTCCTGTGCAGAGCTTGGTCCCTTGAAAAATGCTCGAGGTTCCCATTGACTCAAGGGGTTCGTTATTCGAGACGAGCACGCGAGCATCGGGAAAAGTTCGTCTCGAATAACGAGTACCCGAGCATTTTAGTGTTCGCTCATCTCTAGTCAATATATATCCTAGTCTTGTAGATTTTACTGTTGGGCACATTAACAGGGGAATATACGTCTGCAAGATTGTTAAACAGGGTCAAGCAAACTGGTTTATAATTACTAGTTACCAGCACTGACATCCATCTTCTGCGTTATATTATTTGAGTGACAATAAATTAATGCACTGTATCCAACATTTCAGAATAACCATGATAATCTATAATGCCTTGTAATGTCTGTAACTTAAAGAAAGGTGCCTGCGGTGCTGGATGGAACACTGAACCAAATTGGGTGCAAGCTGTATGATCGAATGGTCCATATAATATGGTTATGGAAATATCCGAAACATTTTGAAAAAATTACTGTTACATTTTTTCAATAAATAACTATGCAAAAACTTAAAAACTTAAAGGAGTATTCCGGGAAATGAATGTCGATACGAAATCGATAATCCTGAGTTAATGAATATAACAAAACTCAATGTCATTAGTCAAAAAATGGAACTTAAATTATTGGTTTATGATTCACAAAATGTTATGGTCTCTCTAAAGTATGCAGAGTTATCACCAAGGTGGGCCGTACTGGAAACTACAAGTCCCAGATCCTTTAGTTTCAGTAACTCCTCCCCTCCATCTTATGGTCTGCTCCCAGGATGAATGTAACGCTGTCTGGCTTCTTGTTACCATAGTAATGATATGTAACGGCCCAAAAATGGGCCATAGGATGTTACAACCAACCAAACACAGCCCAACAATAGAGTGATCAAGTCCTTCTGACAACCATATGGACATGTGATAGCGGCCATCTTCTGTCCTGTGTCTACTCCACACATAGAAAATCAACAAGACGATTGAAGGGCCGTAGCATTTCTAATTCTCATTACAGTGTATGTCACCAGCATTTTTGCTAAGGAGAGCAAAATTTTAAATAACCAACTAATTACATTTATTGCTCTAGTTAGCTTATATTTTAAGGACCCATTTGTATATGAATTATGCTTATTCTTGGAATCATGATAAAGAGACATATGTTGTATTTTATTGTGAAGAAATTGGTGTGAATCTGCAGCATGGAGGAGTTCTGGTAAGACCCCAAGGACCCCTCCATGCTCATTAGTAGAGATAGGCAAATTTGTTGAAATTTGTTCAGCTCGATTCCCCGAATTTTTCAAAAAAATTTGATTCGACTCAAATTGAATCATGACGAATCACTCTGCAGAGAGCCTGTAGGTGTTGCAGAACGTTCTGCCATGCTCAAATATGCATAGGGAGCATGGTTTGGTCTTCAAACAATGCTGAGTTTTAGTATGACATGACAGCAGCCGCTCTTAGAATCGCTTCACTCTTCAATTCCATGGGCACTTACAGGGACCAACTTCACCAAATAAGTGAAGCGGGAACGCAGCCTGACAAGGTAACGTCTGTGCCGGCTAGAAAGGACCAATTAATGTGGTCAGACAGGGCTCAATAGTGCATGTCTGGCCACTGCTGCCAAAATGTGAGGTGGTTGTTTCCGAGGAGCTATCTGGTTTCTAAAGGTCAACATTTATGAGAAATTATCTTCACAAAAGAACATTCTTTTTTAATAACATCCATTTGAAGAAATGTTTACATATGAAAAATGAATTAAATTAAATGTGAATGCCCAGATGGGAATACCCCTTTAAATAAACAACGTGATCAGAGTCACAATTTTTAAAGTCCTTGATCTTATATGTGACATTTGATCTTATAAGTGACATTTATAGGTAGTAGTTTTTTAAGATAAATTGATATACATTGCATCGTGCACCTGCACATTTAAAGCTACCTTGTAAAGACCTGGGATAGAATAGAATCTTGATACAATAGGGCAGTGATGGTGAACCTTTTAGAGACCGAGTGCCCAAACTACAACCAAAATCCACTTATTTACTGTGAAGTGCCAACGTGAAATTTTAAGCAGTAACTTATTGCTACCTGTTCTATATGTTCTCCTCCAGTTTCCTCCCACCCTCCAAAATATACTGTTAAGTGATTAGATTGTGAGCCCCATGGGGACAGGGAACAATTTGGCAAGTTCTGTTCAGTGCTGTGTAATCTGTGTGCACTATAGAAATAAATAATTATTATTATAATGAAGAGAGAGGAGAGCAGCATATCATAAGTTGCCTGGGACTGCAGGAAGATTTGGTGGATTTGGTCCTGTTTGGTGAGCTCTGTCCTGTGACGATGGCCTGAGTGCCCACAGAAAGGGCTCTGAGTGCCACCTCTGGCACCTGTGCCATAGGTTCGCCACCACTGCAATAGGGAATATGTTTTTTAATAATTTTCTTCATCTCTTCATATTGTAAATTGTAAGCAGTAACAAATACTGGTGTTTGTATATTTTCTGTTATGGAGGAACTGTAATATTTTTGTTGGAAAAAAACTGTTCCATCTTGTTGCATCAAATTATCTGTTACTCTTTTAATATTGTGTCAGTTATAACCTCAGTGTTGTAATCGTGCAGAAATCAAAGTGGAAGCATGGACAAATGATTTGTCAGTAGAGCAAATTATTTTAGCTCTAAGGAGCTAACCCTTGGGTAGACTTGGGAAATGACACGAAGAGGCATATAAAAGAGTGTTTCCTTAAGTGGGCTTTCTATATAGATCAGACTGAATGCTCTTTGTAGGAGAATCTCCTATTAGCATGAGATTTAAATGGAAACACAATTTTGGGAATAGGAAAAAGTAAATTGTAATCGTTAGCATTTAGTTATCAGCTAGCACGGATCGTGGGGGTTCTCCCGCCGATCACTGCCGGCAATGCTGCCAGCTGCTTCAAAAATATGACGGTACTTGCTCAGTATCGTCGCTCCCCATGACGTCATCGGGGAGCAGCAATCCATCGCCATGACAGCCTCAGGTCTTCCGATTTAGCCCTTTCATTACAATGTGCTATCAGCACATTGTAATGAATGAGGAGGAAAATCCCCATATACTACCATACTGTAGTATAGCAATATATGATAGGATCAAGCAGACAACCTAGGGTTAAAGTACCCTAGGGAGTCTGAAATATAGTAAAAATAAAAAGTTTAAAAGAAAAAATTATAATAAAAACATTCAAAATCAACCCCTTTCCCTAGAACTGATATAAATATAAATAAACTGTAAAAATCATAAACACATTAGGTATCACCGCATCCAAAGAGGCCCGATCTATCAAAATATAATAAAGTTTTTCCACTGCGTTTAACCCCGTAACGGAAAATAGCAAAGTAAAAAATGGCACTTTTTTGCCAAAAAAGTCTCAAAAAATTACATCATCCACAGCTCCGTAAACCGAAGTATTGGTGCCAGAAGAAAACAAAATTTAAAAAAAATTTGTACAGGTGGTTTTAATTTTTGTAAATGTATGAAATCATTATAAAACCTATACAAATTTGGTATCCCCGTAATTTTACCGACCCAAATAATAAATTAGACATGTCATTCGGGGCGCACAGTGAAGGCTGTAAAATCCAAGCCCACAAGAATACAGCGCAAATGTGTTTTTCACCATTTTCACTGCATTTGGAATTTTTTTCCCGCTTCCCAGTACATGGCATGGAATACTCAATACCATCACTATGAAGTACAATTTGTTACACAGAAAACAAGCCATCACAGAGCTCTTAAGTGTAAAAATAAAAAACTTATAGATTTTTTTGATGGTGGGGAGTGAAAAATGGAAAGGAAAAAACAAAAAAAGGCCAGGTCATTAAGGGGTTAGGAACCTCAAAACTGTCCTTCACATATCGAGGTGTCCACACTACAAAGGACTGTAGCATGCTATCCAACCAACTGGGCAGATGTTATAGTAAAGCATTAAATCCTGCCATGATGAAAAAGGATTTCTTGTCTTCTCTAAGTGCGAGGTGTTCAAAAAAGGATCTGTTAAAGATGTGGTATGTAGACTGTAAATCCAGTAGTTGTTGGATAGTTATTTGTTTCACAAACGTGATATCAGCGGAAAAGGAAGACTGACCCTGCTCGTTATAGACAGTGGGTTTGGATGAAATAGAAGGAGTATCAATTTGGATTTTATCCTGTTAAAATAAAAAAAGTCTTTTTAAAGTCAAGGTCCAATGCAATGTTATAAAAGTCCATTTTATGCGATGAAATGAAATTCAAGCCTTTAGATAGTAAGCTAATCTGTGAGCTGGAAAGAGTAAAAGCTGACAATTTCATAACATTATATTAATTGGAGGCCGTGGATAACAAATATAAGAAGATTACCACAGTCATAGTGTCTGGATCTATGAATAAGTTTCCCATGTTTATCATGCTTCATTTTGATGGGAGATTTCCTATAATGTGGATAAATCTGATAAACAGCGTTCATAAATTATTGTTTTCCATATTAGAAATCTGGATATGGATTCTAACTTTCTTAATTGTGGCTGTGCATTAAGGCAATTATAACTCAAAGTATTCATTTTTTTCTATTTACATAATCTTGTCTATACATCTTAAAATGTTTTATTATAGGTGTGCCACATAAACAGCATTATACATTTATATATTCTATTATAAGTGGATTGGAAAATAGAAAACAAGTTCATACTCAATGTTGATCCTATTCAGATCTACATACTAATCACAGTTTTACTGTTTTATTGGTGTGTTCTTGAACAAGCAGTATACAGGCATTCCCCGGGTTATGTACACGACAGGTTTGGTAGGTTTGTTCTTAAGTTGAATTTGTATGTAAGTTGGAACTGAATACTTTATAATTGTAACCCCACCCAAAATCTGTTTTTGGTCTCTGTGACAATTGTATTTAAAAAATGTTGGATTGTTGTAGGAACCAGGATTAAGAATAAAGCTTAGTTGTAGACGCCTTTGATAATGGTTATAGCTGTTTATTGTAGCCTAGGGCTAAAGTACAGTGAATTACCAAAATCCAGAGGTCTGTTTGTAAGTAGTGTTCGTCTGTTAGTCGGTTGTTCTTAAGTAGGGGACCACCTGTATTACCAAAATAGTGTTAACTATTACGGATTGCGGTATGGTACTGACTCACAACTGGAGCTTACAATATACAAAGCGTCAGCTGATATTTCAGGGTTATCTGATCGTAAATATGTCAAGCCTGAGGTCTGATGAAGGGCTGCCTGATGTCAGTGCCTGACGGATCCCTCTTCCAGTAGGACTGACTCTGTAACTCTGACAGTTACACTATACTCTGCAATATGTGAGTATTGTGGTATTGCACTCCCCTGTGTGTTTCACTTGAATAAAGAAGATTTATAATTCCATGGTGAGTACCGCTGCTTTCTTCCATCTATTGTGCTCATTGCAGAGTACATGCTTGTTCTTCGATCAGAAGATCTCTTTTTCAAGTAAAAAAATAAAGAACTTAAAAAACAAGTTTTTTAATAAAAAAAAGCAGGAGTAACTAAACACTACTATTTAACATTATATTAAAATAAAGCAGTAAAAACAAAAAATCCTTAAAAATCCCCTAACTATTTGGCATTGCTGCATCCATAACAGTGAACCATTCCTGGATACTGTACAGAAAATGCCATAAAAGTCTTTACAAAAATTATGATTTTTTTTCCCTCAAACTCCTTTACTAAAAATGTTCTAAAGGTATGTACCCCAAAATGGTACCAATCAAAATAACATATTATTATTTTTACATACTATTATTGGATTTAAAAAGCCTCCAAAATAATTGATGATTATCTTTTCCTCCCACAAAGAGTTAATAAAAGCTCTTAAATAAGCTATGCTAAAACAAAGCAAATAAAATGCCTTCATATGTCCAAATTGCCCCAAAAAATAACGTTTTTAGCATGTACAAAGTGACAATGCAATTCAATATCTTTCGAGTGTCCATACAGCGGTTTACTACCACATATAAGATATTGCCATACTCAAGACAAATTGGACAAAATTACAATTACAAAACTCCACTTTGTTTTAACCCCTCTGAAACTCGTAAAGAGTCAACAAACGTCAGAATTATTTTTTTTAAAGCCACTTGAAAGCTGAGTAGATCCCTCAAAATGTAGGGTTTGCCGATTTTTAGCAAAATGAACCTACAGCCTCCCAACATCCTTAAAAAATTAGAACATGTATACAAACATTAATTCACAACATATCACCCACACTAACATGAAGTACAATGTGTCACAAGAAATTGATCTAAAAATTACCAAGGAAGCATTAAAGGTTTTCACAACATTAAGTGACACATGTCAGATTTTTAAAAAGTCAGGAAGGTGCAAAGTGGCCAACTCATTAAGGGGTTAAAGAAAAGCAATACTGAAGGCAGTCAATAATGAAATAATCAAAAAAGAATCAACAATGAAAATAGACCAATAACACTACTAACACACTGGAGATCAAAATTAGAAAACAATACATGATCACTTGATTTTTTCAGAAATAATGAAACATCATTTGATCAACACTTGAAGGATTCTTTTTGTAATGGGTACACCATGCCACTAGGACAGTGTTTTACAAATGTATATCAACATAAAACTTTTATTTTACATATAAGTTGATGATGATAATTTGAGAACAGCAGTAACTGTAACAGCAGAGAAAGATTATAATCACATTTTCTGAAGGTTACAACAGTCACCAATCAGTAGGAAGTCTACAGGCCTTTGCTTAGAATGACTTCAGCACATCTGCAGCCACAGGACATCACTAGTCGCTCACACTGCTCTGGTGGGATTTTGATCCAATCTTCTTCCAGTTTCTTCCACAGTTCATTGACTGCTGTGGGTCTCTTGGCCATAACTTTGTCACTAGAAGTTTTCCACTTAGTATAGATGAGGATTCTGGGCTTATCGTTTCATTGTTTCAATGTTTTGTGTTTAAGGAAACTGCACTACCTATTTCCCTGCATGAAAATTGCTGGCTGATTGAGTGATGAAAGGAATGAAGTGCATGTTAAAATGAAAATGTTGATCACTTCTACTTTGTCAATAAAACCTGCTCCTCAGCAAAGGTGAGTCTAGCCTTTTGATTATTTCTGGTCACTCTAGAGTGAGCTTTCAGTCCAAATACTCTTAAACACCTAGACACTGTAGGACGAGACAGATCCTTACCCTCAGTGCTGTACTGGCGAGCAATTCCAGTTGCAGTGTTAAAACAATTACTGTTGGAGATTCTCCACATTATCCTGTCTTCTCTTGCATTAGTCTTGCATTAGTCTTTTAAGGGGGGACCATCATTCCTTGAATGGGTTTGTCATGTGGTAAATATGCAATATTCTAGAAATCACAGACTTGGAGCAAAGTCAGTGCAAACTGGAAAGTTAAATAGGGTTTGTCAGATAATTAAGGAATTGACACCAGGTGCCAGATTAACACCAATAATTTGCAAGTATCTGAAAGTGTTCATTTACAATGATCTCATTTGCATTTTTATGCTGTGCTTTAGAATATATACAATTTATGACACAAGATTAAAATACTGGAGATTGTTGTCCTCCAATTTCAATCTCCAGTTTATAATGCCTTTATGACCTTTCTTGGTTTTCTTGGGAGATGCTTTTTAGTAAACGGCAGTTCTGAAGTCTGTACTTTGTTTTTTTCACTAATAATTACACCATTCTAATCTCCACACATTAGACGTTAAATGCACCAGATGTAGAAGAAACAGATAATTAAGTCCAATCTATCGCTCCATAGTGAAAACCTTATAATGGCACAACTCTATTGGAGTCCTTGCCATCATGAGGCATCTTCTAATAGTACATGTAAAAAAAGAATTACTATGTAATTGCCCTTTTACTTGTTGTGAAAGTTACACTTTAAATGGGCCCAAATAAGTTAAGGCTTTTGGAAGGTAGGAAATAAAAAATATAAACACCAAAAATAAGTGGAAAAGGTCCCTGGCATTAAACAGTTAAATGTATCACTATTCAGAATATATTATATATGCCAGGACTGATATCAAAGTTGATATACAGATACTGATTTGTCATGCTTTGTGCAGCGCTGCGTAATCTGCAGGCAATATGTAAATAAAGAATTATTATTATCATGCCCACAAACAGGAGCTCGCCCGGACCATATCCCAAACGAGCAGTTGGCCGAGTAAAGGAGAGATCAGCCAGGTCATGGTAAGCCGAGACACAGAGGGGTCAACGCACTGTGAATGTGAATGTGATCTGGGTGCCAGACAGATCACCGCCACCATAACGGTCATGTGCACAAGGCCTTGTTTTATTACAAAAGAATGGATACATTTTTAAAAACTACAACCTATTTGTAAAATATTCTATGCAATTGTCTAGGCTGGAGTGAACCACCATCTCTCGAGCTGGATCCTAGACTACCTCACAAACCAACCTCAGTATATGGGAGCCAGGGAGTTTGTGTTGGACACTGTGATTAGTAGTACAGGTGCACCTCAAGGTACAGTCACTTCTTTTTCTCATTGTACACAGAAAACTTCAGGCACAACTAGCTGCTACCTTCAGAAGTTCTCTGATGACTCTGCTATAATAGGCCTCATTACCGTCGAGAATGACAGGTAGTTAAAAGAATTGATCTGGAAATTTGTGGATTGGTGGCAGAAAAATCTTTGGATTAATGCTGGGAAGACCAAGTCCTCCTTCTCAACCAGTGGTCATCCAGGGAACGGACATTTAAACAGTGAAGTCCTAGTACCTAGTCCAAGTACTTTGGTGTCCTCCTCAACAATGAACTGGAGTGGGCAGAGAACATAAACCCACTTCAAAGGAATGGTCAGAGCAGGCTATACCTACTAAGGAGGCTGAGGGTATTTGGAGTGCATGGGGCACTTCTTAAGATCTTCTTGAACTCTGTAGTGGCATCAGCCATCTTCTTTGGTGTAGCCTGTTGGGGAAGCAGCATCTCAGCTAACCAGAGGAGCAGGCTGGACAAACTGATAAGGAAAGCCAGCTATGTCCTGGTGGGTCCTCTTAACACAGTGTAGGTGGTAGCTGAGAGGAGGATACTGTGTAAGTTGAAATCTATTCTGGAGAATAGCTCCCATCCTATGCATTGGCATTGGGGTGCACCTTCAGTGATCAACTGCTTCACCCCAAGTGTGAAAGGGAGCATGATCGGAAGTCATTCCTCCCCACTGCGATCAGGCTGTTAAACCAGCAAGGCCCAAACAGAACTAACCTGTGCTCACCAACCAGCCAGTCCCATCACAGACTTAATTTCCAAACTGTCGATCATTTCTCATCTTTTTTGTTCATTTTTTTCTAATATTATTGTTGTGTCATTGTTTGTACTGTACTCTTTCCAAATTTGGCAAGCTCTGTGTAGCGCTGCATAATCTGTGTGCACTATATAAATAAAGAGATTATTATTATTACTTTCTCTGCTGCTGTAACATTGGGAATTTCCCCAGTGTGGGACTAATAAAGGATTATTATCTTATCTGGATTGCACAATGAAAGCTGTAAAATCAAAGCCCATGCAACTGTGTTTTTTTGCTAAGTCCATCAGATTTGGAACTTTTTTTTCCAGCTTCCCAATAAACGACACAGAATATTAAATGTTGCCACTAGAAAAGTACAATTTGTCCCGCAGATAACAAGCCCTCATAAAGTTTTGTACATGGGAAAATCTATTTAGAAATGCCTTGTTGAAAGCGGAGAGTGAAAAATGGAAATGCAAAAACCCTGGATGAAAATAATTGGGTTTGTGCATGGAGGGTGGTAGACAGTGTACTTACTGTATGTAGGAGACTAGGTAAATATGCCCCAGAAACTTTAATGGCCATTAGAATCAAGATGACTATTTATAAGATGGTACCTTCAGAGGGATACTTTTTGATTAAAGTCACACTTTATCTTACATTGAACATTGTGGAAAAGTCTGTGTCTGTGGTCATCAATCCTTTTAGTTTGTGTGAAACCTTTAAAAAGTAGAAATGGTATCATGCCTAATTTGATGTAAGTCTCTCCTTGTGGAATTAACCCTCAGTACAGGCAGGCACAGGAAGAGGTATTCAAAAATTATGACAATAGACAACAAAGAATCATAATGTGCTACTTGATTCTTGGGAATTTAGAGATGATGCCCCATGGAACTAACCTTTGATGTATCTAGTTCTAGAAAGAATATCTTGTTAATGTTCAGATGATGCAAGCGGAAGGTGCACAGGTTTTAGAACCAATATCATCTAGGACGGTTAACAAAGACCTTTCAAAAATACATTTATTTGACTTGGGGTAAAAAAGGCTCTCCCAGGTTAATGGCACAGGAGAAAGAATCTTTAGCCAAGCTTTGCAAAGGAAGCTAAAATAGAAATAGAATTCCCACCTAATAACTTGTGTATAGTTCCCATAAAACAACGACGCATGGATCTGGAAGCAGTGGAGATGCAAAAGTATTTAGCCTTGTAAATGAACCCACGATTCTAGAAATGCAGTCACAGAAATTGGAAGAGACCACCAACACTCCCCAAACATTCATTTTCCTGTTACATTAGGTTCAAAGATGCTTCCAGACTTCAGAATGGTTGGGAACAAAATTGTTCTTTAGATTTACAGGCACAAATTTTAATAATTGGCTTTCTACCTCTCTTCAAAAAATGTATATCTTTCAGAGTTCTGAAAGCATCCTTTGTTTAAAGGGCATCAACCACCAGGATGAAGTATTGTAAAGTAAGCACATTGATATATGGTGTGTGCCCCTACCTATGTTAATTAATTATATGATGCAAGAGATCCTTGCTTGCTCATGGAACAACAGCACCACACTAACAACGTTACTACAGTAGGTAATCTTTGGAGGTTAGGTGGCAGCACTTTGATTTATGTCCCAGATTAGTGTTTGGTCTAGTGTTGGGTCTTTAGCCCTTATCTATCCTAAATTTTGAGAGTTGGACGCACTCCATGGATTATGTGCATGACCAGCTTTAGGGCACTTTTACAAAGAAGTGATCAAGAACAGATGTTTCAAGGAAAATTAAGGTTTATAAATTGCCATTAACATGGAGCAATATTTTTAGGTGTTATATGAAAGATGCTTACCAACCAAGGGATAACATCAGTACAAAATCATACTCATCATAAAACATCAGACTATAAAAAATCCTAATGCAGGACGCAGACCACATACATGCTTAACAAAGATAAGACCACCTACAGTAAAGAGATGGTAAATATGCCAATCTCCCTGAAGCAATGAAAAACATAAAAACCAAAGGAGATGAATGGATAAGCACACTTGATATCTATATGGTATAATAAAAGTCACAGCACAAGAAGTACCCCAGCAGGGGTCAAACAAAACACCAAAATATACAATACCTTGTAAGGCAAAATACAGAAATAGAAAAAAAGCTGCGGAAGTCTGCATCCAGTGTGCACACCCGACGCACGTTTCCCTTTCACTAGTCACTTCTTAGCATTTTGTAAGTTTTCCTTTAATGTGGTTTTGTCTGGAATTTATTGTGCCAAAAAATGTTGCAAATGTTTAGACAATTTGAAAGATAAATCTCATTTCCGACATTATCACATCTGGAATAGAAGATAAATTTGTCTTACTGATGTTAAGTATTGTTTTATATTTAATGAAAATGTTTTATTTTTCATATGTTTGCTGAATGCTGAGAATACTATAAAGACGTTTGACTATGGCTGAAGCTGATCAAAGTCCACTCCTCTCCACCAAAGGAATGCAAGACCCCCTCCGCGATGTTTACCCATGTCACAAGAGGGATTTGCGATAGTATATCCACTTCAGGGAAAACAGAGCCTTTGTGTCTCCGATGCCCATGTAATAATTTACCAACCAATTGACTATGGACATTACTTCTTTATCCCCAAGTAACAAGCCTAGGCCCTGCCCCACTGAAGGTTTCTGTATAATACTTTGCGACACAAATAAACCAAAACACATCTGCCTAGCCTTCATGGCATCAGTTCACAGAGATTGAGATATTATACCATATGTTGTCTTGGTTTGATTTCTTCTGAGCTCACTCTGTGAATTTTATTATTTATTAATAAACCTGAGGTTGTATGAACAAGGGCAGAACCTGACACTGATGATAAACTAATGTCCGGGACATTAGCACCAATGGAGCATCTGAGGGTCATTTGCATAATTTTTTAAGCCTTACTTTGTCAAAAAAAGGGAGCATAAAAAGCTAAAATAAGTTTGGATCCTGCCTTATGACAAGGTAAATTGTGATAAAGGGAAAATTATGATAGAGTAAATTGTAAACCAGCTTAGAAGGAAGTAAAGAGGGTACTGGACATGACAAGAAGAAGATGTTTGTTGATTTAGCATTAATTACTTAAATAGTTACAATCATAATGCACAACTATGGTAACAGGGGCACACACACATGCAAACCAGTCGACCCGCGCGACCCAGGCCCTTTCCCCCATACTGCTCCCCCCATACTGCGATTGCCACTGTCACTGCTGGCCATGCTATTAGTGAGCGTAGGACATGTTATTAGTGAGGGAAGGCCATTGCTGGGACATGTTATTATTGAGGGAGGCCGTTGCTGAATATGTTATTAGTAAGGGAAGGCCACTGCTGGTGATGTTATTAGTGAGGGAAGGATGCTGCTGAACATGTTATTAGTGAAGGGAGGCCGCTGCTGGAACATGTTATTAGTGAGGGAAGGATGCTGCTGGACATGTTATTAGTGAAGGGAGGCCGCTGCTGGGACATGTTATTAGTGAAGGGAGGCCTCTGCTAGACATGCTATTAGTGGTGGAGGCTGCTGTTGGACATGTTAGTAGTGGGGGGAGGCCACTTTTGGATATGTTATTAATGGGGTGGAGGTCGCTGCTGGACATGTTATTAGTGAGGGGAGGCCTCTGCTGGACATGTTATTAGTGAGGGAAGGACACTGCTGGACATGTTATTAGTGAGGGAAGGACACTGCTGGGACATATTATTAGTGAGGGAGGCTGCTGCTGGACATGTTATTAGTGGGGGGAAGCCGCTACTGTACATGTTATTAATGAGGGGAAGTCACTGTTGGACATGTTATTAGTGAGGGGAGGCCTCTGCTGGACATGTTATTAGTGAGGTGAGTCCACTACTGGATATGTTATTAGTGAATGGGGGGAGTCTTCTCCTGGATATGTTATTAGTGAGGGGAGGCCATTGCTGGACATGTTATTAGTGGGGGGAGGTCGCTGCTGGGACATCTTTTTACTGAAAGGAGGCCACTACTGGATATGTTATTAGTGAGGGGGGGCACTGCTGGGTATTTTATTAGTGAGTGGTAATCCTTTTAGGTGTTTGGTGCATCATTCCTTACCCCTTATTGTAATCACTTTTAAAGCTGTATAATTAGGTTACAATGATAAAATATACAGAACCGACTTACATAAAAATTCAGCTTAAGAACAAACCTACAGAACCTATTTTGTACCTAACCCGGGGACTGCCTGTATAGTTATTTTAAACCATAGGCCTTGGTATCGTTTGCTCACAGATCTGATTTGTAGAAGTTTTGCAAAAAGAGAAAATAATTTTAGTGGTGATGAAAATACAATGGAGGTGACTGCTGTTAAACATGTAAATTGTCATTTCTAAATATAAATAAATAGATCAAATCAATGAAGAATAAATAACATAAATGCCTACAATGTCCCTGGAGACAAATAAACTGTATATGCTAAAGGAAAATATTAGAGTACTACTTATCTGAGTATAACCTGAAATCTGGTTCGCATATCATTTTTAGTTGACATAGCCTGAGTGTCCCAGGGTAATTAGCAGAGACTCACCAAGGCTGTAGCTGGCTTCTTCTGATTCCCCAGATTTCATTTCAATGCCCGGTTAACGATATGTCACATCAAGGGTGCGGTTACCTGCTGCTTAGGTGCATGGACATTTTCGGGAGCAGGGACTGAATTTTCTGGCACGGGGATATTTTCTGTCCGGTCACGCTCCCTAGTTACCAAGGAGATGCTCCTATTCCTCAGGAGTTGGAAAACAGTCTAAAGATGGTCTTAAACCTTTAGTAAATGTGGCAAAGGGCATTTCAGGTGAAAATGACTCCAGTTTTCTGGTGTAGACAGATTCATACAGTGTCAGGAACATACTGCACAGATTTTATGGTAAGCTACCCAATTGTAATTGGTTTTATGAAAAAGCTGGTGACAAATTTCCCAATGTATACTACCATATACATGGTACGATGCAGTAATGAAATGTAGATTTCATGGAGGGACTTCTAATTAAACGCATCACAGTAGGCAAACAAGAGTGGAATCATTCTTAAAGTCATTGTCTTCACCGAGACAATAATTCATTGAGTATGAAAACAATTATTTCAGCGTCATTTATGAGGTTATGTGAACAAGAGCAGTTTTTGGAAACTAGTTTGCTTCTATCTGCCAAAAAGCCTTGGGCCACTCATATTTTATTTAGAACAGCTGTGTCACCTTGCTTTTAACCCCTTAACAGCCACATTAAGGTCTACCACAGACATGTTAATTTGTTGTAATTCTAGTTTTCTAGAAAACATTTAGAAATTCAGTACCATAGAAGACAGCAGCTCTAAATACATTTATTGAGATCAAATAATATTATTAAAACCCCAAACATTAGCATGAAATTGTTAGCCGCTTCATTACTACTAAGAAAATCACACCAGGAGACATAGTCTTCATTACATATTAAAGAGATGTATGGGGTAGTATCATTCTAGTCAGTTTTTAGTCTTTTAAATGTCTCAAAATTGTAACATCTGTCATTTTGGTGCCACATTTCCTGCAAAACATGATAATGACAAAAATGAACACAAACTGCTTAAGGCCAGAGACAAATTGCTTAAAGCATAACTGCTCAGTTTATAAAGTGTTTATGTCTGCAATAGCTGAAAACTATCATTTTTCCAATATACATTCATTATCTTATTGCAGCCGATTGCCTGCTAATGCTCTGTTTTCTTCCTGCCTCAACCCCTCTGTCTTCAGCCCTGCCAAGAAGAATCTGAACAGGAGGAAATGGGGGATGACAGGAATGAGAAGAGAAGAAGGTGGAGCTATGCACTCTGCTCACTCCAGCCTCTGCTGAGGTGCATGTATGTGTGCTCTGTCCTGTTTACAGTCTGCTCTCATGTTTCTGCACACCACCCCGTCTCTCTAGACTTTGACAAGGCTACAGCCAGGTCGGCAAAGAAGAGTGTAGGGTCAGCACACCAGTATGAAATGCAGGATGCAAACTATTTACTTCCCTGTGTGTGGTGTTTCCTACATCTTCCACCTGCATGTCAGTAGAATCTTTCTTATCCTTCTCCGTACATCCCCATCCCTTGTCCAGGGAAGAGGGGAGAGTGACAGCATCTCCCGAACAACCTGGTTGACACGGCCATCTTAATAAGTAGTGTGGATAGTAATCATAAGGCTGTATTAGATTACAGATCTGTGTGAGAGTCCAAAGTTGTATATTTATGTAAAATAATATGTGTGCATAGGTTACTGTAACTGTAATAGATGTTGGATGTGAGATGTAAAACAGATATTTCATTTATCTGTCAGGCTAGGTTCACATCTGTGTTGTACAACAATAACACTGAGGAAAGGCTTCAACTTGATTTTTTGTGCTGGTAGGCTGGGCTGCTAGTGCATGTTAAAGCACTCAGCATTTTGGGAAGTGAAGGAAAGGTGCTCTGGCCTCAGTTCACTCAGCTGGTGTCCAACCAGGAAGCTGGAGAGAATTTTACAAGTAGGGTTGTTAGATATACATGTGCTTCTCAATGAATTAGAATATCAGAATTAGTTTTTCTGTAATTCAATTCAAAAAGTGAAACTCATATATAATACAGAGTCATTACAGAGTGACCTTTTTCAAGTGTTTATTTATGTTAAGGTTGATGATTATGGCTTACAGTCAAGGAAATCCCAAAAGTCATTGGGGCAGATTTATCAAGTGTCTCAAAGTCAGAATATTTCCAGTTGCCCATGGCAACCAATCACAGCTCAGCTTTCATTTTACCAGTGCTCATGAATATTTTAAAGGAGAGCTGTGATTGACTGCCATGAGCAACAGGAAATATTCTGACTTTCAGACACTTGATAAATCTTCCCCATTATCTCAGAACACAGAAATGTTGTCCAAATAGAAAGTATGTACAGGAAATGCACTCAGTACTTGATCCAGGTTCCTTTTGCATGAATGACTGCATCAATGTGGCATGGCATGGAGGTGATCAGCTGATGGCACTGCAGAGGTGTTATGGAAGACCAGGTTGCTTTGATAGATTCTCTATAGGGTTAGGGTCAAGCAAGTTTGCTGGTCAATCAAGCATAGTGATACTGTTGTTCTTAAACCAGGTATTCCATCTCCAAGAAGCTTGTTGGCCAAAGGAAGCATGAAGTACGCGCTGACTTTGGTCTTGATAAAACACAGTGGACCTACACCAGCAGATGGCATGGCTCCCCAAATCATCACTGATTGTGGAAACACAATCACACTAGACCTCTCCACTCTTGCTCCAATTTCTGGGACCTTGATTTCCAAAATGAAATGCAAAATGTACTTTCATCTGAAAACACCACCTTGGACCACTCAGATACAGTCCAGTTCTTTTTCTCCTTGGCCCAGGTAAGATGCTTCTTGGTGTCTATTGGTTAGGAGTGCCTTGACACATTGGGGCTCATTTACTAAGGGTCCGAATACTGCACTTTTATCGGGCTTCCCAAATATTTCCATTTGGCGCCGAATTGGGATTTGGCGCACGCGATCGGATTTTGGCGCATCGTGGGGGCGTGGATTCGAAAAAAACGTGAAATTTAAAAAACAATTTGTGTCGCAAGATCAAGCACTCACATGCACCAGGAAGAAGAACGTGAACTTGGGCGGACCTCGGCGCAGCAGCAATCGCTGCAGGAACTCAGACACACTACCTTAGTGAATCGCACCTGACCCGAATACTCGGCGGACAACGCACCGCGGGATCGCGACAGGACCGGGTAAGTAAATGTGCCCCATTGAATGCAACACTTGAAGCCCATGTCCTGGATAGGTCAGTGTGTGGTGGCTCTTGAAGCACTGACTCCAGCAGCAGTCTTTTCCTTGTGAATCTCCCCTAATTTTCATTTGGCCTTTTTGGTTTTTCATGCACGTGTTTTGCGTGTGTATTTGCCGTGCAGAACTTGCATTGTATTCAATGGGTTTTGTTTCACTTGCTTTTTATCACGCACACAAAAATAGTGCATTAAAATCTCAGCATGCTATACTTTTACAAGTCATGAGTGTGGAGAATCCACCATGCAAGTCAATGGAGATGCATCAAAAGTGCATTGGAAGTGCAATGCAGTGCAATGTGTTTTTCACTGATCAATTGCCATAGAAAAGATAGAGCTCAGTCATGAGTTTGAGACTCTGAACAAATTCTGACTGAAAACTGATTTTTAACTGACCAAACCTTGATTGCTCTCTGATCAGACTCTCACGTGATATGCAAGGCAAGTGTGAAAGGGGCCTTATCCTGGTTTCTTGTGAACCTTTTTCTACCATGCTTTTACTTTCCACTCAACTTTCTATTCACCGCTTGCCAGTTTTCACCTTTGTGACCAGGCCCTATTTTTTTCAGAATCATATGTTATAAAATTTGGTTATAACTTTCCCTCTTTCCTCCACCTGAGCCGGCTCCAAGAATCCCCCCTGTTTCAGATCGGGCTTGACAAGGATCGATTTAGACCGAAACGCTGCAAGAAAAATTTTGTGATCTGTTGTTTCATTATATGATTCTTGCAACTTTTGGTGGAGCTGTTAATACCGATTATGTGAATTAAAAGAAAAACATAAAAACCAACATAGGATGTGTGCTACGTTCTTCTCTATTGCATATTGGGGCTGAGGACCCGACGTAAGTACCATCCAAACTTCATTAGGAGTGCAGTACCCCTGCTTTTCCTAGATCCACAGAAATAATCCATTGTGTCATTTATTTTTTGGGCATTAGGGCCTTTCATCATAAACAATAATTAATTATTTGGCATGCTTTGTGTAGTGCTGCGTAATCTGTAGGAATTATTATTATTAATTATTGTACTTAACAAAGGGCACTAGTCCTCAAAATGCATTTACAAGAAATGACACTTTGGATTACTACTTTGCAAATACTAAGAGACCTGAACCTCTTAGTAAATCTGGAATGCCATGAGCCAGTGGCGGGAATATTAAAACTTGCGCACAATGTGCCAGTCTTAATAAATTCTCCCAATAAAATAAAGCGCAGAATACTAGCATCTCTGTCAATACCTTCTGCAGCATAAATGTAGTTACTGATTCCATTTAGGAAAGGTTAACATATTTTCTTGAAATACTGAATATGCAATGTTTCTGTAGTTATTAAAACAATGTTGAACATTGTTCCAGGCATCAGTCCCATTGCCAGTAGGGAAGGAATTTGTATGCTTTTGGACTATGCCTTATAAGGGTCTTTTATTGTTCCTGTCGATCAATTGAGGTTTGTAAAGATAAATGGTAAATTTCATTGGACATATGTGTTTATTTCAAGCCAAGTATGTAGTTAAATAAAGCCACACAAAATTGTGCCCTGAACTACAACTTAGTACACTACATCATAAAATACAAAATAAAAGCTTTCCATGTCCAAACCGTCACATATATCAAATCAATTAGTATGATGTATTCTACATTCCGTTTTCTACTATCTTCTACTATCACAATTCCTGGCACATGGCTAGAAGTTGTGTCTACTTGTGTTATTTATAACCTGCACACCCCTTCTTCAGGAAGTGGGCTGATCAGGAGGAGATTTAATTTCGACGGTTGAGCACAACTCCAAATTTGCTTTGAGGATGGATCTTCTTAGTAAATCCAGCAGTACGCCAGCGGAGGGAATAAGACTGGCTTTCAGTATACCAGTCTGAATAAATTAACCCCAAAGGTTTAAGCAGAGGCTAAACTTGATACTTCCCAATCCCAATACAAGTCATATGTAGCCAGATCTACCTGTGCTGATTTATAGATTGAAGATACTTGAAAAAAACTGCAAATATAACATTTAGAAACCAAAAAGTAAAACAATTATCACAGAAACATACTGTACAAAAAAGTGCACAATGGTAATCCTCACTGGAGGACTCCTGGAAATATAACCTCTCCTATAAGACAGTATTTAGAAAATATTTTCAATATGACATTTGTATCTCTGAGGGCGAATACCCATTAAAGTTTTTCTGTGACCATTGAGATATATTCAATATTCAAACCAGAAACATATGTGCATGTCTGGATTTGGATTGTTCAGAGTAACATGCATGTAGGTGAGCACAAGATTTAGTGAGCTAAATAAAATAACCCCTTGCAGTCACACCCCAAATCACATGACAAGACAGCGCATCAGGATTATCTACAGAAATGGTATGGTGGATGATGCAGTCCAAGGATCTGCAGTCCAAGGAATAATCTGATAACAACCTGCTTCTCAGTTCACAGTTCATCTTGGTTTGGGCAAATTTATAGAAAGACATCTTCTAACTGCTAAACCAGTGAATAAATGAAGATAGAAAGCCCTAAACTGCATTTCGATTTTTACTGAGATGTAGCATAGTAGAATTTATCCCCCACTTTTATTACAGTTGCAGGAGTTTCTATGTCTGAAAGACATAGACATGGGTTAGTGAAAACTGCTCTGATTAAGGCCCCATGCACAAGTCCTAGAGAGCAGATGTGTGCCACGAGCAGTAAACTGGGTGGAGAGGATGGAGGTGAGCGCTGCTCACCCCTCCCCTTCTCTATAGGGTCCTGAGCGGCTGCAGCACAAATCCAGGCAGGGATAGGAACTGCCCTATCTTTTGCCGTGCTGCCACCTGGCTCAGACATTCACAATGCATCTCTATGTTGGAAGTGAGCTAGCTGCTGTCTTTGCGGCTAGTTGACGGCCACCATTTGCATGTAATACTTTTTAATGATATGGAGGCACAATCTGTTAAAATAACAGACATGTGCACAAATCCATTAAAAGTACTGCAATCTATTCAGCTGTGTGTCTTTCTTTCAAAAAAGATGTTTTTCACTGTCGAGTGCATCTTCTGTAAAAGGGACACTAAGATGTGTTAATGCCTTTGGGCCATTATACAGGGTCAAATAAATGTTTTTGTATGTCTTTCCATTATACAGACATTGGAGCATATAGGACCACTACATTCTACTGCAAAGGCTTATGATGAACACATGTTGAGTTTCTATGAGTTAAATTTAACCTTTTTCTTTCAGACATAAATTAATTTGACTCGGTTTAATGACGAGATTACATTACATTCACTTGCAAACAGGTCCCAGTTTGTCACCCACACATCTGCCCATGCATAATTAAAATGTGTAATGTTCTGACTGAGCGGTAACTGGAAAACCACAGGCTCCTTTATGAAAAATAATACAGGCAAAGATGTTACCCATACTAACTAATAAGCATTTACTAAGCATTGGAAACATAAAAAAGAGCTCCTTCACTTAGTCTTATTGTAAATAAGACCATGTTATTTTAGACAAGGATCTACAGCTACTTACATTGTTGACAATGGGTTTTGCCCTGAAAATAAATAAGCAAATAAGCCAGAAATCCACAAAGGTCATGTATCATTTATTCTATGACCCTTTTAACAAGGTAACCCTATGTAGGGAAGACAATGGGGGGCTACAATCAAATACCTGATGTGTTATTCCAGGCAATGATAATATGTGTTTGATAAATATTCATGTCAAATATGGGCTGCACTTATTTCAGGTCCAAGAAACAGTGCCAGGATTCATTTCTTGTTAATCTTAAAATGGCAATAGAGGTGCGGTACCTCTCTGATCCCTGTCTTTCAGGTTGGCAGTCTTTGCCACTTTTTCCATCACATCAAAGAAACTAGTACATTTAGGATATGTGCCAATGCATCATGGCTGTCCCTTTTATAGACTTTGTACGCAACTATGGGCATGCAACCCCTTCCAGGTTTAATTAATCCTTTCTCTGTGGAGCTTAAAATGATTATTTCAGACAGAGATAGATGAATTACATTGTGCAGAAACAAGGAGAAAGAAAACAGACTTTGTCCTCCTCCCCAAGGTTACCCGCTGTGCTAGTCTAAAAGAATATGTTTTCAGTTTTAGACATTACAGTTATAACGTCAGATTTCTCAGCACATGAAGATTCCTAAAAAATGGAAGCTTGGAAGAACCACAGTATTTGTGTACTCATTTGTATCTAGTTTGCCCATAGGATGTATTTGTATCTAGCAGTTTCTGTAGTCCTGGTTCTCTTCCAGATACCAATACAGTGTTTACTGTGCCTGGAGGAAATAAAGTTGAGCTTTACAATTTTCTCATAATTAATTTCCTTCCTACAAACTGAGGAGAATTAGCCGGGTGAAAGCTACCAGCGGTTCAGTTCAATTAGACGGTGGGCACTGGAGAGCAGTTACTATTTTAGGTCCCTGCGTTCTAACCGGCTCATTTTCTTATTCTAATTTATGGACGCATTCACTGTTTGTAGCACCAGGACATAGATCACTTTGATCTTTTCAGTGCTACTCTTGTGCACTCACTTTACTTTCCAAGAGAAGACTAATAGCAGCTTCAATATTGTGGTGCTCCAAAGGACTTATATATAAATTTCTAGGTTATCATGGCAATATACAACAAAGGAACAGACAGACTGACGGAATGGAATGTTAAGTGGAGCACAAAGTGGAAGTCAAAGAAGTGTTATTGAAGATATTTTAGAAAATTCTGTAAGAACTAATGCACTAGAAAGGCTTTCCAAAAGACTAATTATCCTACATTAGGCTGAATGTACAGAATACTTTTATTTTGCTTCCTTATTCAGAAACACTGCAGCAGGATAACACATCTTAATGCATTTAGGAGGCTGGGGGCCCAATCATTCACTTCCACAGCAATAACATTTTCTAATTGTATTATTCCAAAACATCTAATAGTGAGAGGGTACACATGTAATGCCATATGCATAAAGCCATAAGATTGATGTGATTTTAACATAAAAAGCACTTTGGACATTTGTGGCTGTCAAAATGGTCATTGGTTATTGTAGGGTCAAAGCTCATTGGTTAATGTAGGGTCATTTGTAATTATCCTGGAGGCAGAGGTGGCAGAAACTCTTAGGAGTCCCTGCAATTGGAACAGTGAATTTGAAGTAGGAGAAGCTGTGAATGTCATGAAGAACATATGTGACAGTCATGAGGGAGCATGTCCAGTAAAGATCCAATGAACTCATAACTGAAAATCACATACATTAATAAGATATGTGGAGTGACCCATCTTTGTCTATTTTTTTTACAAAACTGCCAGGGATTGTCATTACACAATGGCAATATCTGCTCATTGTAGAATTATTTAGATATTTGAAACTGGTATTTTTGGTGTCCCAAGGTTTCACAAAGTTTAGCAAAGCTATTGAATTCTACTTTCTGTCACGCTTTTTGGGAAGTATGAAGGCACAACTTGATCTAGAATCTACTTGAACAAAGAGCATAACACAAGTTCACATTTACAGGGCATTTCAACAAGTCATTTACATTCACTTGTTACATGAGAATAAAAAGTTATCCTTAACTAAATGCCTACAAATTGTATTATCCTGAATGTGATTCTTACATGTAGTTCATTCTTGTTCACACTTATAGTATGTGAATGTTGTGAAAAGTATATGCCAGTATATGCCAACTAAAAAAAATGCTGGGTACGGACTAACAATTTTATATCAGGATGAGGTGGGTTAAAATGTTGACACTTTCTAGAGGCAGTTTGACTTCAAATGCTTTATATATGAATATAATGGTTACCTTATAATCACCTTGTAAGGAACGTGTAAGAGTACAGGCGGTCCCCTACGTAAGAACACCCGACTTACAGACGACCCCTGGTTACAAACGGACCTCTGGATGTTGGTAATTTACTGTACTTTATCCTTAGGCTACAATAAACAGCTGTAACAGTTATCACTGGTGTCTGATATGAAGCTTTATTGTTAATCCTGGTTCTGATGACAACCCAACATTTTTAAAATCCAATTGTCACAGAGGCTGGAATTACAATTATAAAGAATATGGTTCCGACTTACATACAAATTCAACTTAAGAACAAACCTACAGAACCTATCTTGTACGTAACCCGGGGACAGCCTGTATAAGAAGAGTAGTGCTCGCCATAGTTGTTGTGCTGTTTAATTTGGTAACATGGAAGGACATTCCTTTTCAATCTATAAATGAGTTTCTAATCAAGATATTATGAAACAGCTCATCACATCCTCTGTACTGTCCCATACTAAGAGCATTGTATTCTATAGGTCCATATGTACATCCTTGATGCAAGTTGGAATACTTCAGAATACTTCTGATATTAAATATTATTACACATTCTTTAAAAACAAACAGAATGCATATTATTTCTTCCAATGCATTTAGAATGTGTTCATTTTCATGGCATAATGTAAATAAATATTATACATTACATTATATTACATTATAAAATACCATATAACCATTAGCACGCTGCCACCTTGTAATCAACTAAACCACTCCCATAGCAAGTAGAATTAATGAAATAAAATATGAATAGTGAAAACAAACCTGAAGTACATAGACAGAATACACCATTAAGAAGTATTAGCATAGATGTCTAAACATAAATCCATATTGAAACCTGGATGTTTATATTTAGAAAGCATAAAGACCAACGGGATACTGTTACTTAATATATAAATGGAATACTTGTATTTCAGTAAAAAAGAGAAAAGCAGTCAGCTCACCTCTGTATCCTACAATGTCAAATCATGAGAATGCCATGCATGGACCTCTTGTGCTTGTTATTACAAGATGAAGAAAGAACGGATGGTCCAGCTTCAAGGTATCTCATGTAATCACTAGTTAAAAGTCCATTTATTTCAACCAATTTAAAAACAATGTTGCAATTAAGGTAACACACAGCCTACATGGCTGATGATTTTGCACTCATATTTCAGTAGTACATGAATTCCTCCACTGTTCCCATATTCTGGAACTTACTTCAAATTATCAGGCTGGTTTCAGACTTTACCCCAGTGGTAATTCTAGCCATTCCTCAATCATCAGAAACCAACCAGAATCCTATGATGACTGCACAAATAAAATTTAGCCCTAACCACCAGGAATGCGGGCCCCTTTAACCCCGAACCAACACCCATTGTTAATGAAACAAGTTAAATTTGTGGTTGACATGAGGGTCAGCCACAGTTTAAATATAAATTAACCATTGAATCCTTAAATATATTTTTTCGTTATATTTATCAGATATTATTAATTAAACAATTTAACACATTTTTGTAAACAAGAACATTTAGTGCAAAAAAAAACCCAACTGTATGCCGGCCGACAACCCCTACTTACCCACTAGCTGTGACAACAGTGTATCACCCTCAAACAAAGGGACAGGCGATAGGGAATGCGATCATGAAGAGAGGGTCAACGGAGGCTGCAGCTAGTATTTAAGCTATGCCCACTTCCTGTACCACCCATGACACTAGCCCAGCCTCCTGTCACGTAGCCCACATCACCAGACCTTACACAGGAAATAGAGGGTAAGCCAAGGCCGCAGCTAGTATTTAAGCTATGCTCACTTCCTGTACCACCCACCTTACCAGACCTTACAAAGGAAATAGAGGGTAAGCACCTGTACCACCCACGGCACTAGCCAAGCCCCCAGTCATGTAGCCCACAACACAAGACCTTAAACAGGAAATAGGGAGGGAAACAAATCCACCTCATGTTAAAGGGGCAATGTTCTACACCTAACTCCTGCCATCTATTCCCCTTTGCGCAGTCATTAGCTCAACGGTTAAGGGCCTTCGGGCTTACAATTCAGATATGTTTTTTATATCACTATTGTGTTGTATATGGGATTTGGATATTTCAGATACATTAAACTGCTACTGGATTATGCTGCAGATTTTCCACATGGTCATTCTGCATGGAAAATCTGTGGAATATGCAACATTCCTAGTTTATGCATGTGTATGAGGATCAGTAAAAGTAATTTAAATAGGAGGACTATGTCTATTTAAAGAATTCACTGTCACACAACTACAAGATATGGTTCATATACCTAGCAGCTTACTACAACTTTAAATGTAAAATGTGCAAAAAAGCTGCAATTTAAGACTTGACACAGCAAATTAGCACAAATAAATTCAATTCTTCTTTGTAAATGCCAAAATTCAAAAGTGTCAAAAATTGCGTGTTGGTCTTAAGTAGGATATGTGGTCTCGGAGTTTAGAGTAGATTTATTATAAGGAGCAGATTGCTGTTATCCCATAAAGATCCAAGCCCTTTTGCTGTTATTTCCAGTTGCTGTTGTGCTGTTACTGTAGCCCAGAAGATTTACTTTATATTTACCAAGATGAAATTTAATTATCTTTTTAACTGGCCGTGTTGACAGCTTGACAGTTTATTTCTGTACTATGTCACATTTATGAAGAGTTTTTGGTATGCAACATATTTTATGTGTCGTCAGCAAAAAATGAAGCTTTACTTTCAAGGCCATCCTACTCCTTGTTAATAAAAAAACATAAGGTGTTAAAAAACTGTATGCTGGGTTCATAGATTGTATAAAATGTACACTGTAATACCACCCTGGAAATTCACGTTACCAATCCATGTTGGGAAGTAGGAGCTTTCCTTATGCCAATTAAGGGATCATTAAAAGTGTCTGGAGACTTATAGCCATTGATGCTCCTCTATGGGATTCTGGGAAATATGAACACTGATACAAGTAATAGGGGTGTACACAATGTACCCCCACTAGATTAAAGGGGTATTCCCATTTTGCCAAATTAATGTTATTGTTTCTATAATAAAATGTTATATAATTTTCCAATATACAGGCGGTCCCCTACTTAAGGACACCCAACTTACAGACAACCCATAGTTACAGACGGACCCCTCTGCCCCATGTGACCTCTGGTGAATCTCTCTGGATGCTTTACTATAGTACCAGACTGCAATGATCAGCTGTGAGGTGTCTGTAATGAAGCTTTATTGATAATTCTTGGTCCAATTACACCAAAAATTTTGAAACTCCAAATGTCACTGGGGCAAAAGAAAAAAAACTGTCTAGAACTTCCATTATAAAATATACAGTTTCGACTTACATACAAATTCAACTTAAGAACAAACCTCCAGACCCTAACTTGTATGTAACCCGGGGACTGCCTGTACTTTCTGTATCAATTCTTCATTGTTTTCTAGATCTCTGCTTGCTGCCCTTCTATAGAAAGCTGCCATGTTTACTTCCAGTGGACAGAAATCTGTCCATGGTTACACAGGTGCACAGCTCGTTATATCACAGACAGTAATCAGAGCTGTGCATTATAATGAGCTGTGCACCTGGGTGACCATGGTCAGATTTATACTCATATGAAAAAACATACAGGGCGATTTCAGAGACCATAAGGACCGTTGGGTGATTTAATGGCCCAAATCACCTTGTCAGGTTCCGTTTAAAATCTTCCAAACAGGTTTCTTGATCCAGCGCAAGAGTATAGGAGAGTTCATTTTAAATATTTTCTTTATTTTTCCATCATTAAAATCCATCATTCTGAGCACTAAATGATGGAATTTAATGATGGTAAAATAAAGAATGTACTTTAAATGAACACTCTTAAATGAATCAAGAAATCTGTTTGGAAGCTGTAAACCTATCCTGCAGTTTGTGAGCCGGATTTAGACTGGTAGGTCTGAAAATCGACAGAATGGGATTCCTCCGGGTCCTCTGGTTTCTTCCCACACTCCAAAATATACTGTAAGGTTGTTTAGATTGTGAGCCCCATGGGGACAGGGACCAATTTGGCATGCTTTGTGCAGTGCTGCATAATCTGTAGGCGCTATAAAAATAAAGAATTATAATGAGCTGGCAATAAAAATTCAATATGATATTTGTACCTTGTCTTAATATTGGGAACTTCACAGAAGTCCATAGACAACTGTTTAAAGTTACTAGTCAAATCAGTTAAAGTGGTACACAGCCTCACTGCATCTGCTTCTATAAACCTATGACTAAGCTTAAATTAGAATGCAATAATTCATACATGTATAAAGAATGATTTTAGTTATCATGGTGCTATATCATTATGAAATATTCTGATTAAGCAATTCCTTCTTTAAACATTTGACCACTAGAGGTCATCACAGGAAATATTACAATAGTCACAGAATTGCTGACACGATAATATATAAAGAGGTTCTGTTAAATCTAATTTCCTTGCTCTGTGCCCAAAATAACCATCTGTGATAATTAACATTTCGACCAATGAAATACAAGATGATGATATAAATAGAAGCTCTAATAATTAATTGATGCAGTCTTCAGAGAGATTAGGATAATTTTATAGTTTAACTCTGTGAATGCTGGCTCTCCCTGTGGCTTCAAACCCAGTTGGTGATAACTTATCACTCCTTGCTCATAGCACCTTAAATAAGGAAATCCTAAAGCTGTAATTGATTCTAATCAAAATACAGAATGATGAAACTTCTCCACAGTTCTGGCTGTTATAGGTTCATTAACAGCAGATTTCAGAGAATGATCAGACTCAGCTCATAGTCTTCATGTCACTAACTGCAATTAAGGAGATCTGTTGTATAACGTAAATGACAAATACCAATTAAAGTGCACATTCTGTACTCTTTTACTGCTTAAGTAACCTTTCCCTTCTGCATCAGTATGTATAACATGACATTTTCCTCCGAGTGCATTTCACAAACATGTACATGAGAAAGACATTGCTTCTGCACAAATGGAATTTAGATTTTCTATCAGAAGAACATATTATAGGATATGATATTAAAACTTGAAATAGTGAAACAGGGTATATTCTTATAATATTACATCAAAATATCATAATACTGTAAATACAGAGCTCCACTTTTAAATGAATTGTAATATATACATTGCCCCCTTTATAGAAATGTATACAGTTCCCCAAAATTAATTATTGTATATTTTATTTTCATTTAAATATATAATGTAGATTCCTCCTTAAAGGGGTAATCTAGTGGCAAAAAACACCCAATATTACGTACCCCTCAAAAAAGATCCAACCCCTGTATTCCTTACGATACAATGAAGTATCAAAGATGCATTTGAAGAAAAAATTTTAAATAAAAAGAAAAAGGCTTTCTCATGTTTCACATCCCCCCTGCCATGCTTTTATCACTTGACCAAAATCCATAAGGATCAAGTAATCCACCAGGCCGACCCATAATATCTGGGATCGGGCTCCTTATATAGTATAACCTTTCCATTACGTTGATTTATTTTTACACCCATAGTAGGGCAACTCCCTCTTTCCTCGACGACTCCAGTAGTCTGATCATGGGTTGGACCACATTGAAGGAAGGACACCTAATGTTTTTAACCTTAGATATATCGGCCTATACTCTAATATCCGACCATGATCTTGGACTCCAGTCAATTCATTGGTCCCTCACACTAACACCAACCTACAGAAAAACAAATAGATTTTATTCACAAAGGACTCGAATTTGTCCTCAGCAATATGTATTTGAGTTCCAAGAGCAGGTCTACCACCAGGTACGAGGTACGGCCATGGGGACTCGGGCCGCCCCTAGTTACGCTAATTTATTCATTGGGCGTTTCGAGCCCTTTTCATCTATAATACAGAATATTGGTCAAAAAAGTCGTTTATTATAAGCGATACCATCGACCTGTTTGTATCTGGCAAGGGAGTGAGGGAGAAGAACTATTGAATTGTTGGAAACTCTCACAGAAACAACTGGGGCCTAAATTTACGAAAAATCTTAGCCGAGATACAATAGTCTTCCTTGACCTCGAACTAAAAACGACAGGAAACAGGATCGTTACAACCACACACTTCAAAAGTGTGGACAGAACAGTTTTTCCTCGAATTCAGAAGTGCACACTACTCGAAGTGGCTAGAAACATCCCGTTCAGTCAATTCCATCAATTAGAAAAATTGTACAAACCAGGAGGACTATAAGGTACAGGCACAGGTCTTAAAAGGAGATTTAAAGAGAAAAAAAATCACCCAAAAAATTATAAATGAAGCCTTTCTAAATATGTTGGAAAAAACCCAAAAAGAATGCTTGCTACCACGAAAAAGAACAACCTGGGAAATATGAAAGCAAAAAAATCAGCATTTAACTTTATTACCACATATGATAGAGGGACACAAGATCAGAGAAACCTAGAAAAACACTGGAAAATCCTGAAGAGGGACCCAATCCTTAGGGATGTCCTTCCCAGTCCCCCCTTATAAACAACCTTTAGAAAGCCACCACTATCAAATGTAGTGGCTCCAAGCAGGTTTAAAATCTGATAGAACTATGCCAAACAATACTGAAAAGACAAAACTGGGTTGAAAATGCAGACATAAACTATGTTTATGCTGCGATTCTATCAAAGAAGGGGCCATCACTTTTGCATCAAAAACCACACCAATGAAGTATTTAAGAATTAAAACAAGAATGTCTTGCTCCTCGAACTTCGTGGTCTATGGTGGACTGCCTCATGTGGAAACAGTATGTGGGTCGGACCATCCAGTCTCTTAGAGTGAGACTTAATGGCCACCGACACAAAACTAAAATAGGGGTTTTTAAAGCAAAGTCTTTCAAAGCACATTTTTTTAGAGCACAATGGCAATTTTGACTGTATAACAATAACCCCTATAGAACAGATTCATGAAAACATTGTAACCGTGTAAAACCTTAATCGTAGAGAATCTTCTGGATTTTTAAGCTGAAAACACTGGTCCCTAATGGCCTCAATGAGGTCATCGAGTCGGTCTAAGATATGCAGTCTCAACCAGTAGCTTGCCACTTATTCTGTTACCTTTGTGTAGACATACCGTTATCCAATGGTTTCAATGACATAGTCACACGAGACCCAATGTTTTCTCTAACGTTACAAATGCTCCTTCTGATTATGTCCCAGCGATCCGTAGCAGAGACTGAGATGTCACTGAAGAACCCCGCGTCCTGATGGCATCATCCATTTCGTATGTAGGATGCTTTTCCAATTATACTCCCCCTTAGTGGTCTGTAAGGGTGATTGAGATGCCGTCACGGCATATAATCGATTAACATCATCCTTTTGTAGATTAACGCTGAATATTCTGAATTTTATGTAGATGATCACATGTATCCTTTTATTATGTGTCTTTTAATCATAGTACATCTGAAATGATACTTTTGTAAAAAATGTATTTTGGATGGTTCCCTGATCGTTAGTGATTCCGTCACTCATCCAACCGAGCCGACCTTATCACGTGCCGGCATCCTTTTAACTTCGGGTCCCCGGTGTTACGGTAACGTATATAAGGTTTAATCAGTATGTGTTAGTTATGCCTGACGAAGGCTCCAGTCCGGAGCGAGAAACGCGTTGCTAACTGTTTTTAAGAATAAAAGTCTTCTTTATAAAACAACATATCTAGTTGGATATAATATCACAAGTCCAGCGCCGCGTCCAAGGTCGGTTTTACTCACGGGATGCTCTACTACGTCTTATACACGCCCCCGGGATCCTGGTCCTGTGTATCGGAGCGTGGCGACACACCGCAACTGGTCTGCTGGATATATTCATTTGTTGATACGCTCTTTGTGAATCTTCTACCAGGTGAGAGTCTATGTTTAGACGAGTAGTACATACCTCTACTGTGTATTTACAGTATCACAACGGGCTGCGCTCCTCCGTCTCTTCCTTCATATCTCCTCTAAACGGGGCTACTCGGAGACTCCTGAGCTCCCCGTTCCAGGTTTTGTTTGATTCCACTAGCACCTAGGTTGGACTCCCGACAAACCATCGTGGAGATGAAGAAAAAGGACGAAAGGAGCAGCACCAGCTACACGATATATGAACTTTTTGAGACCCGCTCCAATCCAAGAAAGGAGAGACTGTCAAAACTGCTAAAAGACAATGATTGGAATACTCACCTAGCAGCCACAAGTGTATAAAGGTATAAAGGTCCGGGGGAATTTCAATCATATGTCATCTTTATTGAAAGACTTTGAAGACTGTTGCGAAAAGAACTCCTGCACAGTCTGGATATTATGTTCTTTAGAACTATATATCCAGAAGACCTTAAGTCCAAAAGGTTTACAATCAAAATCCCCTCGCTTCCTGATGACATCAAATACTGAGGATTGGAAAAATGCCTACATTAATTGCTCTATGAATTTGGTAGCCGTATTATTGCCAAAGATCTCAAGAGTGTGATCTTTTAACTGCTAAAATTCTGACTATCGGCGGAACGAAAAATTACAACAATTCACTAAAACACCCTGATTTTCACCTATTAATAAAGGGATACCAAGGGAGACTATGTCCCTTGAAAAGGACACCTCAGAAAGAAGATAAAAAAACTAAAAACTCGTCTCACAGACTCCCGAGTAGGAACGAGACCGACCTGCACCACTCCCGATCCAATAGGAGTTGCAGCTCCGATAAAACACTGCCGCCCGAACAACATATATAATGCCAACAGCAAAAAATAAAAAATAGGGCCCCAACCGTTATGACGAGGCAGAGTCATCAGGTCTATCAATCCCAGCATCGATTACAGCAGACAAGACCCGAAGAACACCCCGCCATAGGATCAATCAAAACCTATCCATCCAGCCAAGATACACAAAGACAGGGGTAGAATTTTCACAAAGCAATAGGCGACTTACACAACAGATACCCCAACGATCTACAGACTAAAAATGTAACAAAAATCGCTCATATCAATAGCGAGATCACACATAAAACAGGAAACCAATACAAGGTGTAGGACAAATTACGCTACAACACCACCCCGCGAAGCTATCACAGATCCAGTCACATTAAGCATACATCTTGGCTCACGGTACATGATATAGAGTTATCACCCACTAGTATTAACAACAACATAGGTTCTATCCACACAAAAGAGCTTCCGTCCCTGTCTGATACCACAACCCCAGCCAGTAACAGCTCTTTTTTAGAATTGGGCCACACCAGAGAACACGAACACCCCCTTACAACCACCCCTGGACCCCAGTATCTGTCTTACCCCAGTCCCTGCGATTACACGACGACGAAACACGACAAACATACATTATTCCAGAACACAGGATCCTAAAATACTTCATCCCGTTGGAAACTCCAAGTCCCTGGATATAAAAAGAAAAAGAGAACTAGAGGTTGTAGAGGAGGGAGAAAAAAGAAAAAAGGGAAGAAAACCTAAGGGGAACTTGGTTCAGAATAGGAAAGATATCCCAATAAAAATAGACACAACCACCAATACAGTAAAAATTTTTAATCTGTCCAGCCATATTCTTACACACAAGCGAAGAAATTAGTGTTGTCAAGAGGTCTAAATTTCTGTCCAGAAAAAACTACCGACGATTTTCAATTATTTGTAGATCTTAATATGTTTACTAAAGACTCACTCCAACAGAGATTTTTTTTGATCAAAGGGAAAATAAAACATTAAAAGAAACACTGGGAATCGAGACCCTAGAGTCAGACCCTTTTTTACACCAAGCCTATTAGCAAAAATCCAACTTTAACCCTATACAACAAAGAGGACATCATATAGAAACTTTCCTGGCAATGGTATCTGAGGATCTGAGAAAACATAAAAACTACCCAGAATTCTGAGAGTAATCTGTCAGAGGGGAACGTGAAGCCCTAAAGAATCTAAGCTCGAACCTAGAAATAGTGATTCGTTCAGCAGACAAGGGGGGAGGGGTAGTCATTCAGGATAGGAAGGATTACATTCAAGAAGCCCTCAATATCCTGGGTGACACCCAATATTACGTACCCCTCAAAAAAGATCCAACCCCTGTATTCCTTAAGGAATACAATGAAATTATCAAAGATGCATTTGAGAAAAAAATTTTAAATAAAAAAGAAAAAGGCTTTCTCACTGTTTCACATCCCCCCCTGCCATGCTTTTATCACTTGCCAAAAATCCATAAGGATCAAGATAATCCACCAGGCCGACCCATAATATCTGGGATCGGCTCCTTAACTAGTAACCTTTCCCATTACGTTGATTTATTTTTACAACCCATAGTAGGGCAACTACCCTCTTTCCTACGCGACTCCAGTAGTCTGATCATGGAGTTGGACCACATTGAATGGAAGGACACCTATATGTTTTTAACCTTAGATATATCGGCCTTATACTCTAATATCCGACATGATCTTGGACTCCAGTCAATTCATTGGTCCCTCACACATAACACCAACCTACAGAAACAACAAATAGATTTTATTCACAAAGGACTCGAATTTGTCCTCAAGCATAATGTATTTGAGTTCCAAGAGCAGGTCTACCACCAGGTACGAGGTACGGCCATGGGGACTCGGGCCGCCCCTAGTTACGCTAATTTATTCATGGGGCGTTTCGAGTCCCTTTTCATCTATAATACAGAATATTGGTCAAAAAATGTCGTTTATTATAAGCGATACATCGACGACCTGTTCTGTATCTGGCAAGGGAGTGAGGAAGAAGCTATTGAATTTGTGGAAACTCTCAACAGAAACAACTGGGGCCTTAAATTTACGAAAAATCTTAGCCGAGATACAATAGTCTTCCTTGACCTCGAACTAAAAACGACAGGAAACAGGATCGTTACAACCACACACTTCAAAAGTGTGGACAGTAACAGTTTCCTCGAATTCAGAAGTGCACACTACTCGAAGTGGCTAAGAAACATCCCGTTCAGTCAATTCCATCGAATTAGAAAAAATTGTACAAACCAGGAGGACTATATGGTACAGGCACAGGTCTTAAAAAGGAGATTTAAAGAGAAAAAATATCCCCAAAAAATTATAAATGAAGCCTTTTCTAAATATGTTGGAAAAACCCAAAAAGAATGCTTGCTACCCACGAAAAAGAACAACCTGGGAAATATGAAAGCAAAAAAATCAGCATTTAACTTTATTACCACATATGATAGAGGGAACACTAAGATCAGAGAAACCCTAGAAAAACACTGGAAAATCCTGAAGAGGGACCCAATCCTTAGGGATGTCCTTCCCAGTCACCCCCTTATAACCTTTAGGAAAGCCACCACTATCAAGAATGTAGTGGCTCCAAGCAGGTTAAAATCTGATAGAACTATGCCAAACAATACTGAAAAGACAAAACCTGGGGTTGAAAAATGCAGACATAAACTATGTTTATGCTGCGATTCTATCAAAGAAGGGGCCATCACTTTTGCATCAAAAACCACCAATGAAGTATTTAAGATTAAAACAAGAATGTCATGCTCCTCGAACTTCGTGGTCTATCTGGTGGACTGCTCATGTGGGAAACAGTATGTTGGTCGGACCATCCAGTCTCTTAGAGTGAGACTTAATGGCCACCGACACAAAACTAAAATAGGGTTTTTAAAGCAAAGTCTTTCAAAGCACATTTTTTTAGAGCACAATGGCAATTTTGACTGTATAACAATAACCCCTATAGAACAGATTCATGAAAACATTGTTAACCGTGTAAAAACCCTTAATCGTAGAGAATCTTTCTGGATTTTTAAGCTGAAAACACTGGTCCCTAATGGCCTCAATGAGGTCATCGAGTTGGTCTAAGATATGCAGTCTCAACCAGTAGCTTGCCACTTATATCTGTTACCTTGATGTAGACATCACCGTTATCCAATGTGTTTCAATGCACATAGTCACCGAGACCCAATGTTTCTCTAACGTTACAAATGCTCCCTTCTGATTATGTCCCAGCGATCCGTAGCAGAGACTGAGATGTCACTGAGAACCCCGCGGTCCTGATGGCATCATCCATTTCGTATGTAGGAATGCTTTTCCAATTATACTCCCCCTAGTGGTCTGTAAGGGTGATTGAGATGCCGTCACGGCATTATAATCGATATAACATCATCCTTTTGTAGATTAACGCTGAATATTCTGAATTTTATGTTAATGATCACATGTATCCTTTTATTATGTGTCTTTTAATCCTATGTACATCTGAAATGATACTTTTGTAAAAAATTGTATTTTGGATGGTTCCCTGATCGTTAGTGATTCCCGTCACTCATCCAACCGAGCCGAACCTTATCACGTGACCGGCATCCTTTTAACTTCCGGGTCCCCCGGTGTTACGGTAACGTATATAAGGTTTAATCAGTATGTGTTAGTTTATGCCTGACGAAGGCTCCAGTCCGGAGCAGAAACGCGTTGCTAAGCTGTTTTTAAGAATAAAAAGTCTTCTTTTAAAACAACATATCTAGTTGGATATAATATCACAAGTCCAGCGCCGGTCCAAGGTCGGTTTTTACTCCACGGGATTGCTCTACTACGTCTTATACACGCCCCCGGGATCCTGGTCCTGTGTATCGGAGCGTGGCACACCGCAACTGGCTGCTCGGATATATTCATTTGATACGCCTCTTTGAATCTTCTACCAGGTGAGAGTCTATGTTTAGACGAGTACATACCTTCTACTGTATTTACAGTATCACACGAGGCTGCGCTCCTCCGTCTCTTCCTTCATATCTCCTCTAAACGGGGCTACTCGGAGACTCTCTGAGCTCCCCGTTCCAGGTTTTTGTTTGATTCCACTAGCACCTAGGTTTGACTCCCGACAAACCATCGGTGGAAGAAAAGGACGAAAGGAGCAGCACCAGCTACACGATAATGGAACTTTTTGAGACCCGTCTCCAATCAAGAAAGGAGAGACTGTCAAAACTGCTAAAAGACAATGAGTTGGATATCTCACCTAGCAGCCACAAGTGTATAAAGGATAAAGGTCGGTGGGATTTCAATCATATGTCATCTTTATTGAAAGACTTTGAAGACTGTTGCAGAAAAGAACTCCTGCACAGTCTGGATATTATGTTCTTAGAACTATATATCCAGAAAGACTTAAGTCCAAAAGGTTTACTAATCAAAATCCCCTCAGCATTTCCTGATGACATCAAATATACTGAGGATTGGGAAAAATGCCTACATAATTGCTCTATGAATTTGGTAGCCCGTATTATTGCCAAAAGATCTCAAGAGTGTGATCTTTTAACTGCTAAAATTCTGACTATCGGGGAAAAATTACAACAATTCACTAAACACCCTGATTTTCACACTATTAATAAAGGGATACAAGGGAGACTATTGTCCCTTGAAAAGGACACCTCAGAAAGAAAGATAAAAAAACTAAAAACTCGTCTCACTAGACTCCCGAGTAGGAACGAGACCGACCTGCACCACTCCCGATCCAATAGGAGTTGCAGCTCCGATAAAAACACTGCCGCCCCGAACAAACATAATAATGCCAACAGCAAAAATAAAAATAGGGCCCCAACCGTTATGACGAGGCAGAGTCATCAGGTCTATCAATCCCAGCCTACGATACAGCAGACAAGACCCGAAGAACAACCCCGCCATAGGGATAATCAAACCTATCATCAGCCAAGATACACAAAGACAGGGGGTAGAATTTTTCACAATAGCAATAGGGCGACTTACACAACAAGATACCCCAACGATCTACAGACTAAAAATGTAACAAAAATCGCTCATATCAATAGCGAGATCACACACATAAACAGGAAACCAATACAAGAGTGTAGGACAAATTACGCTACAACACCACCCCCGGAAGCTATCACAGATCCAGTCACATTAAGCAATACATCTTGGCTCACGGTACATGATATAGAGTTATCACCCACTAGTATTAACAACAACATAGGTTCTATCCACACAGAAGAGCTTCCGTCCCTGTCTGATACCACAACCCCAGCCAGTAACAGCTCTTTTTTAGAATTGGGCCCCACCAGACCGAACACCCCCTTACAACCACCCCTGGACCCCAGTATCTGTCTTACCCCAGTCCCTGCGATTACACCGACGACGAAACACGACAAACATACATTATTCCAGAACAGGATCCTAAAATACTTCATCCCGTTGGAAACTCCAAGTCCCGTGACTATAAAAAGAAAAAGAGAACTAGAGGTTGTAGAGGAGGGAGAAAAAAGAAAAAAGGGAAAGAAAACCTAAGGGGAACTGGTTCAGAAATAGGAAAGATATCCCCAATAAAAATAGACACAACCACCAATACAGTAAAAATTTTTAATCTGTCCAGCCATATTCTTACACACAACGAAAAATTAGTGTTGTCAAGAGGTCTAAATTTCTGTCCAGAAAAAACTACCGACGATTTTCAATTATTTGTAGATCTTAATATGTTTACTAAAAGACTCACTCAACAGAGATTTTTTTTGATCAAAGGGAATAAACAATTAAAAGAAACACTGGGAATCGAGACCCTAGAGTCAGACCCTTTTTTACACCAAGCTATTAGCAAAAAATCCAACTTTAACCCTATACAACAAAGAGGACATCATATAGAAACTTTCCTGGCAATGGTATCTGAGGATCTGAGAAACATAAAAACATCCCAAAGCTGAGAAGTAATTCTGTCAAGAGGGGAACGTGAAGCCCTAAAAGAATCTAAGCTCGAACCTAGAAATAGTGATTCGTTCAGCAGACAGGGGGGAGGGGTAGTCATTCAGGATAGGAAGGATACATTCAAGAAGCCTCAATCCTGGTGACACCCAATATTACGTACCCCTCAAAAAAGATCCAACCCCTGTATTCCTTAAGGAATACAATTGAAATTATCAAAGAAAGGCATTTGAGAAAAAAATTTTAAATAAAAAAGAAAAAGGCTTTCTCACTGTTTCACATCCCACCCTGCCATGCTTTTATCACTTGCCAAAATCCATAAGGATCAAGATAATCCACCAGGCCGACCCATAATATCTGGGATCGCTCCTTAACTAGTACCTTTCCCTTACGTTGATTTATTTTTACAACCCATAGTAGGGCAACTACCCTCTTTCCTACGCAGACCCATTAGTCTGATCATGGAGTTGGACCACATTGAATGGAAGGACACCTATATGTTTTTAACCTTAGATATATCGGCTCCTATACTCTAATATCCGACATGATCTTGGGACCCAGTCAATTCATTGGTCCCTCACAATACATAACACCAACCTACAGAAACACAAATAGATTTTTATTCACAAAGGACTCGAATTTGTCCTCAAGCATAATGTATTTGAGTTCCAAGAGCAGGTCTACCACCAGGTAACGAGGTACGGCCATGGGGACTCGGGCCGCCCCTAGTACGCTAATTTATTCATGGGGCGTTTTCGAGTCCCTTTCCATCTATAATACAGACTATTGGTCAAAAAATGTCGTTTATTATAAGCGATACATCGACGACCTGTTCTTTATCGGCAAGGGATGAGGAAGAAGCTATTGAATTTGTGGAAACTCTCAACAGAAACAACTGGGGCCTTAAATTTACGAAAAAATCTACCGAGATACAATAGTCTTCCTTGACTCGAAACTAAAAACGACAGGAAACAGGATCGTTCAACCACACACTTCAAAAGTGTGGACAGTAACATGTTTTCCTCTTCGAATTCAGAAGTGCACACTACTCGATTAGTGGCTAAGAAAACATCCGTTCAGTCACATTCCATCGAATTAGAAAAAATTGTACAAACCAGGAGTACTATATGGTACAGGCACAGGTCTTAAAAAAGGAGATTTAAGAGAAAAAATATCCCCAAAAAATTATAAATGAAGCCTTTTACTAATATGTTGGAAAACCCAAAAAAGAATGCTTGCTACCCACGAAAAGAACAACCTGGGAAATATGAAGCAAAAAAATCGCATTTACTTTAATTAACCACATATGAAGATAGGAACACTAAGATCAGAGAAACCTAGAAAAACCGGAAATCCTGAAGAGGGACCCTCCTTGGATGTCCTTCCCAGTCCCCCCCCTTATAACCTTTAGGAAGCCACCACTATCAAGAATGTAGTGGCTCCAAGCAGGTTAAAATCTGATAGAACTATGCCAAACAATACTGAAAGACAAAACCTGGGGTTTGAAAATGCAGACATAAACTATGTTATGCTGCGATTCTTACACAAGAAAGGGGCCACCCTTTTGCAATCAAAACCACCATGAAGTATTTAAGATTAAACAAGAATGTCATGCTCCTCGAACTTCGTGGTCTATCGGTGGACTGCTCATGTGGGAAACAGTATGTTGGTGCGAACATCCAGTCTTAGAGTGAGACTTAATGGCCACCGACACAAAACTAAAATAGGGTTTTTAAAGCAAAGTCTTTTCAAAGCACTTTTTTAGAGCACAATGGCATTTTGACTGTATAACAATAACCCCTATAGAACAGATTCATGAAAACATTGTTAACCGTGTAAAAACCCTTAATCGTAGAGAATCTTTTCGGATTTTTTAAGCTGAAAAACACTGGTCCCTAATGGCCTCAATGAGGTCATCGTTGGTCTAGATATCAGTCCAAACCAGTAGCTTGCCACTTATATCTGTTACCTTGATGAGACATCACGTTATCCAATGTGTTTCAATGCCATAGTCACCGAGACCCAATGTTTTCTCTAACGTTAACAAATGCTCCCTTCTGATTATGTCCCAGCGATCCGTAGCAGAGACTGAGATGTCACTGAGAACCCCGCGGTCCTGATGGCATCATCCATTTCGTATGTAGGAATGCTTTCCAATTAAACTCCCCCTAGTGGTCTGTAAGGGTGATTGAGATGCCGGTCACGGCATTAAATCGATATAACATCACATCCTTTTGTAGATAACGCTGTAATATCTGAATTTTTTAATGTATGATCACATGTATCCTTTATATGTGTCTTTTAATCCTATGTACATTGAAAATGAAAATTTTAAACAATTTTTTGTAAATTGTATTTTGGATGGTTCCCTGATCGTTAGTGATTCCCGTCACCTCATCCAACGAGCCGAACCTATCACAGTGACCGGCATCCTTTTTAACTTCCGGGTCCCCCGGTGTTACGGTAACGTATATAAGGTTTAATCAGTATGTGTTAGTTTATTCCTGACGAAGGCTCCAGTCCGAGCAGAAACGCGTTGCTAAGCTGTTTTTAAGAAATAAAAAGTCTTCTTTTTAAACAACATATCTAGTTTGGATATAATACTCACAGTCCAGCGCCGGTCCAAGGTCGGTTTTTACTCCACGGGATTGCTCTACTAAAAAACACCCTGCATTGTCTTTAGAAAAGATGAACAGAGGTTCCCTTTTTGTGCAGCCCAATTTTTCAAGCCATGCTAATTTGGGAACCTAGTTCTGCTTCACTGTTGCCACTTCAAGTTTGTATGAGGGACCATATAGTGAAAAGTGAACCAGTAATATTAGTTTCAGTTGTAGACTATATTATAGGTGATTTGGGCTGTAGCTTGTGGCCCAAGCCTTCTAGGGGGCCCATGGCCACCCAAACCACTCATCACTGAGAAGGACCTTCAGCCATGCAAAAATAGATTGAAAGCAGGCAGAAGGAATCCATCCTCCATTCCACAAAAAACGTAATTCTCGTACCATACGTAGGAAATGAACTCCAGCTTTGTTGGGTCTATAATATTCATACAGCCCAGTGGCTGTCCGTGGCTGCAATGGGGATTCATTGATACTGGGAGGAGTGAAAAATCCCCTTCCTGTCTCGTGATTTCCAAGTAATTGACCCAGTGATGCTATTTTCTGCAGCACATAACATGGACTATATTGAAGAAACCTGCATGTAGGGAAACAGAACATATATTAGTAAGCTACTTAGAGGAAACCTACTATTAGGAATCTAACATTAATAGTAGATCTGAAAGTAGATTCCTCCTTCCTGTCTATGCCTTAATCAGTAATTAATAATTAATAATCCTGGAACCTAACCTAACTTGTTAAAAACTGCATTTTAGAAATATGTAAATTAACTGCAGAGGCTACTGGGGCGTGGAGTAGCCTTAGCTCCTAGTGCCCAGCCAGGGTAGTACACTCCCCAGTAGCCTCTGCAGTTAATTTACATATTACTAAAATAAAGTTTTAACACGTTAGGACAGGTTCCAGGATTATTAAATTACAGATTAGGGCAGAGGCAGACAGGAGGAATCTACCAGCAGAACTACTTCTGATGGCAGATATCTCATGGTGGGTTTCCTTTAAAATGGAGAAAGCACAATGAGGAAATGCAATATTATATAATGTTTCCCCTGGATAACCTCTTTAATTTACTATGATATGAAGGATCTCTTGCTGAACTTATAATGTATTTTAATACAGACATCAATAAATATATTATAAAAACAATCATTATGACATTGCCCCTCACAGAACTCATTATTAAACATACCATAGTAACTCTAATATTTCCCAAACTGCATTTTGAATTATAAAGCATTAAAATTAAAAAAAAATGTCCTGCTGAATTGGTCATGAAATAAAATAGTCTAAAAGTTATCATAATTTAGCTCCCTGACCACTGATTATATTGCAAAAAGAAAAAATAGCCACTATTTTAATAGTCACCCTCCCCATGGAATTTGGTAATAAATGATGGTTAATTATTATTATTTACCCATTTATTCTGTGAAATATGCAAATATTTCCAGGATGGATTGTTGGTTAAGGAGGCTGCCCCACAAGTAGGGGTGCATGATCCATGAGTTGAGCCTCTTGCCTCAAGCAACAACACCTTCAGCAAGATGAGGGTCAGCAACAGGAACACAGTCACCTGTCACAGGACCTGACACCTAAAAATAAAGTCCCTCCAGACCCAATGCGAGACACTGCATGGAGAATCCACTACCTAAAAAAGATAACCTGATATAATACACCTGGATGGGGTGGAAGGGTACTGTTCTACAGTTCGCCTCAGGTAGCAGACAGTTTAGACAGTTTAGCTACAAGGTAGCTGAGAAGCAATGCTTTCCTTATCTCATCCTGGAAACATATTTCCCAGAATGCCCCAGTGGAGCATCAATGACTTTAAGACTCCACACACCTGCAGAGGCGACCATAATGAGTCTTTTACTTCCCTGACATAGTCTGTGACCTCTCTCTCTGTTCCCTACACTGTACTGACAAGTTGCAATCACATCAAAACAGCACTTTCTATGGTATAGATACACTGGCTTTACCCTACATATCAAGCGGCACAGAACTTGTAACAGATGTATATTGGTAAATTATCTAATATCCTGCACCCTACATTTACTCACACATTAGAAAAATTGTGAGTTAAAGTGGCCAACCTTCTGTTTAAGTCAGGAGAGAGGGGAGAAAAAAATCTTGTGAATGAGAATTCTTTGCTCTGTAACTGGGGTCAAACATAACGCAAAGGCTAAGTGTTTCCCAGATAACAGGGAAACACTGAATGGAGCATCTAGATAATCAGTGCAGGCAATTACAAGAGGCCATATGAGTGCACTCCCTAGAGGAACTCTCTATGTGGATGGTGGATTAAATAACAACTTACCATACTCACTAGAAGGTTAGTGGCTGATTACAGGATCAGACACAGGCAATAGTGACATCTAGCAACTTACAGGTGACAATCTGCTCCATAGAATACAAAGAACTTTTCCTCTGGATAACATATGGATACTGCATATATATTCCCCGTCACAACACAAATATCCCCTACATATATAAAAAATACCTGTCACAAATGCTAATTACTGTATGGAAAACATACACTGTGTATTATGTCTCCTGAATAAATTATTATATAAAGTAGAGACCCCTGACTATAAAGTTACGTTACCCAATAAATTAATATGAATATATTAATGTATATGAATAAAAATATAGGGTCCAGGTACAGCATGAAAAATAATTTCTAGAATTCCCTCTTTTATGTGATACCTGATTGCCTGAGATTACTTTTAAATGCTGGAGGGGGAGTATAATTTTAATTGTCCTATCTACAGTTCTAAATTATCTAGAAATATCTTGCCATATTAAATCACCGATCATATCAGGAAAAAGTAGCACACTGGTAGGTAGGTAGTGTGGGGATGCACTTGTTGTATATGAGTAATATGAGTATATGGTAGCGTCGATCTGACAACCAAGGGTTAAAGTACCCTAAGGGGGCCTGAAAAATTGTAAAAATAAATAAAAGTTAAAAAAAACGATAATATAAAATAAAATAAAAATTCAAATCACCCCCCTTTACACAAGTATAAAAAAGTTAGTGCCAGAGCATGGCAAGATAAAAAAAAATGAATTTGTACAGGGGGTTTTAATTTTTGTAAATGTATGAAAACATTATGAAACCTATACAAATTTGTTATCCCGGTGATCGCACCAACCCAAAGAATAAAGTAGACATGTCATTTGGGGCACACAGTGAAAGCCATAGAATCCAAGCCCTCAAGAAAACGCTGCAAATGGTTATAAAGGTAGGCGTGCACCAGAAGCCTGCACGATACAAGACATCACAGGAAGTTCTGAGTCCTGCTGTCAGTGGTGGAAGGTGATTCTGATATGGGTGACACTATTGGGACTTACTTAAAGTTTCCTATTACTGACCAACCATACCTATGTTATTTGGGCTGTGTGTGTGCTTGAGAATCTTTTCTAGAATAGTATGAGTCTCAGACCATTCCTTTTAAAATCCATGTTTAGCTTTCATCTCTGCCCTACCTTAGACAATACAGGAGACAATAATTTGCAAGTGTGAGATGAATGTGCATGTATGTTGAAGTTGTTTAAAGAAACACAGTTATATGACAGATCTTGTTTCTTAGTCCTGGAATGAAATCCCTGTTTGGCATTTATTATTTCTCATATATCAGTAATTAAGAAATGCTAAGCATCTTGCATCTAGCTACACTTAATGGCCATCATTCATCACTCCACACTATGCATTTCGGCACTTTGTTAATACAATGTTAACTGGAAGAGGTTTTCCTAATATTTATTTCTATTAGAGGGATTTAGGAAAGGTAGCTTGGCTCCCTGGTGATAAACATCTTTTTCCATTTTTATGTCATGGTACCATTAAAGTAAAACATGCCGCTTTTCTAAGATGTTTCTTCACAGATAATCCCTTTAATACAAACATGTATTGTATAGGTTATCATCACGGGTCCGGCACCTGAGAAACTTTCACCTACTGATTTCGTTTTTTCTCTTGCATTAGCCACTAAAGATAAAATGTGACACTACCTGGTGGCCATTCAGTTGCTTAGCAGAATATCATCTCTGTCAGACAAATTGGACAAAATGAAATTTTAGTAATCTAGTGTTTTCCATCATTAATGTATGCAAGATAGTATGCAGCATTTGCTATAGCTGGTATAGCTGTTTTTTTTTAGAATAGTCCGGAAGTTCTTGCCAAGTGTCAATAGCAAGAATAGTTTGAACATTTCTGCTTGGGTGTCTTTTCTCCTGTTTCCCAAATTAAAACCATAATGATATGACTGTGCCAATTCTGGGTATGTGCCAATTTTCATCACATGTGTCATCTGATTTACATAGCTTCCATTATTACATCAACACCTGAAGATTCTTTTCAAGGGCCACTTTAAGTTCAAGTCTGTCCCTGCACATGAAGTACAATGTGTTGCACTATTAAGGCCAATATCCTCACCACCTTTTAATTTGATGTATCACAGAACAAACTACACAATATAATTATGCTACAGCTGTTCACACAGATTGCCATTATATATAAATTCATTTTACATAAACCATTTTGCTGTGCTGTCTTCTCTTATTACATTTTTTACTTCTGAAACCAAGAAATTTGTTTGACGGGGATAAGTCAAGCTGCTTTAGATTTGCCAAAGTGGCTTGTAATATCTATAGTCATTGAAAATAGTGAACTATGGATCTTATTCCAATATAGTTAATAGTTAAAGTGAGTCACCAGGAATGTAATTTTAGCTGGTGACAGGTTCTAATACCCTTTGTTATGCTGATGGAAGGGGGGAGGGCAACTATTCTGCTGCAGCCTATGTGCCTCTGCCTCCTCGTCTACACACTCATTTAGCTCCCCCTGTCCATTTTCTGTCATGTCTGACAGGGGTAGGGTATGGTGTGGAGACAGAATGCATGAGGAGACTGAGACAGAGGCACACAAGATGCTGCACATGCCCCCCCAGAGCCGGATTATAGGGGGAGGCATGGGGCGCGATCCCAGGGCCCCCCACCACTTTGACCTTAAAAGGGACCCCCACCAAATGACCACCCGAATTGCCAACAATGTGTTTGGCTTCGGGCTACCCGGGCCACATCCCGCAATGGTCCCTGAATCAGTCTATGGCAGAGCGAGGGAACAATAAGTTCCCTGTTCTGCCATAGAGGATCTAATGTAAATAAAGATGGCATAGCAGGGCGCTGCCATCTTTGTTTACATCCAATATCCAGCTAGGGAAGATGAGGACGGCGCGCATTGGGGGGAATGATTAAAGGTGAGTCCAATTTTATTATTTTACCTATGACTGTATATATGTATTATGGGTGGGTGTATATAGTTGTTATATGGGGACTGTATGTAGTTATTATAGGGGGACTGTATATAGTTATAGGGGGTGTATTGTTATTATAGGGGGACTGTATATAGTTATAGAGGGTGTATATAGATATAATAGGGGGACTGTATATAGTTATTATAGGTGGTGTATATAGTTATTGCAGGGGGACTGTATATAGTTATAGCGGGCTGTATATAGTTATTATACAGGGAATGTATATAGTTATAGTGGGGGACTGTATATAGTTATTATAGGGAGGCTGTATATAGTTATAGGGGGTATATATAGTTATTATAGGGGACAGTATATAGTTATAGGGAGGCTGTACATAGTTATTATAAGGGGCTGTATATAGTTAATGCTGTGGGACTTTATATAGGTAATGTTGGGGGCTGTATATAGTTATTGCTGGGGGGCTATGCATAGTGATTACTGGGGCCTGTATATAGTGATTGCTGGGGGAGCTGTATATAGCTTTTTCCAGGGAGAGCTGTATATAGTGGTTGCTGGGGAAGCTGTATATAGTGGTTGCTGGGGGAGCTGTATATAGCAGTTGCTGGGAGAACTGTGTATAGCAATTGCTGGGGGAGCTGTATTTAGCGGTTGCTGGGGGAGTTGTATATAGTGGTTGTGGGGGAGCTGTATATAGCGGTTTGCGGTGTGGAGCGGTGTACTTGACGGATTGCTGTGAACTGTATTTTTGTGGGGGACTGTAATAGCAATTTGGAGGCGTATATAGTGATACAGGGGGTGTACATAGTGATAATGGGGAAGCTGTATAGTTCGTGTGTGGCTGGGTTTAGTATTAGTGTGGCGACAGCTGTATATAGTGATTACTGCGGGGTTGTATATAGTGAATACTGGGGATGCTGTATATAGTTATGCTGTTCCCTGACTCGACTACATGCAATGGGGGCCCCACCAACCTTAATCCAGCCCTGTCCCAAAGACTCACCAGTGATGCTGGGAGCTGTATATAGTGATTTACTGGGCCAGTAATAGTGGTTGTGGGAGTAGTTTGAATATATCTTGGATGTGTGGAGTGTTATAAAGTGATTGCTGGGTAGCTGTCATAGAGATTGCTGGGGATGTTTAGTGATTGCTGTGAGAAGCGGTATATATAGCGTGCTGGGGGGCTGTATATAGTGATTTGTGAGGGAGTGTTATATATTGGTTGTGGAAGAGCGGTTTTATGAGATTAACTGGGGGGAACTGTAGATGCGATGGCTGTGGAGCTGTATATAGTGATTACTGGGGGAGCTGTATATAGTGAATGCTGGGGGAGCTGTATATAGTGAATGCTGGGGGAGCTGTATATAGTGATTGCTGGAGGAGCTGTATATAGTGATTGCTGGGGGAGCTGTATATAGTGGCTGCTGGGGGAGCTGTATATAGTGGTTGCTTAGGGGCACTATACAGTGATTACTATGGGGCTGTATATAGTGAATACTGGAGACGCTGTATATAGTTATTGCTGTTCCCTGTCTGTACTACATTCAATGGGGGCTCCCACCATATTTTTCGCCCAGGGGCCCCCACCAACCTGTGTCCCGCTCCCAGGGACTCACCACATGCTGCTGGCAAGGAGCCAGGTAATGTGAAATAAAGTGTTGAAAACTGAAGTACTGAAATGATTCAGAATGCTGACAAATGCATTTTTAAAATCAGCATGACATAAGCTATTAGAACCTGTAACCAGCTTCAAATGGAATCTGTGGTAACAGGTTTAGTTTAAAGGGTTATTCTCATCTGGGAATAATTTAATTAAATTCATGAGCCATATACATACATTTCTTAATTGGATGTTATATAACAAAATACCTGTTGTAAAGATATTTTCCCATAAATGTGCCATGTTGTCCCTGAAAAATTAAGATTGTTGTCCATAGATACGACCACCACTGCTGGAGTTATTGCAAAAAGAAACAGTTTTTACATATGGAATTGCCGGGAGCTACTGCATGACCCACAGCTGTCCTGTAGCAGTGTAATGACTGCTGAATTCCCGTTGGATACAAGCACCATTGCATGCCTGGCAACTTGCACCAGAGTGCAGGGAAATTGAATCCAAGGACAGATATCTTGTCTAGGTGTGATCCGTGGCTCACGCATTACATCATCCCCTTTAATATCTACTCTGGGATCCCTAACACATGCATACACCGGGAGTTCCCCTCGGAGAACTACTTCCACTTTACTGCGGTGACAAGTCAAGCACTAGACCATGCTTAAGCCCGCCACTCAGGTACCTGGGGAATCCAGCTGTCCCAAGCCATTGGGTCAGGCACTTTGCATACACTACTTGAGGGTTTGAGTAGTTTGATGGGGTAAAATCTGGTGACTGGTGATCGTGTAACTGTGGCAACATGGTGCAAATAATGATGTTTGGAGAGAGCCACAGGTTGCCTCTGTTACCCGTGTGAGATTTTTGTATTACGCGGTGCTTTGCTACTGTTGGGGAAAATCAGGCTATAGCTCCAAAAAGGGTTTCTTATAACCTTAGCAGCGCTGTTTTGTGTCAGTTTTCAACTTTGACTAATAGAATTGATGTTGAAGAATGGTGTCCTTTCTCCATGACTTTGTTTAACGTAGACATCCCCTCAAATCATAATTGAATGGGTTCATGTGAATTAATTATTTGCTGGTTTAGAGGAGTAAATGATAAAGAGATATGAATGATCTATTAATGAAATGCATGTGTTTGGAAGGAAGGCAGGCCTTGTAATCTACATTCGAGCCCACAATTGCTTGCTTTAGGTCTAAAGTTCATTCTTGTATCAAATTCATTTACTCACGCCTGTCTTCATATTTTATTATGTAGTTTCAAAAGATCCTTGGAAAAAAAAATGTACATTAGAGATATATGAGACTCCCAATTTATTTTTCTGAGGACAAAGATAAAATATAGCGGAGCATAGTATATCAACAGTCAAATGCACAGCTTGGGAAAAATATAGTATAGTATCTTTATTAGTAGATAAGGCCTGCCTTCCAAAAGAGCAAATGTGAAAGAAATGAAATTCAAAGTGTTCGCACTATTTAAAGCAAATTGGTTTTCTACCCAGTAATTAATCACTGTTTGTCACTGTTCGTGGTACATTTAAAGCCTCTTCTGGGAGCTATGGCAAGCAGTCATTTTCTGGGTTATACGCCTGATGGTAATGTGGTGACTTTTCCATTTGATATGCTTTCATTTTACCAGGTAATTAACAGACCATAATTATGAAATCTAATCTTGCTAGGCTGCTGTTTATAGCTTACAGACTCTTTTTATTGTGCAAGAAAAAGCCTTAATACGGATCTTTTCCACTGCAGTTGTCTGTATTAAAAAAAAAGAATGCCCTCTATATATAGAAAATATAAAAAAATAATCATGATCAAATGACTCTTGTTCTCTCATTGGTCAGTTTGGGTACTCCATTGGTACTTGCAGAGACCTGGGCCATAGAGTACTGCAATGGACATGTAGGGGAGAAGGGTTGATGATCTTCATGGCACAGTGCACCACTTTAAAAATACAGGATCCTGTGACACTTTGTCGATAAAGTGATTGTCCACTCAGGGATGATGGGAGGACTTGAAACTGGAGAACTTTACATGCAAGAAGGCAACAGGATGGCTTCAACTTTTGCCCTTCAGCACCATCTTAGTCTAGAGAAAAATCTATCCACTCAACAACTTAGTCTTCCTTTAATGGATATTCCCATCTGGTCATACATATTTAATTAAATTCATATGCCATGATATACATGTTTTCAATTGGATGTTATAAAAAAGTTACCTGTATGAAAATAATTTCCCATAAATGTAGCCATGTTGTCCCTAATAAAACAAAATAGCTGTTCTTGGATACAACCACCTCTGTACTCTGGCAGCAGTGGCCATACATGCACTATTGATTCCTGCCCAAAAACCTAGATTCAGTGGTCATTACCACAGGACATCTGTCAGACACGCAGTAACGCCAAGCCATTAAATATACAAAAACTAATTGTTTCTTTGTGCAATCACTACAGTAGTGGTGGTTGTATCCAAGGGCAGTTGTTCTCCATTTCTGAAAGACCATATAACTATATTGATGGGAAATTATCATCACACAGGTGCATTATTATACAATTGATGAAATTGTAGAAATTGAAGAAATGTATATACTGCATATGGAAGATGAATTAAATTAAATGTTAACGTCCACTTGTTAATACCCCTATAAGTTACTTTCGGGTCAAGAAAGCAAAATGATCCCTATACCTCATACACAATCATCAGTATCTAAACAAAACCTCATTTGTACATGAATGTGTTGTTTGCGTGCCTGGCCACTACAGACATAAAGGACGCTCCTTATAATAACTCTCAGATGAACATAGGTAGATGGGGACACAGTCTAGACTCTGCAATCCTACAAGACACAGGTATATCTAGTCCTGCAACTTCTAGCATACAGTGAAAACCCTCTAGTGATGGTATTTATATCTACTCCATGATACAAAGCATAAAGAATTTTTTTGAGTGATCTTGCTTCTTGTAATAATTATGATGTTACTTAGTTATGATAATACAGAGAGCTTCATCCCTCTGTAACTAGGGGTCGTCTGTAAATCGGGTGTCTTTAAGGAGGGGGCTGAATGTAATGTAATGGACAATTAAAAAGCTCATTAAAAGAAGTGTATAATGTATGACTAAGTACTCAAAAGACTCCGCTGGTAGAATGGAGAAGAGGGGGATGTAGCTGCAAATACGGAGGAGACCCCAATAGAGAGAGGAGAAACTACAGGGAAACACACCTCTGACAGTCACACCCAGCACAGTTATAGAGACACAAAGGTTAGGTACTACAATAGCTGCACTACTTCTACTGTTACAGGACTGATAAGAGCTTTACAACATGTAAGCTGTGAGCCCTTTAGGAGAATAGTCCTCATACAATCGTAAGAATATATACAGGCGTTTTATTAGAGCTACAGATGGATATGACAGTGCTCTATAATATCAAGATTTTCCTGAGGGAATTGACTGTTATCTTTTGCAGAAGTGACAACAAATGCGTAAAAATAATAGGGGTTTTAAGATTTACAGAAATGTGTGCGACTAGCTATTTTTGTGTAGACTTTGGGCATTATGGTATTCTAAATACATTAGATAAATCACAATCATGAACATTTAAAGGGAATTATGAAGCATTATCTCATAGCAGACTCTCGTTCACAGATGACACATGTGAAATTATGTGCATACATAAATGAACATTAATTGCTGCTTTGGGATTGCTGTGCATCCAGTAAATTAAATAAATGTTCAATGCCAGTTTTCAATTTTATTATAGTTTCTTAAGGCACATGTTTAAAAAGAATTATTAATAAATTACCACGGGAAATGGACTAAGAAATGAAAATAATTTTACCGGTAAAAGCTAGGGCTTATAACTACCAAGATTAAACATTAAAATTAAATAATTTAATATGTAATTGAATAAATTAACACATGTTATTAATACTGATTAACATCTATAGTGCATGTGTTACATACTGGATTGGTCGATTAAATCCAAGCATTTCCAATTAAATTATGTCTGTCTTAACACATTTGTGAGCCCAGTTTAAAGTGGGTTCATAGTGGGCCCCCATTCCCCCTGAGTGAAAACTCACATTTGCTGGATAAGATTAGTACTGCGCTATGTGTACAGGATACGAATACTAGAACTGTGCACAAAAATACAGGAAAAGGGTAATAGTATTGTGAAATATATATAAACATACCACCCAAACTGCCAATAATATAATCCACTACTGGCTCTGCATCTGACCATGACCATAGAGCAGTATTTATCCAGAGGAAGCAAACTGTTGTGTAACAGCAAACAGACAGCAAGCAGAGATCGAAAAAAAAAAAAACAGCTGGAGTGTAAACTGTGAGGAATTGATACAGAAAGCATGTTGGAAAACCGTATCATATTTTTCATCATACAAACAATGACATTATTTGTAGAAATGGCAATACTCCTTTATGTTAATCAGGCTCTTCAATGTGTGAGAGGCTGGAGATTCACATTACACCAGCACCCCAAAGAAAACTGAAAACTACTTATACGTCCACGGGGCACATTTACATACCCTGTGTAGGAAGGCTAATTGATGTTTATAAAACCCTTATTCAAGTATGATAGCACAGCTGAAAACAGTTTGGTTGATTAGAGAAGCTATAAAACTATCCTTCCTTTGAGCTGCTTGAGAATCTGAAGCATCATATTTGTTCTATAAAACTTTCACAGTGGCTAGAAAAAAAGAACGTTCATGTAAAACTTAACAGTCTATTCTTGTTCTAAGAAATGAAGTTCATTTCATGCAACAAATTGCCAAGCAACGGAAGATATCCTACAACGGTGTGTACCACTACCTTCAGAGGAGAGCACAAACAGGCTCTAACCAGAGAAGAAAGAGAAGTGGGAGGCCCACTGCACAACTAAGCAACAAGACAAGTACATTAGAGTCTATAGTTTGAGAAATCGATGCCTCACAGATCCTCAACTGGCATCTTCATTAAATAGTACCTGCCAAATGCCAGTGTCAACCTCTACAGTGAAGAGGTAACTCCAGGATGCTGGCCTTCAGGACAGAGAGAGAAAGGAAAAGCCAAAGAAAAATCTGAGGCTGGCTAATAAAAGTAAAAAGCTAAGTTTGGGCAAAAGAACACTGGTATTGGACAGAGGAATTGGAAAAAAGTGTTGTGGATAGATGAATATTTGTGAGATGCAGAACAACTGGAAGAGCACTGGAAGAGCACTGGAAGAGCGCTGGAAGATGCCTGGCGCCATCTGTCAAGCATGGTGGAGGTAATGCAATGGTCTGGTGTTGCTTTGGTGCTGGAAAAGTGAGAGATTTGTACAAGGTCAAATTTTGAATAAGGAAGGCTATCACTCTATTTTGCAATGCCATGCCATGCCATACCGTGTGGACAGCGCTTAATTGGAGCCAATTTCATCCTATAACAGGACAATGGCCCAAAGCACACCTCCAAATTCTGCATGAACTATTTAGGGAAGTAGAAGGCAGCTGATTCTATCTGTAATGGGGTGGCCACCCCAGGCACCAGATCTTAACCTCATTGAGCTGTTGTGGGAGCAGGTTGACCATATGGTACGCAAAAAGTGCCCATCAAGCCAATCCTGCTTGAGGGAGGAGCTTCTGGAAGCATGGGGTTATATTTCTCCAGATTACCTCAGCAAATTAACAACTAGAATGGCAAAGGTCTGCAATGCTGTAATTGCAGCAAAGGGATCATTCCTTGATTAAATAAAAGTTTGAAGGAGAAAATTATTATTTAAAAAAAAATATTTCAAACCTTGGAATGTCTGGACTATATTTTCTATTCATTTTGCAACTCATTTTAAAAATAAAAGTACACATTTTCATGTCTGGGTGTCCACAAACTTTTGAGCAGTATTATTATAATGTACTTCATATAGAGATAAATCGATCATCAAATTTATCTTCTATCATCTCATCTACCTATCTTTTTTTATCTCCTATAAAATTCTCCTACAGTCCCATATTACAGATTTCCTCACCATACTACTGTTTGTAACTACAAAATGTTATTATTGTGCAGGACTAAAGGAGCCTCTTACTGACTATGACTGCTCATAAAATAGTTTTATTTTGGGGCCCCACTTCACGGCCGTGAACACACCCCAGTAAATATCAATTTCCATGCACTATGCAGAGTGTACATGGAAGCTTTCACAAAACAGCTTTTTCAAAGAAACTTTAATCCACAGCAATTTTAATATGCAAATCAAGGCAAAAAATCGGATGCAACCCGAGCCTTTATGTAAAGCCCTTATATCGATGTTAATATAATTAGCAAGAAGTTCATATTTCACCATCATGCTAAAATAACCATTTCTTCCCTTAGCATGCAGGCCATTTTTTGCTGTTTTCATATGGTTTAATAAGAATTGGGTCTGGTGTCTTAAAGCCCAGGAGACTGTGGTTTTGCAGACAATACCTGATCTGCAGTAAACCTTTTGGAAAGTGCACACAGCTACCAATATTCCCACTTGATAACAAAGGACCAATACTATGTGAGCCACGATACACCCACCCCTACTGTAAGGTTATAAAACATCAAGTTATGTTAGCAACTGTTATTTTAAAGTTATAAAACTTTACATATTACTGAGTTTCTCTATTCCTACAAAGCTATGTGGGAAATGTTACCATGCAGAAACAAATGGTTTATAACTAGAGATGAGCGAACATACTCGTCCGAGCTTGATGCTCGATCGAGCATTAGCGTACTCGTAACTGCTCGTTGCTCGGACGAGTATTTCGCCCGCTCGAGAAAATGGCAGCTCCCGCCGTTTTGCTTTTTGGCGGCCAGAAACAGAGCCAATCACAAGCCAGGAGACTCTGCACTCCACCCAGCATGACGTGGTACCCTTACACGTAGATAGCAGTGGTTGGCTGGCCAGATCAGGTGACCCTGGGATAGACTAGCCGCTGCCCGCGCTGCTCGGATCATTCTCTGTCTGGATGCCGCTAGGGAGAGAGCTGCTGCTGCTCAGGGAAAGCGTTAGGGTGTTCTATTAGCTTACTGTTAGGCAGGAGTGATTCTAAAAGAACCCAACAGCCCTTCTTAGGGCTACAATAACGTTATATTTTTTTTTTTTTTTTATTTGCAGCTAGTACCATATTGTGAGGAATTAGCAGGGGGACTTGCTACCGTTGTGTTTAGCTCTTAATGACACACATATCCACCTCAAACACCAAAGTGGGAAAATTTATTAGGGGTTTGAGTAGAATTAGGCACAGTCTGCCAGTTTCTTTTTATTTTACGTTTATTTTTTTCATAACTCAGCGTCATCTCATCTGGCATAGTAGTGTGCTGTAATACTTGGCTAGAAAATAGCCATAGGAGAATACAAACGTCTTAATTACGCCTACAGTAGCGTTATATATATTTGATTTCTGGTTGATCTGCTGGTGGCTGTACTTGCTGCAGTGCATCTACTATCAAATTGGGAGCAATTTGGAGTCAGACTTGCGACCACTGTGTTTTAGTGACGCACATATCCATCGCAAAGACCGAAGTGGGAAAATTTATTAGGGCCCGGGGTTGTATTTCAATTAGGCACAGTCTGCCAGTTTCTTTTTATTTTACGTTTATTTTTTTCATAACTCAGCGTCATCTCATCTGGCATAGTAGTGTGCTGTAATACTTGGCTAGAAAATAGCCATAGGAGAATACAAACGTCTTAATTACGCCTACAGTAGCGTTATATATATTTGATTTCTGGTTGATCTGCTGGTGGCTGTACTTGCTGCATGGATCGGCCAGCGCTATAGGACGGATCTTTTGAGCTGGGTAGCAATGGAAGAAAACGTGGGAGGCCTGTATGGAGACAATTCAATTTGGATTAGTGCCTGGTATGTGGAAGCCAAAAAAGTTTTTTCAATTACCAGAGGCAGTAGGACTAGGTACGTGTGGTCCCTCCAGAAAAATATGAAATATGAGATTGAGTGCCTGTATGTAGGCAGTTGTTCCAATAAAATTTTCAAAACCAGAGGAGACGTTAGGGGGCCCTCCAGAAAAATGGATAGATGAGATCCTGTATGTGGGCTTAGTCAAAAAGTTTTCAAATAACTCAGAGAGACGGATAGGTGGCCCTCCAGAAAAATGTGATAGATTGATGGCTGTAGTGGACAGTCAAAAAAGTTTTATTTAACCAGAGGAGCAGGGTTAGGTGGCCCTCCGAAAAATAAAAGATTGTAGGCGTATTTGCAGTCCAAAAAGTTTGTAAACCAAGAGGAGCAGGTAGGGGTCCCCAAAAAAAGGATAGATTGAGTGCTGTATGTGGCAGTCCCAAAAAAAGTGTTTAAAACAGAGGACCGTAAAGGTGCCCTCCAGAAAAATTGAATATGAGGTGAGTCCTGTATGTGGGCCTCTCCAAAATTTGTTTATAAATACAGAGTGACCGTGTCGGTGGCCCTCTCAAAAAATTATTAATGCATACAGTACAATATACTCCAGAGTCCAGGTGGGCATGTCAAAAACAGCATTTCCTTCTCTGACTTTACTGTGTAGAAAGAGGAGGAGAAGGATGAAATGAGGTAGGTAGAGGAGTGGATATAATTATTTCAGTGTTGAGCTCCTATCATCCTGCGGGTTGGAGATTTGAAATCAGAGATAATCCCACTGCCTTTAGATCACTTGATAAGCGCATAGCACTGTCAGCAGCTGCAGTCGACAGGTCGTGTACGCTTATCGGTGATCATGATGCTCACCAGACTGCACTGATAAACTCGCTCTGACACAAGACGCTTTAGATGGCAGGCAAGGCAGAACCTCCAATGTGCGTATGGCGTCCATTTTCGGGTGCTCACATGGTCCGCTTGAAACCCAGTAGTTGTAGGGAGCTGGTGTGATCATTTTGGACGGGTTATGGTATGTCAGAACTTCGTACTCCTTGCACCATTCGTTCTGTAAATATCGCCCTCACTCTCCGACGGGAACAGGGCTCTGTCTTGTGGTCGCGGCTTTTCTCTGGCAGGTGACACATAAAGCGCCGTCAAAAGCACTGTAAGGTACGCTGGCCAGTGCTGGAACAGCTGATGCTCGCTACTCTAAAACCCTGCTACTGTCCCGCAAACTACGTCACCCTTGCCGACTAGCGCTGTCGAAGGGAAATACTGTTTCAAGCTTGTGCACCAGGGCCCTGCTGGTATTCATGCATTCCCTCACACTCTTCCTCTCCAGGTGAGAGATTGGAAAGATTTTGCTTGTACCGTGGGTCCAGAGAGTGAACACCCAGTAATCGGTTGCTGAATAAATTCTTTGAACGCGAGGGTCACGGGTAAGTCAGCCTAGCATGAAATCTGCCATAGCGCCAGAGTACCAACGCGTAAGAATCACTCCTCCCACTGGCCTGACTGTCCATTTCTCCTCCTCAACTCCTCCAACTCCTTTCTTCTGCCCATACACGCTCAACAGTGTAGGACTCAACAATGGTCCCCTTTGTGTCTCGCCAACTTCTCCTCCTTCCTCCTCATCATCTCTCCACCCCACTCTCGATATGCGCTGGAGAAGAAACAGACCTCAGGGTGCTTGGGCTCATCAACAAGGGCGGAATTCTTCCTGTTTGTGAGGAGCGCAAAGCTTCCGACTTCATGCTGCTGACCAGAGAGTTTCAACAGGCCAAGCAGCGGGTGGGTGAGGCGATGATGCGCATCGCACTGCACCATCTGTGTTGACTCTCAAAGTTACTCAGCACCTGTACGGATATCAGACAATTCCACTCCATCCTCATTGTAGACTTGAGGAAGCTGACTGACCTGACTACATTCTGGTGGAAGTTGACTCTGGCGTTGACAATCGTTCTCTCAATCCTCTCGGCGCTGCTGGTAAACTCTGGATAACATGGTCAGTGTTGAATTCCACCTCGTGGCACGTCGACAAACAGTCGGTGAGGGGCAGTATGGAAGGCGCGCTGCGCTGCCCATGAGAGTGGCTAGGATGCTGTGCTGGACGACTTACTGAAATGCGCACAGAGCGGCGCACCTCGTGAGCAAATTCAGACACAGTATTGGGGTATGTCTTGAGGAACGCTGAACTTATCAATTAACACATGGGCCAGGCATTGGCACATGTGTCAGTCTGCTGAGTTGCAGAGCCGCACCAGGTGTAGGCCGTTGTCAACACACAACCATGCCTCTGGGCTTCAGGTCAGCGGTCCAGCCACAGATCATTCTGCGCCGTGATCTGCCTGTAATAGTTCTTGGCGGTGTTTTATCGCCTAGCAGCTGGCAGCAGTTTGGGCAACCCGCCTCGACTGACAGCTTAGCGACGGCACTGCTGCTGCTATGAGCTACCGACATCGATCGCGCGCCACGTCCTATGGACGTGTTGAGAGTTAAGAGCGTGGAGGGGAGGGTGGAGAGGAGGAGGCATAGTAGGCCTCAAACATGACACCGCGGGTAGGCCCCGCATCCTCCGGCCGTCGCATCAGTCAGATATGACCAGCCGCAGGGTCACAATCGGTTCCCAGCTCCACCAAGTTAACACCAATGTGCCGTCCAGAGATATATAGTGGCCCTGCAGCGCAGCCTCGTCCACGTGTCCGTGGTCAGGTGGACTTGTAGAACGGGTTGGTCAGGGGACGGATTATGTTGTCTGAACTTGCGGTCAGGGCTGGGACGGCACATCGGTGAAAAGAGTGGCGGATGGGGAGCACCGAATACCGAGGGGCGCCACCTCCATGAGGCTGCGAAAGGCCCTCTGTCTCTACTAGCAATAGGGCAGCATCTCGAGCTAGCAATCTGGAGATGTGCACATTAAGGGCTTGGGCGTGCGGGTGGTGATTTGCATATATTGCGTTCCGCTTCAGCGTCGGGGGTATGGAGAGCTGAACGTGGGGATGCTGGGAGGATCGTGGAGAGGTGACGATGGGTTTTTGTGGCAGGGCTGGGCAGGGGCTGCATCAGCTGACACAGGGGAAGAGCAGTGGTGTGCAGCAGAGGTGAACGCGCTTTGTTGCCACTGAGTGCGGCGTGTTTAGCATTCATATGCCTGCGACATACTGGTGTAGTTAAGCTAGTTAGAGTAGATGGTGGAACCCTGTGATCCTGGTTTGGCAAATGTGGCACACACAGTCCGTCGTCATCGGTGTTTCCTTAAAAGAACTCCAAACCATGAAAACTAGCCTCGCCCGCAGGAGCCTCGCCACGGGAGCTCACTAGTTGACACATTTGGACGACTGATGCACCAGCTCTTGCCCTGCCTCTCGTCGGCCCCACCTGCCTCTTCCAACCGTCTGGTCGAGGACTCTCCTCCGTTCAGAACATGTGTCACCCGGCCTTCAACCCAGCTTGGGTCTGTCACCTCATCATCCTCCGATCCCTCAGTTGCTCCCCCCTCGGACTTCCTGCCCTGAAAAAACTTCCCCACTGTCTGAAACAGTCTCCCTATCGTCGGACACCTCTTCACACTTCTTCCCACTACGTCAACCAGTTCATCTCACCCACAGACTGCGACTGGTGGAAAAACCTGGGCATGGAAAAATTGCTCATCAGCACGACAGTGTTTGTGACTGTGGGAAGGGTCAGAAAACAGTTCCTAGAGTAGCCGGTTCAAATGGCAAATTTTGCTGGGAGGGGGCAGACTGGGGGGAGGGTGAGGAGGGTGAGTGCAGGAGCTGGAGGAGTGCCGATTTCGGTGACATGGGTGGACTGCGTGGAAGACTGACTGGTGGACAAATTGCTCGAAGCATTGTCGGCAATCACGACATCACCTGTTCGCACGTGTGGCCTCAACAGTGCTCTACCACGATTCCCGTAACTTCAACAGGAACCTAGGAGTGTAGCTCTGCGGCGTTCCCTGCTCTCATCAGCAGGTGGTGTCTCACCACGGCCTCTGACCCCTGCAGTAGTAGTGGACGCCCACGTCCCCCGCCTCGTCCTCTACCCCTAGCCCCTCGGGTTATAACATTTTGAAAATGAGAGTTAATACTGTATTTTTTTTTACCTTTTTTTTTTTTTGTGTTTTTTAGTTTTAGTTAAACCAAACGATGCTATCCTATTGCTTTATGGCTATTTTCTAGCCAAGTTTACAGCACCACTACTATGCCAGATGAGATGACGGGAGTTATGAAAAAAAAACGTAAATAAAAAAGGAAATGGCAGACTGTGCCTAGTTGAAATACAACCCCGGGCCTAATAATTTCCCACTTCGGTCTTTGCGATGATATGTGCGTCACAAAACACAGTGGTCGCAAGTCTGACTCCAAATTTGCTCACCAATTTGATAGTAGATGCCGCACCTCAGCCTCCTCCCCCCCAGTCTGCCCCCTCCCAGGAAAATTTGTCATTTCAACCGGCATACTCTGAGGAACTGTTTTCTGGACCCTTCCCACAGTCACAAACCACTTGTCCGGCTGAGCAATTTTCCGATGCCCAGGTTTTCCACCAGTCGCAGTCTGTGGGTGATGATGACTTGTTGACGTAGGTGTGGAAGAAGGGTAAAGAGGTGTCGACGATGAGGGGAGAAAAGGTGTCAGACAGGTGGGGAAGTGTTGTAAGGCAGGAAAGTCCGAGGGGGAGCGACTGAGGGATCGGAGGATGATGAGGTGGACAGACCAAAGCTGGGTTGAGAGCCGGGTGACACAGTGATTCTGAGACGGAGGAGAGTCCTGACCAGAAAAGGTTGGAAGAGGACAGTGGTGGGGCGACGGAAGAGGCAGCGGCCAGAAGCTGGTGCATCAGCAGCAAAGGTGTACAACAGATGAAGCTCCCGTCGGCGAGGGTCCTGCGGCGAAGGGCTAGTTTTCAGAAGTTGGTTTTTGGGGGGGGAGGTTCTTTAAGAAACACGGATGACCGACGGATTGTGTGTGCCACTTTGCCAAACCAGGATCAGAGGGGTTTTCCACCATACTAGCTTAAACTTAATTCCACCCATATTGCGCCAGGCAGAGAATGCTAAAAAGCCCACTCAGTGGCCAACGTTCACCTCTGGCCGTGCCACCACTGCTCCTTCCCATGTGTCAGATGATGTCAGCCCCCTGCCCAGGACCCTGCCACAAAAACCCCATCGTCGCCTCCACGATCCTCCACAGCATCCACCAGCGTTCAGCTCTCCATACCCCAGACGCTGGAGCGGAAACGCAAATATAGTGCAACCCACCCGCACGCCCAAGCCCTTAATGTGCACATTTCCAGATTGCTAAGCCTGGAGATGCTGCCCTATAGGCTAGTAGAGACCGAGGCCTTTCGCAGCCTCATGGCGGCGGCCGCCCCTCGGTATTCGGTCCCCAGCCGCCACTACTTTTCCCGATGTGCCGTCCCAGCCCTGCACCAGCACGTGTCAGACAACATAATCCGTGCCCTGACCAACGCCGTTTCTGACAAGGTCCACCTGACCACGGACACGTGAACGAGTGCTGCCGGGCAGGGCCACTATATATCTCTGACGGCACATTGGGTTAACTTGGTGGAGGCTGGGACCGAGTGTGACCCTGCGGCTGGTCATATACTGCCGACGCCGAGGATTGCGGGGCCTACCTCGGTCCAGGTGTTTGAGGCCTACTATGCCTCCTCCTCCTCCCACCCCTCCTCCACCTCCTCCTCCGAACGACCATCCGTGGGCATGGCGCCATCAGTCGGTAGCTCTAGGCACAGCAGCAGTGCCGTCGCTAAGCGACAGCAGGCGGTTCTCAAACTGCTGAGCCTAGGCGATAAAAGGCACACCGCCCAAGAACTATTACAGGGCATCACGGCGCAGACTGATCTGTGGCTGGCACCGCTGAACCTGAAGCCAGGCATGGTTGTGTGTGACAACGGCCGTAACCTGGTGGCGGCTCTGCAACTCGGCAGACTGACACATGTGCCATGCCTGGCCCATGTGTTAAATCTGATAGTAACTTTAATCCACAGCAATTTTAATATGCAAATCAAGGCAAAAAATCTGATGCAACCCAAGCCTTTATGTAAAGCCCTTATATCGATGTTAATATAATGAGCAAAACTTCATTTTTCACCATCATGGTAAAATAACCATTTCCTCCCTTAGCATGCAGGCCATTTTTTGCTGTTTTCATATGGTTTAATCAGAATTGGGTCTGGTGTCTTACAGCCCAGGAGACTGTGGTTTTGCAGACAATACCTGATCTGCAGTAAACCTTTTGGAAAGTGCACACAGCTACCAATATTCCCACTTGATAACAAAGGACCAATACTATGTGAGCCACGATACACCCACCCCTACTGTAAGGTTATATAAAACGTCAAGTTATGTTAGCAACTGTTATTTTAAAGTTATAAAACTTTACATATTACTGAGTTTCTCTATTCCTACAAAGCTATATGGGAAATGTTACCATGCAGAAACAAATGGTTTATAACTCCTTACTAGATGGCTAAACATAACTATATTTTCACTTCAAAGCAATACTATGAAGAACATTACCTTTCATGAGATATTTGATGGAGTAGTAGACAAAATTTTTCTATGGGATATCAGAATATGTGTACAATAAAGGCATCTTTAAGAGCCACAGTTACAGACCTGCTGTGTGGGCAGATCACAGCTGTACTGAGTCTTATATGACCCAGCAGCTATGATGAACCCTTAGGTACCCAGCAGTTGGTAGGGCATAATCTATGTACACACACATAGACACATTTTTATACATACCGGCAGTCCCCTGGTTATGTACAAGATAGGTTCTGAAGGTTTGTTGAATTTGTATGTATGTCAGAACTGTATATTTTATAATTGTAGCTCCAGACAAATTTTTTTTGGTCTCTGTGACAATTGGATTTTAAAAATGTTGGATTGTCATAACCAGGATTAACAATAAAGCTTAATTACAGACTAAAGTACAATAAATTACCAATATCCAGAGGTCCGTTTGTAACTAGGGGTCGTATGTAAGTCGGGTGTTCTTAAGTAGGTGACTGCCTGTATATATCAACTACACCTCTTTCCCAGACCCAGTGTAATAGCTAGAATAATGGTTTTTACACCAAATATTCTCACCTCTTACAATGCTCTATTTCCCCTTCCCTCCTATTGTGGTCCCTTTCTCTGCTCCCCCTCTTATTATGAACCAATTTTGGCTACCTCTCTCCTTTCATTGGTCCCCATTTCTTAACTTCCCTCCCTTATTATGCCCCTTGTTTGCTCCCCCTCTTATTGTGCTCCCCCTCTTATTGTGCCCCTCTTTCTGATCCCCTTCTTTATGTGACCCCTCTCCGACAGCAGCAGGAAACTGCAGGATGTGATATGGAGGAAGGGAGATAATCAGAGGATAGGTTGACTTCAGAGCACTGAGAGACTTGGAGCAGCTGCCAACTACTGATCGAAGCACAGGCAGACTCTGTTTGTAGTCACTTAAAAAGGTTTTCTCCAGCTTTATGGTTAAAATTATTCATCTTTATTATATTCCATTAAAATATAGTATGCATCATGGAATAAAGTGCATGGTGACACATTTCGGGCGACAAAAGCCCTTTGTCTTAGCATGTAAAGTAAAATGAGCAGTAGAAAGTGGTCTGTGACCTGCATTCCCTTCCAAGGAGATCTACTATCAACGAGTATCAGCGCATATCGGTCCTGACAGAAAATGCTCCAAAGTGAATTGCCACTGAGTAATACCTGACAGATGAAAGTTCATAGATTTATTTCATCAGAAGTCTCTCCTTTGGGATGCCAGGTATATCTGCGAATGGACAACTAACAGACTGCACAACACTCAGCTTGGTGTGCATTTTTATGATTACAAATCAGTTTTATTTGACGGAGCCCATTTTTCATGGCAGCGTCTTGAACTCCCTGCTGGTCCTGCCAAATGTTATAACTTCATCAGCGCATGTGGGAATACACTTGCAAAAAAATGTCTTTTGCTAAGGCTGTCTTAGTTGTAAGAAACTGGCAAAACAACTAAACCGTGAGGTAAACACGATGTACAATGTCACCATTACAGATCCTTATCTATATACGGATGTGTTAAGAACCACACTATAGAATAAGCACCTAGTATCAGTATACAGTGGAAATTATATAACAGCATCTATAAGTCTTTTGGGTTATGACTACTACTACTACTAGTACCACAACCCTCTAATAGACATAAAATAAGTGTAAACAATGTATAGATTGGAAGGGCTAATGACGCACTTCTTAGGCAATTTACTTCCTAGCTGGTAATGACGGCAGCCTGTGATTACGGAACGTGAAGAGTGTTGTGTCATGGGCTGACCACACTACAGGGGACGGAACTCCTCATATACTATAGTGTGGTCAGTTAGTTTCTCATGGTCTGTAATCACGGACTGACCAATGTCAGCGTTATACTACCCATAATCTGATTGTAGAATTCCCTATTCTCACAGGCCAACCCTATGTGGAAAAACTAAGTGTATTTGGGTTGGTATGACCAATTCATGTAATTGCATGAAAGAAATAAAAATGCAACTATTTAGTATCTGAAGTGTTAAAGTAAATATAGTTCACAATCAATGACCAGCATGTTCTTTCTGGCAAGATTGGCTATAATTATAATATCATTCTCAGAATTTTAAAGTGAAATATCACAGGGAGGCCGGACTCTAGTTGTTGCCAAGGTAGGTTTTAACTGGAAATCACACAGGGAAAGATTAATTACCTCTGTCGCTGCACTGATTAATTATTTACTCATTCATGTCCAGACCCCTCCCCCTATTAATTTGGATTAAATTAGTAAACTCTACAGTTCATTTAAAAAGGGACTTAGGGAGAACCAAGTTAAAGTGAAGAGCAATATGGGAGAGGTTAGTTTTAAGGTAAATTTCAGTGTGGGACACATTTTGAACTAAAACCTCAATTTTTCTAACATTCAACATTAATCTCATGTTAATGGTAACATATTATCAGTCCAGTTATTTCCCTGTTATCAACTCCACTGCCTTCCTATGTATTACTCTATTGTGCTTACCAGATCAGTAAAGTAATTTTAACCCCTTAAGGACGCAGTATTTTTTCGCTCATTTCTCGCTCTCCACCTTCAAAAATCTATAACTTTTTCATTTTTACGTATACAGACCTGTATGAGGGCTTATTTTGTGCGTAACAAATTTTAATTTCCCGTAATGTTATTTATTTTAACATGCCGTGTACTGGAAAAAAATTCCAAATGTGAGCCCACGTTCTTGTGGGCTCAGTTTTTACGACTTTGACTGTGCGCTCCAAATAACACCTCAGCTTTATTCTTTGGTTCGGTGCGATCGTGGTGATACCAAATTTATTCAGGTTTTATTGTGTTTTTATACATTTTTAAAAATTAAACGAATGTGTACAAAAAAGAAAAAAAAATTGCCATCTTCTGAAGCTAATAACTTTTTCATACTTTGGCGCACGGAGCTGTGTGAGGTGTCATTTTTTGCGAAATGAGCTGACGTTTTCATTGCTACCATTTTGAAGTCTGTGCGACATTTTGATCATTTTTTATTCCATTTTTTATGTGATGTAAAAAGGTGTAAATTTCCTGTCTCGGAGGTCACCGCTGGCTGTAACCGTTTTTATATTTTGATAGATCGGGCATTTTGGGACGCGGTGATACCTAATGTGTCTATGATTTTTACTGTTTATTATGTTTTATATCAGTTCTAGCGAAAGGGGGGTGATTTGAATTTTTAATATTTTATAAATTTTTTTTATTTTTTAAACTTTTTTTAAACTTTTTTTTTTCACTATATCTTAGACCATCTAGGGTACATTAGTCAGATCATTCCTACCATACACTGCAATACTTCTGTATTGCAATATATGGCATTCTTGCAGCTCATTCATTACAATGAGCCACTGGCTCATTGTAACGAACCTGCAGAAGCCATTAAGCCTCGGGTCAAACGAAGACCCGAGGCTACCATGGCAACCGATCGCCGCCCACCGATGATGTTCGGGGGGCGCGGCGATCGGAATAAAGATGGCAAGCACTGACCGCGGTTATTAGCGGTGGGGGTTTGCTGCAATATGCAACAATCCCCACCTCTGTATGAAGTGGACTCAGCCACCTTTAAGTGTACCTGCCACCAGGAATGTCTTTTTTTAGTTGATGGCAGGTTCCAATATCCTATGCTATGCTGATTTTAAACATGCCTTTGGCAGCATTCTGAATCATTTAATTCTGATTAATTTATATAAGTTTAATTCCCATTACCTGGCTCCCTGCCAGCAGTGTGTGGCGAGTCCCTGGAGAGGGGGCAGCTGCAGCCTGTGTGTGTCTTTGTCAGTCTCCTCTCCTCCACACTCATCCAGTTCCCTTCCTCCTCCTACCTACTTCCTGTTATATGCATTGAACAGCAGGGGAAAGAAGTGTGATGGTGTGGAGGTGAGGAAGAATGCATGAGGAGATACAGGAGGTCCCGGGCCAAGTAGATGATTATCAAATTGCAGTATTGGATTCAGAACTGTGTGGCCCTGTCTCTGGGATAAATAGTGCATGTGTGTGGCGGGGGGTTCTTTTGTGACCAGGCCCCTGGTAGCAGTAACCCTAACAGTGGCCCATTATGTAGAGGTGTGCAGGATAGATATTTATTTTGTGAGGGGTATGTATTATTTTGAACTGTGATTTTTAGCGTGTGTCACAGATCGCGGGCACATCCGTGTTCTCCGATGTGGCGTCACCCCCCCGGGCCCGTACTCACCTCTCCTGGCTCCGGATTCCGTGGCGGTCCCAACCAGATCCCACGCCGGCTTCCTCTATAGGCCGCGCTGCTGCTTGTCGAGGCAGCTGGCTCCCGCTGCTAGGTTGCACGTGCCGAATCTCCATGAATTTAAAGTGGCAGCATCCTCCTAATTGGCGCTGGCATTCCCGGCTCTGCTACATAATCCGCCAGCTCCCAGCATCCACTGCCACATCTTCTAGTCATTCTACTGAAGTGAAAGCCTCCTGAGTGTTTCCAGATGCCTCCGTGTTTCCTGAGCGTTTCCAGATGCCGCCGTGTTTCCTGTGTTCCTGTGGTATTTCCGTGGTCCTGTGTTCCTGTGGCAGTACTGTACTCCTGTGGCAGTCCTGTACTCCAGTGGTGGTCCTGTATCTCGGTGGCCATCCTGTGGTTCTGCCATCTTGAGGTCCTGCCATCCAGAGGTCCTGCCTACCCGAGGTCCTGCCTACCCGAGGTCCTCCTTACCCGAGGTCCTCCATACCCGAGGTCCTGCCTTCCCGTGGCCCTGCCTTCCCGTGGCCCTGCCTTCCCGTGGTCCTGCCTTCCCATGGTCCTGCCTAAGTCAGAAGTTACAGAGTTGTGTCCAGGGGCAACTGAAATTGTGTACACCAGGACTGACAGAGACAGATTGGACTTATAATAAACAGATAAACAACAAAACATAGGCTGACCATCTGACCAGCTCCAAAGACTAAAAACTTAATTCAGTAGTCATCACATTTTTAATAGTTTATTGGTCAAAGTTGGTAATGCTTGTCACCATCTAACTTCCTCATTGTCAGATGGGCTGGAAGACGTAGCTTCTTTCAAGGCCAGGAGTCTTGATGCCTTATCCGGCCTACAGTAATAAACATATTTGCTACTCACTTGTTTCTTAGTGATATTGCTGAGCATATTCTATCACTGAAACATTTGTAGGTTTTACATAAAGTGATCAAACGCCATGCCTATACATGGGTAAATTACTGAAACAGCTATATTTTTCTAAATATGCTAGTAACAGTACCACAATAGTTTGTAGTAAGCATTTATATCACATTGCATTCTTTTGTCAGCATGTTTGGTATGGAATCTTTTACTTTCCTTCACTTTGAAAAATATGTCCTAGAAAACTGACAAAACCTATTCTTTCTGCTTTCACTTTAATCTGATTTTATTTGATTGATTGGCCTGAAATTGAACTATATCTTTGCAATGTGCTACTAATAACTGATACCATCACACTGAAAGGTACAGCAGCTATTGCATATAGAGAACTTTCTGCTATTTTCACAGCTTTATAGTTGATTTGAAAACAAATACATAGTGTTGTTTTATACAACTTATGTTGCTTTCTTAAGGGTGATTCTAAAGATGGTAGGAAAGAGGGCATGGTAGCTTACATGTTACATAATCATAACATTAACTAGCAGCTATCTTCATGATACCCAGAGACTACATAGATGGATAAATCATTTTGTAACAAATAATTCATGTTTGGATTATGCCACTTCTCCATTCTATCTGTATTGTAAGTTCCAATGATGAACTATTCAAAGTAGCACAAACAAGTAATATCCTCAAACTTGTGATGCACTGTTCTTCTATGGGTCAGAGGGTTGTTTCAGATTTCATCAGGAAGAGCCAGCGACCAATGGAAGATGTAGCTTACAGCAAGATTTTTCTCCATAAGACATTTATGAATTGTCAAGAAATCCATGCACATTTCTTGTGGTAAAAAGACATGCAATAACATCATCATCACAATTCCTTCAGAAGAGGTCAATTCAGCATCTATATGTGGATGCAGTTCATAGCTCCAAACTTTTGGAATTCCAAAAAAGGGGAAATAAGAAAAATAAAATACAGCTGACCTCCACATTTTTCCCTTAGTGGCCCTCACTTAATATAATTATGCTTCCTTGTGCCTGCTCTGCTGTATATTGCTACCTTTTCTGTATTCCCCTTCCTGTAATGATCCCTTTTATATTGTCTCCTATTTAAAATAACCCCCTTTCTCTGGGACCCTCCTTATAATGCCTCTTTTGTCCAGCTCACCCTTTCTGTACAGAGGCAGAGGCTTAGTGGTGATGTGGGGAGCCAAGGGCTTCCTTCTTCACCATTGTATGCACCTCTATCTGCACCTGGAGAACTCAATCTCAATCAGCTCAGCATACAATGGTTGGCAGGTATATCAGTTTACAAGTAGGTCAGGACCATGTGATTATCAATGTCATCACTGATTCTTGGCAAATCAGTAAATAACATCTACATAAAGCATGAGAAGGTTTTGTGAAGAAGGAATACATGATGCAGGCTGGTGAAAGAGGAAACAGGGAGGTCCATGCTGGAGAAAGAAGAATTGATGGGGTGCAGGCTGAAGAAAGATGGAGACATGGGGGTGCATGCTGGAGAGAGAAGAATTGAAGGGGTGCAGGTTGAAGAAAGATGGAGACATGGGGGTGCATGCTGGAGAAAGAGGGGAACATGGGGAAGAAGGCTGAAAATGGAGGAGGAGCAGGCTGGTTAAAGAGGTGAGATGGAGGTACAAGCTAGATAATTTTAATTAAAAAAATTATTTTAATTAATAAAAATTTTGTATAGTACAGTTGCCAAAATCATATCAAAATAATAATCTTACCAGCTCTGAACACTGACGGTTAATTGCAGACAGAGGAATCACTAAGTTAAAAGATCCAGGGTTCAGATTCTCGGGAGGTCTCTGCCTCCTAACATCGGGAAGTAAGAGTTCTCCTTACGGAGACTGGCAATTAAGGCCATCTTGTAGGCGTGGGGAGTCTTATAGCCATGGAAGGTCCACTAGGGAGATTCTGGGAAAATATGCTAAGTTTTCTAGGATGGATAAGGAAAACCACGCCGCATTTAAGTTACCTTGTAAAACTGCTCCCTTGACATCAAGCATGACCTATAAAAGGCCTTATGACACTGCGGTATTAAAACCAAACTAGTATATGTATTCCAGAAGGAACAGATTCCCAACTGTAGACAGCACCTAACACACTAAAAACTTAGCTCTGGGCACAGTCCCCTCCCCCATCCCCTGTGCCAACTCATGAACTGCAGGCTCAACATTTGGGCTAGGGATAGACAGCAGGGCTGAACTACTAGCTACTACTTCATACTAGCCACAGTCCAGTTACCTTATGGAGACTCCTGCTGCTTTAGATCTGCTGGCAGTGGAGCTGGTCCTCATACAGACAGTGTGATCCTGTGTGGTCTCACACACAGTCCACCAGTAATGTTCCCACATAGCCCCCAAATAATGTCCCCCACACAGCCCCCCAGTAATGTCCCCCACACAGCTCCCCAGTAATATCTCTCACACAGCCCCCCAGTAATGTCTCCCACACAGCCTCCCAGTAATGTCTCCCACACAGCCTCCCAGTAACACCGCCTACACAGCCCCCCAAGAACGTCCCCCACACAGCCCCCAGCAATGACATCACGTAGCCTCCCAGTAATGTCCCCCACACATCCCACCAGTAATGTGGCCCACACAGCCCCCAGTAATGTCCCCCACACAGCCCCCAGTAATGTCCTCACACAGCCCACCAGTAATGTCCCCCACACAGCCCCCCAGTAATGACCTCCATACAGCCTGCCAGTAATGTCCCCCACACAGCCACCCAGTAATGTCCCCCGCAGAGCCCCCCAGTAATGACACCACAGAGCCTCCCATTAATTTCCCCTACTCCCCCCGTAATGTGCCCCACAAAGACCCCAGTAATGTCCCCCACAAAGTCTCCCAGTAGTGTCCCCCATGTAACACCCAGTAATGGCTCCCAGACAGCCCCCCAGTAATGACCTCACACATCCCCCCAGAAATGTCCCCACACATCCCCCAGTAATGTCCTCACACAGCACCCCAAGTAATTTGCCCACACAGTTGCCTCCTATATTTTTCCCCTTCAATTAGCTCTTATCATGTTTCCCCTACACATCACTGGTGCAGCCCTGTGCACTGCTTTCCTCTGCAGGTCATGTGATCATGACATCGGCTACAGGACCTGCAGGGGAAAGCAGTGCCTAATGCTCACTTTCTCATCTCTATCTATGTCCTGAGGACACAGAATGTAATGAAAGTGGGGAGGAATGCCCAGACAGGGGGACAAATGTTCTGCTGACCCAGGGCTCCAGCCAAAAGATCCAGGTCACGGGCCCGAGATCTTTAGCCTTAGCGATGCCTCTGCAGCTATTTACACTTATGGGTGAATACAGATCTACGTGTATAAGGCCTCATGCACACAAACGTGCACATTGTTGGCCGCAAACTACTGGCCAAGTACCATTGTTTGTGGCTTAACTGGTTTCGGCATTTGAGACCTGCTCTATAACTTGTGGGCATGAGACCATAAAAATAACCGCAAAAAACCTTCTAGCTCACTGCATCATTACACGATCGTGGGCATGAGGCCTAGTATGCGTGCATGTATGTATTTAGGTAGTATGATGGGATATTAACCTCTTCCTGACGCGCCGTATTATTACAGTTATAACTTTGGAACGCTTTACCTTACCAAGGTTTTTTTTACTTTACATTAATTCTATATTTTAGTTGAATTATATTGCACTTATATGTAAAAAAAAAATGGAAATTTGGTGAAAAATGTTAACACTTTTCTATTTTTCTGATTTCTAAATGTTATACAAATCGTACAATTAGACAAATTGGTTGCTAACTAATATTAAACATATGTCTGCTTTATGCTGACATAATTTTTTATATGTTAATTTATTTTATTAGAACGTTAGGAGGCTTACAGTTCAAACAGCAATTTTCCAAATTTTCAAGTAAATTTCAGTCAATATTTTTAGAGCACAATTCATCTTCAAAAGGGTTTTTAAAGTTCTATTTATTACAAACTCCCAACAAATTGTCCCATTTTTAAAACTACACCCCTCAAACTATTTAAAACAGCCTTTGTTAAGTGTGTTAACCTTTCAAGTATCTCACAAGAAAGAAAATAAAATGGCGGTTCTATTTAGAATTTTTACAATTTGACAATAAAATTATTATTTAGTTCCAAAATTTACTTGTTCATTCAGGATAAAATGGGAAAACACACATCAGATTTTGTTTTGCAGTTTCTTACGAGTAGGAGAATACTCCACGTGTGAATGTAAACTACTTTAGGGTCGCACTTCAGAGCGCAGAATGGAAGGAGCCATTGAGCTTTCAGAGGCCAGATTTTGATGATGTTGGCTTGAGGTGCCATTACACATTAGAAAAGTTCCTGAGCTACAAGAACAATGAACTCCCCCCACAAATGATCCTATTTTGGAAACGGCACCACCTAGAGAATTTATCTACGTTGATATTGAGCTTTATTCCACCACAGATGTTTTAGAGAAAGTATTTACTTTGGCTCATGTAAGTGAAAATCTTTTTCCAAAATAACTAAATTTCTATTTTGAAAAGGGATTAAAGAAATAAATGCACTCTTTAAAATCAACAGACAGGCAAAAGAGGAAGGGTCAATGGAGTAGGATTCTACTAGGATGCTTCATTAGGGCTATAGTATAATATCTTCCTGTAGGGAGATTGATCAGTTCTCACTCACAGATATTATGTGTCACTGTAGTGAACATATTGTTCATGGAGGCCACCTAGTCTATTCCTATATAGAGGGTTGCCTTATTTCAGGCTCCTCAATGATTCTAGTTAACCCTCACTAGATTTATATACAGTTCATTACCCTATCCTATAAATTGTCTGCTGCTATGTTAAAATTCGAACGTGCCGCTCAACCAAGCCCACCCGACATGTTTCGCCGATCTGGCGTCATCAGGGGTTTGGGGCTGACTGCTACACGATCGGCGTGCAGTGTAAACTTTTATAAACTATCGGTTCCTACATCATCATACCGCGCCGCTCATCTGAAGTGACATTATCCTATAAATGCATTTCTTAGAGAGGATTGGAGTTTAGGGCTCCGTTAGGGGCTTAGAGATAGGCTAATAAGCCCCAATGTTTCATACCTCAGACCGGATGTTGATAAATTATTGTCCAATCAGGAGTTATAAAGATAGTCGCTCCCGATCCTCATCAGAATACATCATCCCCTATATCGGTGAATCACCGCTTGCTATTCACGCATGCGCAGCAAGAACTCCCAAAGAGCACGAGCGAAAAGATTTGGCGCATGCGCGTCACATTATGTGCGCGCACGTGCACTGAAAACATGTATCCATCAGTACGAGAGAAGAGGATCGCATGCGCAGTGAGACTCCACTGCGCAGGATATCTCCAAGGGCGAAAATACTCGCTCAGTACAAGAGCGAAGGGAGAATAAAGAAGAAGGAAAAAGCAAGAAAATAAGAAGAGAGAGAGGAAGAAGAAAGAAGAAAACAAGAAGAGTGAGTATATACAATGCTGTTTAAGATATGTTAGAACAGGAATCCTTGGAAAGGCAAATATATTTTATATAAGGTGGGAGACACTTATAGGTTAGAGGAAAGAGAGAGGGGGTCTATTAAGGCAGAATACGGATCGGTGCATCATCACTCTGTTATGTCCACTCTTGTAGCGCTATTCAAGGAGAGTTAAATATATACATAGAAAAATTCAAAAGGAATTAAGTATGTACATAGGAAACGATAAGTAAATAAATTGATAAAGTTAATTTGTACATAAATGTGACAGTTCCCATTATTCTTCATTCTTAACATTTGTCACATGTTGCTATATATAAATACTGTAATTACGTATACAATGCTTGTAAAACACTTGGGACAGAATTGATGTCCAAACAATGCATGGCTTCTTCATATTGTCATCACGGTCGTTCCTCACTTTATTGTCATCACGGTCGTTCTTCACTTTATTAATGGTAGAGATTTTTATAGAAACGGTGAAAAAGAGAACCCTTCGTTGAGTCCTCCTGGACTTAAACTTTCAGCAACTTTTTATCCAAGTTGCCTTTACGTGGGCCCAATTTAACTTGCTGTAGGCCCCATAATCTTAGACACTCAAGATTTCCGGCATGCATCTGTCTCACGTGACGAGAGATTGATGTATCTCCTCCATTACGTATAGTGCTAAGATGCTTAGAAATCCTCCTTCTAAACTCCTGGGTCGTCTTCCCAACATAAAGTTTGGGACAGGGGCAACTGGCTACATATATTATTCAGAGGAAAAGTAGGTGAATCCAGCAACCAGGCAAAAAATATATTAAATCATAAGTATAAAACTTAGTTTTTATTTCATCCTTTTAAAAAATAGTACCATGGTAGTGACAGAAACTGAGGCGTTTCGAACTAAATGCTGTTCTCAATCATAACCGTTGACTATGAATATGCACTGAATCGGCTCAGTTTGTACGAGCACCGGCTCTCAACACGTGGCTACAAGAGCTCTGTGAGCTGATAAAAACTATTTCTCTTTTTGTCTACATATATTATTCCCGTGCTTCGGCAATTAAAAAACTGCCGGATCTGATATCTTTTATTATCCACTGGATTGGTAAATTCTTTCACTCTCGGAACAAGGGGGCAGAAGGAGCAATTACCGCAGGGATGTGACCCTACAGTGGCCTGTGTAAGCCAGTTTTCCGCTGGTTTGGGTTTAGTTTCCAAATGGCTGTGCACCAAATGGTCCTGTATATTGGGGCCACGTTGGAATGTAAGTTTGGGATGAGGACTTAAAACCTTCTTAAGATCCGGGTCTCCTCGTAATAGAGGCCAGTATCTTTGGAGAATATTAGTTACCTCTTGTTTATATGCATCGAACTGACCAATGCATCTAATTAGAGGGGAATCACACTTTGTCTCCTTAGGTTTCAAGAGGTCCTCCTGGCGTATGATCTTAGCCCGATTGTACGCTAGGTTCAGAGTTCGTTTCGGATATTTCTTATTCCTGAGGTCATTGCATTCCTTCTGGAATGTTGGTTCTTCGGAACAGTTACATCTCGCGCGTACATATTGGCCGATTGGATACCTTTTTTGAGGGCTGGTGGATGCCAACTGCGTCCAAGAAGTTATTAGTAGAGGTAGGTTTTCTGTAAATTTTAGTATTCAAGTTACCTTCGGGTGATACCATGATAGTTAGGTCCAGGAAGTTGATTTGAGTGGCGTGTGTCTCAAATGTGAAGTGCATGCCAATGTTATTACAGTTTAGCACCTTGACAAAGGTTTCAAAACTGTGTTTGTCGCCTTCCCATAAAATTAAAATGTCGTTGATAAATCAACCCCAGAATTGAATGTTATTGGTGAAATGCTCTATTGATTTGGAAAAAACTAAAGTTGCTTCCCACCACCCAAGAAATAAATTTGTGTAGTTAGGGGCACATGCTGTGCCCATGGCAGTTCCCTTTATCTGCCAAAAGTAGGTGTCTTCAAACAGAAAATAATTGTGTTTCAACACAAATTTCAAAAGTGATAAAACAAAACGATTATGTGCTTGATACTGTATTCCCCGTGCAGACAGAAAATATTCAACAGCCCTGAGACCTAGTTCATGGTGTATGCTACTATAGAGGGCTTTGACATCAAGAGAGGCCAATAGAACATTCGGGGGTATTTGAATACCCTGCAGGCGGGCTATTGTATCCTTATTATCCCTGAGGTATGAGGGGAGACTTTCAACAAAAGGTGCTAGTATTTTGTTGATGTATATGCTAGGATTCTGCGTAAAATTATCATTGCCAGAGACGATGGGTCTCCCTGGCATAGGAAGGCGTTCCTTATGCACTTTCGGGAGTGCATAGAATGTGGCAACAGTTGGTGCTGGATTGTACATAAACAAATATTCATCTTTGGATACTGACCCCTGCTCGAGGGCGCCATCCAGGATGGTTTTAAGTTCCTGTAGAAACATTTCTGTAGGGTTTCTCAGTAATTTGGTGTATGTATCTTTGTCATCCAGTAATCTTCTGACCATATCGATGTAATCTTGCTTATCCTGTATTACGATGTTCCCGCCTTTGTCAGAAGGCTTTATTACTATGCTGTGATCGTCTCTCAGCTCCGTTAGTGCTATCTGTTCCTCAAGGGATAGATTTGAGGCTATTTTGTTTTTAGACGGTCTAAGATTTTTTATGCCTGCAGTAACCAGCTTGACGAACATATCGATATGTTGGTATTGCGAAAACACGGGTGTGGTCTTGGATTTTGGTTTGAGGTTAGTAAAAGGCCCAGGCTGCATAGACCGGCGTCCATGGATTCCAGCGGTCCCATTTCATTTTCTAACAGGAGGTCCTCCAAAGTTTTGAGTGCTTCCTCTTCTCTACTTTGGAGGGATTGATCCTCCTTATTTTTCGGGGTATGACATTTGTGTAAGGCCAACTTGCGGGCAAATAAATTATTGTCTTCTACCTAAGTAAAGTGGTCAAAACTTGGGATCGGGGTAAATGAAAGGCCTCTTTTTAGGAGGCTCAATTGAGCCTCAGTGAAAGTACGAGAGGACAGATTAAATATAAGTGATTGATGTGAATCTATATCTGGTTTTTTAAGTTCCATCGTTCCCGCTGTCCCTGATGTGTCCATAAAAAAATGGGAGCCGTTGGTATTGATATAGGTAGTGCAGTTGCCCCTGTCAGGTTTTTTAAAGGGGTCTGTAGATTAAATGATGTTTGGCCCTGGGGCTGACCTATATATTCTGATTGTCCCGCTACATTTAGCATTGATATAGTTGTCATAGATGGAGGTCCTGATTGGGTCAGACTCGTAGGGGGGGCTTGTAGAGTATTCAGCCCTGAGGCTGTATAAGAAAAAGTAGATGAACCCACAGGGCCACATGATACAGATGTTTGATTGGGCTGTAAATGGTTAATTCCAACCTGTCTCTCAGTGTTGGTATTTGGATTATTTGTCTGTTTTGAGCGTTGTTGTGGTCCCCTATTTTTAAATTTACGCTTGGTACTCCGTTATTTGATTTGGAAGATGCACTGGACTCAGCCCCTGAATATTCCGATTCGGATATGTCAGTTTGAGTGTTTCTGGGGTGGGGGCGATTAATGCATTGTTTCCATGTGTATGTCTGACCAGGGTCAAAATCCCTGCGGTCCCTCAGATATTTGCGATGCTTTTTTTCCCTTATTTCCTTTTTAAATATATCTATATTTTTTTGTAATTTCTGTTCCAATGTTCCAAATTCGGGGGATGTAATGAATGATTGTATATAAACTAATTCCTTCTCTAGACGTTTACTTGTGTTCTCAAAGATGGTCTGTTCATACGTTAGTAGATAATTAATCAAACGTAGGGAACTCTCTGTTAGTAGTTGTTCCCAGCCCCGTAGGAACTCTGGATCTTCACGGTGTGAGTTTGGTACAAGGGGTATGCGTAAGCCTCTGTAAACCAGCCCCTGATGCAAATATGTTTCAAAACTTGCGATTTCCCACCACGATTTTATATTTTGTTTGTATGTTTGTTGCAAGTTCTGAAACGCTGAGTAAATGTCAATTTGGTTTAAAGGGATTTCATTCTTGGAGAAGACCTGGAGGGCTTCAGTGGTAAATTGTTCAAAGTTCAATTTTTGTGAGAGGAAGCCTGCCATGCCTGTTTGTAAACGCACTGTAATAAGAAGGGGTCACTTATGTGGAGGGGTGACAAGCCTAGTCCCCCTCCTACCGTATTGATATGTTACAACAAGGTTTCCCCTTCCACCAGGGAGGGGGGATATATTGATGGACCCCGTTAGTATATGCACCGATGGTGGCTGGGAAATTAATTGCTCAATTTAAACTCCAAAAAGTCGCACGGCCAGCGACCACAAATACCCTTTAGCCACCAGGGTTAAATAATAAAACTCAACTTTTATTAATTTTGTATTAAGAATTTGTAAATAATGAGACACTCTTTAAAATCAACAGACAGGCAAAAGATGAAGGGTCAATGGAGTAGGATTCTACTAGGATGCTTCATTAGGGCTATTGTATAATATCTTCCTGTAGGGAGATTGATCAGTTCTCACTCAAAGATATTATGTGTCACTGTAGTGAACATATTGTTCCTGGAGGCCACCCACTGTGCGCCAAAGCAGCTTCGGCTATAAAGTTTACACAGTGTTTTAAACCGCGATGCAGCCGTTTAGGACACTAACAAAAATAAGCTACGGCACCAGCTCAACCTGAGCTGGTGCTCGGTATTCCCATCTTACACCTACCATATCATGTGGTAGGTTTCCTTTAAAGTGTAACCGTCATTCTGAACAAAAAAAAAAAAAACATAATTCTGCTCCAGGTGTCCCTGGGAATCATTCCTCAAAGTATTTTGCCTCTCGGTCCTCATTTAGTACCTCATTTGTCCCATAGCAACCAGAGTTTCCAGTGTAATCTTTCTGGATATCTGATATAAGCGGCACCATATCTTTAGTCAATATATCCCCCCTCCCTGGTGGAAGGGGAAACCTTGTTGTAACAAAGAAATAAATGCATCCCAATGTTTGTTACCCAGTTTCTCCTGAATGCAGTAATATCTCACATGCGATAACATACTGCTGTATGTGCAACAATTCAGGTGTCGGAAGGAAATGAGCGTCTATTGGCAGATTTTGCTGGAACAGATTTCAGACGCTATGACACATTGGGGCAGATTTATCAATCAGTCTGAAAGTCAGAATATTTCCAGTTGCCCATGGCAACCAATCACAGCTCAGCTTTCATTTTACCAGTGCTCATGAATATTTTAAAGGGGAGCTGTGATTGGTTTCCATGGGCAACTAGAAATATTCTGACTTTCAGACTGCTTGATAAATCTGCCCCATTGGCTGAGCCCCTAATATAGTACAACAGTAAAAAAAATTTTGCTTTGTTTTTGGTTTTTATAAGGCATTCACCATGCATTTATTTTATTGAACAGGTTGTTACGGATGTGGCAATACTCAATATGTGCTGTTTTGTGTGGTGATTTTCACGTTTTATTGTGTTTAGGAGTTTTACATTACATGGGACATTTAGGGGACTTTTATTGCGTATTAAAAAAATGTATTAAACTGTACTTAAACTTATTATTATTATTATTTTTTTTTTTTACTTATTTTTCCACTATTAGCCCCCTTCTGGGACTTAAACAATTGATCATCTGCATCAGTTGCATAGGCTGACAACTGCACTGCTGGGTAAGACAAGGCAACCCTGGGGTCCTTCATAGGACCCCTGGGCTGCCATGGAGACGATCGTCAGCCCCATACTCGGTGCATGGGTGGCTGATCGCCGGGAGGATAGGTGGGATAACCTTTAAGTTGCTGCGGTCATGTCTGACCCTGGTGCCTAAAGGTTTAAACAGACAGGATTGCCACTACTGCGATCCTGGCTGCTCATGCAGGGGTCACGTACAGAGGTCCTGTGCAGCCATACAGCCGGCCTCCTGCACGGATCGCACAGGCTCTGGTTCTGAGCCTGTGCAATCCACATGACATTGGGGAATGTCATGGTGTCACAAACAGAAGCTCACCATGAAGTTCCCCAGTGTCACGGTGTCCTAAGGGGTTAATGACATACTGTATGGTGTGGATATGTCACAAATATTATTCATGAGAATGCCCTTTTATGTGTGTGGGCCACAATTACTCTAATGTCACTGGATGTTATATGTAGGATTTTTGCAGTGTTTTGTTTAGCTGCATAAGATAAGAACTGGTGTTTTGGGGGCAAAAGCATGTGGGTGCTAAATACAAGAGCGAACTCTACTGAGAATTCTATACATATTCACATGAGCTCCTGCCCCGAATCCTTTATGACCCTACTTACACCCCTGATTACAGGTGACAGAAAATGGCAATACAAACAAAAAAAAATGATCTGAAAGAAGGGGAATGAAAAACAGAATAGGGCTGCATCCTTTAAAGGTTAAAAATTTTATTAAAGGGAGAAGGAGGTGTGGTTCATTGGCACCTGGGAGAATATGGGAGAAAATTTCACTCTTCTATCCAGAAGTTGTTTATGATTTGCATATCAGAAAAGTGTATGTAATTAAAGAAAATCTACCATCAAACTAAAGCATGGATTAAGCACTTACACATAGATCCAGGTATCCATATTTTTTATCCATGGCCTCATTCATTGTAAAATCAAATTTTACTAGTAGATTTAGTAATAGTAGAGTCTGCAGGGCTCTGGGGGTGGTACCAGAACCCCTCAAAGCTGCAGACTGTTACACATGCCTCACCCTCTGTCTGCTCTCTCCCTCTTCCCTCTGTCGGTATAATCTAGCAGCAACAGCAGGAAGTGCAGGGGGGAGAGGGAGACCTGCTCTGCTCATTGTAACAAACAGTGAATCTGCAACACTGAGGGGCTTTGGAAACACATACCAGAACCATTCAGACTCATTAGCATAATTATAAAAGTTTATTTTAGAAGGAAGAAGGCCATGGATAACAAATATAAGAAGATTACCACAGACACAGTGCATGGATCTATGAATAAGATTCCCTGGTTTACCATGATGGAATTTGATGGTAGATTTCCTTTAAGGTAGTGCGCCTCTGTGGTAGATAATTTTAGGGGAGGACTTTTAACCCTTTACCATCAAATATTACTAGTGTGGGGTGATCAACTCTGGACACCAAAAAGGATGGCTCCTTGCATCCCTGTATAGACTATCATGGGCTGAGCAAGATCACGGTTAAAAACCGCTACCCCCTGCCGTTGATTACAGAACTCTTTGATCGCCTACGGTTCCAGGGTGTTCTCCAAGCTGGAACTCCCTGGCGCTTACAATCTCATCCAGATCCGCAAAGGTGACAACTGGAAGATGGCGTTTAATACCTGTGACGGGCATTTTGAATATTTAGTAATGCCCTTTGTACTGTGTAATGCCCCTGCTGTCTTTCAGGAATTTGTTAATGCTATTTTCCAGGACCATCTATATACATGTGTCGTGGTCTACCTAGATGACATCTTGGTGTACTCTCCAGACCTTGAATCCCACCAGACACATGTACATCAAGTTCTTGGTTGACTTTGTGCCAATCATCTCTATGCCAAGCTGGAAAAATGCCAGTTTCACCAGCACAGCCTTCCATTCCTCGGTTATATAATTTCCGACAGAGCCTTCTAGATGGACCCGATAAAACTGTCTGCAGTTCATCAATGGCCACTATTACTGACAGTTTATTCCGCATTTCTACACTCTGGTGTCTCCCATCGTGGTACTCACCAAGAAGGCTGCCAATCCACATGCCTGGTTTCCTCTTCTTATTGGTCCCAAGAAAGAGGCCTTCTCCAAGCTGAAGTCCGCTTTTGCCTCGGCACCAGTACTCACTAGGCCTGATACGAATAAACCTTTTCATCTTGAGGTGGATGCGTCCACCCAAGGGCCGAACTTCTACATGCAGCTTCTTTTCCAAGACCTTTTATCCAGCTGAAAGAAATTATTTGATTGGAGACAGAGAGCTGTTGGCCATCAAACTAGCTCTGGAAGAATGGCGGTATCTTCTGGAGGGTGCTCTTCATCCCGTTAGTGTGTACACTACCTCCATACAGCCCAGTGCCTGAATCCCAGGCAAGCCCGGTGGTCATTGTTCTTCTCCCGCTTTGACCTGCAGATTAATTTTCGTCCGGCTGACAAGAATCTCAAGGCTGATGCCTTGTCCTGTGCTTCGGATGTTGTTGGAGAAGAACCGGCTCCTCAGCACGTAATTTCTTCTTTTTGTCGCAGCTCTGGTTGATCTTCGGCAGCTGCCTCCCGTCAAGGCATACGTTAGACCTGCTCTCCCTTTGTCTTGGGGGCATTCTTCTCGTGTGGCTGGGCACCCTGGGGTGCAACGTACCGTGGCCCTCATTTCACGGTACTAATGGTGGCCAGACCTGTTCAAAAATGTTCAGGAGTTTGTGGGATCCTGCTTCTCCTGTGCCCACAACAAAGCCTCTCATCTCAACCCAGCTGGACTGTTAATTTCGTTGCCCGTGTTATTTCCCAGTCGCCCGTGGTCCCACGTGGCAATGCATTTTGTCACCGATCTGCCTGTCTCCTCGGGCAGTACTATCATCTGGGTGGTGACGGACCGGTTTTCCAAAATGTCCCATTGTGTTCCCCTTCCCGGTCTTCCATCTTCCCCAAAGCTTGCCGGTTTGTTCTTCAAACATATCTTCTGGCTGCCTGGTCTTCCGCTACACAAGGTGTCTGATCGAAGAGTCCAGTTTGTGTCCAAATTCTGGCGTTCCTTGTGTAACCAGCTGCAGGTCAACTTTTCTTCTGCCTACCACCCTCAGTCGAATGGTCAAGTAGAGAGGGTAAAGCAGACTTTGGGCTGCTACCTCCGCCACTTCGTCTCAGCCTGTCAAGACAACTGGGCTGACCTACTACCTTGTAGTAGTTCACATACAATTCCCTAGACTCGAAGTCTACTGGCTCTCCTCCGGTCTTTGTGGTCTATGGACGTATTCCTCGCCCTCCTCTTCCGCTGTCTACTCCCTCTGATGTCTTTGCAGTAGAGGATCTGGTGCAGAACCTCAAGTCTATTTGGGACCAGACTGGCCAGTCCCTTCTATGAGCTGTAGACCGTACCAAGACCCAGGCTGATAAGAAATGTTGAGCTCCTCACGAGCTCCTCTTCTCTCCTGGTGACAAAGTTTGTTTATCCTCCAGATACGTGTGGCTTAAGATACCCAGCTATAAACTTGGTCCCCGGTTCTTTGGTCACTTTGAGGTAATCAAGTGCATCAATCAAGTGGCCTACAAGCTCATCCCGAACTCCTTTCATGTCTCCCTCCTGAAGCCAGTTGTCTTGACTGGCTTCAGCATGTCTCCCTCCTAGCATTTCCCCTCCTTCTGCTCCGGAGGCGGATTCCCCAGATGTCTATGAAGTTAAGGCGGTTCTGGGCATGAAGATCGAGTGGTAAGCGGTTCTTTCTTGTAGACTATAAGGGGTTCAGCCTAAGGAGAGAACCTGGGAGCCCGAAGAGAACATTTTAGTTCGAACTTTCCTCCAGAGGTTTCTTGGGACCAAGAAGAAGAGGGGGAGACAAAAGGGGGGGGAGACCGTCATGGGCACGGGCATCCCCGCAATCCATATCGCGGATCACGGGTGCATCCATGCTCCTCTCCGCTGCCCCGGCTCCGCTCCCACTGTCGTGGACTTACCTCTCCACGCTCACGCTCCCGTCCAGACTAGGCCCCGCTCCCTAGGGTGCGCGTGCGGTGGTACTTCAAGATTTAAAGGGCCAGCCCACAGCTGATTGGTGCTGGTCACTTTTGGGAATGCATTTAATCCGGCAACTCCAATTATTCCCCGCCGGATCTTCAAGCCATTCACTGAAGAGAAAGTCCTCCTGTGTATCCTGCGCTCCTGTGTATCCTGTATTCCTGTGTTCTCCCGATGTCACCACAGGTACAGACTGTCTCCTGCATTGCTACCTTGGCTGCCACCGCAGGCTAGTCGCACCTGTGGAATGACCTGGTGGTACCCCGCCACAGCAAGTCCCTCCCGCTTTGCGGCGGACTCTGGTGAAGACCAGGTGCCACTTAGACTCCGGTCCCAGGTGTCAGCTAGTACCATCTCTCGTGGTGGTCCAGAGGGTCCACAGACTCAGAGGCCTGACAATCTGTATACAAGATCAGTATTTGCTCATTCTACACAATATTTAGAAAATATTTTCACCATAAAGTAGATTGGAAAGCAGTAAATTTATAATGTGAAAAGCCTGTTTCCAAGCTGTGTACTTTATTTGAGTGCATATAATTTTTTTCTATATTCTATCTTTAATGTCACCAGATTCTAAATGGGAAAATATATAGGGTAGGACATTATTATGAGTTTGCTAACAAAGGCAGACAATTAATATTATAATTACCTGCTTTATCTCATTATAGCACCTTTTATGGGCTACAGTGGTATTCTACTCAGGTTAATAGCCTTTTTTTTTCATCTGAAATGGAGAAGAAAGATGCCAACCATTTCACAATTCTGCAATTAAATTAGACAGATTAATGAGCCACTTTCAAAATATTCCAATATCGCTTTACATATAAAACATCACCTGGAATATATTACATGAAATACACTACAATCAAAATAGGACACAAAACTATTATTTACAATGAAGATAAAAATTAGAGAACGTAACACAATCTCCTAAATGTCAAGGTCATTGTGTAGTCCTATGTGTATATAACCTGACCTAGGGGATAAACCAGCAAGGGTCAAAAATACAGCACATCAATGTCCCCACATACAGAAATATTGGGAAAATATGTTTCAAGTAATAGCTACACTATTAGGAAGAACAATAAAAGGCAGGTTAGCTATAGCTCTAGTATCATTAGACCTAAGGGAAATCCACATATCTCACAGAATTTTAGTATGCAAAATACTCACCATGGCAATATTACTCTTAACACGCAACTGGAAAAGCACAACGATCCCCACTATAAAAGACTTGCACAAAGGGATTAATGTCACATATATCTATGAAAAATCCATTGCATGGGGAAATGGTACTGTAACCAAATTGCAGTAGATTTGGGACCCTTGGACTGGACATGCGGCCTACATTAAGATCTAGGTGGAAACATAAGACGGAGCATTAGGGAGACACACACCCCGCCTGCCTGTGTGTGATAACAGGAAGTAAAATAAGTTTCTGGCCACTTACTGTTCCAAATACCCCCTCTCCAAGGGTCTTTTTAATTTGGAGGTTATGGATATCAACAAGATTTTTGGCGTTGACTTCTTTTGGGGGCAAAGTGCAGGAACTGGCATTGCCAAGAACTTCTGCCGTCTCGGCTGCAATGTCAGGGGGTAACTGGAAGTTTTTATCTGGAAAGAGAAAATATATTCCACAAAGCGGCAACAAGTTAAAACACAAACCATCAGAAGACAGTAGACATGTGCCCAATCATAGAAGCTTACATGTAGAAGGCTCACCAGGTCTGCCAAAAGTTCAGCTCTACTACATCTGTAGCGCAGGGTAGAGGATAACTCTGTGGATCTAAATTATCCACGTTCTTTATGAAAGGGAACTCCCAGTTTTATGCAGCTCTTTGTGGGTGGTTACACATGACAAGATTGTAACTATCATTGCCACTGGGCCCCTCTACAGTCGTGGCCAAAAGTTTTGAGAATTATACAAATGTTAATTTTTACAAAGTCTACTGCATCAGGTTTGATAATGGCAAATTGCATATACTCCAGAATGTTATAAAGAGTGATCAGCTTAACAGCAATTAATTGCAAAGTGAATATTTGCTTAACATTTCCACTTCATTGCAGGCCTGCCTTAAAGGGAGCAGCTAACATCGTTTCAGTGATTGCTCCTGTAACACAGGTGTGGATGTTGATGAGGACAGGGCTGGAGATCAATCTGTCATGATTAAGTAAGAATCACACCACTGGACACTTTAAAAGGAGGCTGGTGCTTGGCATTATTGTTTCTCTTCTGTTAACCATGGTTATCTCTAAAGAAACACGTGCAGTCATCATTGCACAGCACAAAACTAGCCTAACAGGGAAGAGTATCGCAGCTAGAAAGATTGCAACATAGTTAACAATCTATCGCATCATCAAGGAATTCAAGGAGACAGGTTTCATTGTTGGCAAAAAGACTCCAGGGCGCCCAAGAAGGACCAGCAAGCACCAGGACCGCCTCTTTAAAGGTGTTTCAGCTATGGGATCAGGCTACCAGCAGTGCAGAGCTTCCTCAGGAATGAGTGCATCTGCACGCACTGTGAGGCGGAGACTCTTGGAACAAGGCCTGGTGTCTAGGAGGGCAGCAAAGAAGCCACTTCTCTCCAGAAAAAACATCAGGGACAGAGAACAAATGTCACAAAATCTTTACCTTGCACATGTAACGGTTATACCCAAGCCAAATAAAGATCCCATTGAGCCAGGTAACTATAGGCCCATTTCCCTACTAAATTTGGATTTGAAATTGTATACCTCCATATTAGCACAAAGCATTAACCTATTCTTCCCAGCATCGATCCATAGAGATCAAGTGGGCTTCATACCATCCCGCCAAGAAACACAAAATATCCGAAATAACCTAAACATCATACATTCTGCAAATCCCTCAAACGACCCCCTACTAATTCTTTCTCTAGATATAGAAAAAGCTTTCAATACGGTTCTTTAGCTCTATTTGTTTGCAACTCTAGAGCGCTTTGGCTTCCTGCCAGAGTTTATAGCTACCCTTATCTACGATCAACCAATAGCCTATCATAAACTCCCCACACTCAATGCTTTACAACATCACAAAGTCATTCAAGTCCCCCAAGAAGGCTGTTCACCCTCTAAAGACTAACAAAAAAGAGGTCTAGATAATGCAAAGAATCTCCCATTATTTCAACACTACAGCTGTAATTGCTCACCGGTTCAGCAGTGAACAGGGTAAGGATCTGTCTCATCATAAAGTGTCTTGATCTTTAAGAGCATTTGGACTAAAAGCCCACACTGCAGTGACCAAACCTCTCATTAGCAAAAAGAATCAAAAGGTTACACTCACCTATGCTGAAGAGCATGTTGTGTGGACAGAGGAGAAGTGGTCCACAGTTAAACTTGCTTTCATGATTAAAATTAACTTAGATCTGATGGGAAACAATGGGGCACATTTACTTACCTGGTCCCTGCGCGATCCCCGAGGTGCGTTGTCCAACGAGGGTGAAGTCTGACGCGATTCAACAAGATTGTGCGCCCGATGTAAAAATTTGGGATCAAGATTTTCTTCATAGAAAGCACTGTAGACCATTGAGATATATTTATATATTGTATATTATGAGTAGTTGTTTAATTAAAATTAAAAGAAGGTAGTCAATTAAAAGAAGGAATAAGTATATTATTATAGATAAGTAAATTAAATCAGCGCAGATCAAATTAATAGATTCCAAACTACTGACTGGGGAAGATTCAGACCTCCACTCTAGGGAAAAGATACTTGGCTATGGATAGGGAGACCAGGACCTAGAACTGCTGGCATGTACTGGGCTAGGAAGGACAGAAATATCATGTGTAATGTTTGCTGTTGGCAAAATGATTTCAGTGCACTTTTTTTCATATCATGTATACTGAAGTTGTCTCTTAGCTTCTTGCTCATACATCTGAGAAGGCCATATAACTAGCTTGCCAGCCTCGTCCACAAGTTTTGTAACTACAATTTTCACTTTCTTCAATTCTCATATCACTGATGATATGATGAGTCAAATTGTCATGTGTTGCTTTAGAAGGTAGATGTTTCAATTATTCACAAATACATTCACATTTGGACATACAAATATTGGTTCTAAATTCTCTGCCCATCGGTTTTTTGAAAATAACCTCTACCTTCTCATGGACTGTGCATCATGTAAAGCGTTTTAATTTTTTTGGTTGTTGTAAAATAATCATACAATAAGTTTTATGCTGTAGTGATTGTTAATCAAATAGTCAATAAAGCAATAACATCCCAAGAGGTCGACTACTAGGGATGCTCATCATTCTCATGGTGATTTTAATTAAAGAATGGCGAATTAACAGGAAACTGAGACCAAATTTTCACTAATAAATATAATGACAGTTTTCCATAGCACAATGCAAAAACTTCATGCCCACACTGTTTTTAGCTTAAAATGTATAGTTTCTATCCCCAGAAAATGACCTTTATAAGCCTACCAGCAGGATCAGTTAGTCACGAGGGGCATGAAGGAGATACCGGCGACATGGGCACACACAGTGACTCGCATGAATAACACAAGCCTTTGAGACACGCTGCTCCTGCAGGATACCAGGTAGGCTTTCATTTTTTGGGGATAGGAACTAAAATTTCTTTTTAGCTAAAAACAGTGTGGGCAATAGTTAACATATGCTATGGGAACCAGAAGGAGCAGCTTGTGTTATTAATGAGAGGTGCTCTGTAAATGGGACCATTACCATAAATATATTTAAAAAAGAAAAGAGGGGGAACTTCCAGAGTGGAATTCAGAACAGTTCTGGAGTGTTTTCCTTAGGACCAGCAAGATGTTATTTTAGTTTTTAACCTACTCTTAAGCACCAAGCTATTATAGCTGACATTGCATTAGATGTCAGAATGTTATCAGTTGTTCTTATTAGGTGTCATAGATGCCACTGAGCAGAGCTTCAACATCCGGTAATATTGGAACAGTATGACTAGCTTCTCTTAACCATGCAATTAGTCCAATCAAACTGAGATTAGCAGTATGTAAATATTCAGAGTCTCAAGAGGAAACTTAGAGAAACTCGTTATATGTTCCAGTGCTCTTGGCGTTCTTTAGCCTCACTGAGTTAATGGACCTGGCATCGCTGGGTCGCAATAAGCACCACAGTTATAAACTAAATAGGTAAGAGGAATGATTTATTGTTATAAATGGGTTTGCAATCAGCTAAATACTGAAAATGTTACACTGACATCAGTGTGTACATAGAAAAGTTGTTGATTGTTGTTCATTGCTGATAAGGAACCTTTCTAAAGATATAATTCTTCAGACCTAAAAGTATTTCTGTTAAACTACTTATTGCATTGCCATAAAATGTATAGTTGTCTGGAGGATACCCCAGACATTACGTGGTCACTGAGGGTTATGACATTGTGTAGCAATTCACATAATGTTGTAAATGAGGGCTCTTATAGTTACAGAGTTACATTAGCACACTGACTTTCTGTCGAGTAGATGTCCTTGCTACTTATCTGTGGGCATGAAGTCGGGAAAAATTACTGGCATTAGATTTGTTACAGCTGTTTTCCAGATTGTACTGAGAGCTACTATTTAATTTCAGATAAGAGTGTTCAATAGTGGATGACGCTGCGTCTGAACTTATAATTTGTAACTTTGTCACCGCAACTTCAGTTATGATTTGAAACTTTGTAAGAGACAAAACAAAATCAAGGGAAATAAAAGCCCTTTAACTGGGAAGCTTTCATCTCTGCCATCTGTTTCTTTGAGTTTGTTAGAGCAAGATAATCGCCTTTTATCTTTAGCGGTAAAACAGACACTATAAATTATTTTAGGGTTGACTTTACACATAGACTACAAGATACAGTCCAATCCTACTCTTATTAGTTTTACACAAATCATGCCCCGTTAATGGGCAACCCTGCTAATCAGCAAACGCAGATTCCTCTAAGCCAACAAAGGAAACCTTATTTATGTCACAGCACACATTAGCCACAGATAAACTACCTTGCTGTGACAGTGGCTACAGGTCTGCTAGAAGAAATGATAGGCCATGAATTAGAAAGCATGTCGGCTTCTCTATTTTAAAGCATGGTGACATTGCAGGTGATAAGCTTGTGATTGGATTCCTATCACTCATCTGCGCTTCCAAGTGTTATAGTAATACAAAAGGTCTGGAGACATCTAATACAAAGTTTTCTCCAAGTCCAAAATGTCTCCTTTACAAAGTGCAGAGAAGAAAAGGTTTTAAGGAATGGTAGTTTGTAACACACCTTTATAACTTGTTTTATACAGCAGTTATATCTGAAATGATCTAAAATAAGTTTCTAATTTTCGAAGAACTTTTTGTGATATCTTCTACTCATATATCTGAACAATAAGAAAACAAAAGTCTAGGATACATTACTGATTATTTGCTTGAAGACACTTAGTAACTATTATCACAGGGCAAGTCTGAGCTGTGGTACCATGCACACCTGCCTGTAAGAGCACCATTGAATTACTCAGCAAGAGATCCCTACAGATGTAACAGTGATGGCCTATTTATCTGCTTGTAACACTGTAGTCACTGGAGTCGAAGTAGCTGCTTTTCTATTCCCTGTAAAGGAAAAGCTTATGAGATATTACCCATCAACTTTCTCCTTCCCTCACCAGACAGCTGCCAGGAGTAGGTTCACCCCATAAAGCTGAATGGAGCAGCAGCACCTGCGGGTGCAGGAATGGTTTTATCAATATTTCATTGCTGTATTCTGAGATCAGTAGCCAATATACTTACATTGCAGCACATTACAAATAATTTATTTAAAGCACACCTACCATCAGATTACCGGATGGTAGAGGCTTACTCTACTTGGTAGATGGTAAAGGCTTACTCACCTCCCCGTCCCATCCACATCAGCAGTAAACTTCTTATGTTTTCAGTTTTTTAAATATGCACATGAGCTAGAGGTGCTCTGCAGAGCACCTCTTGACTCTTCCGCTAAATAATTTATTCATGCCCTCCAGCCCAACTGGCAGGCCTACAAATTGTTCAGAGAGCCAGTGAGGTCACCGGCTATCTCTGCAATGCTCAAGCTATGCACCATTTTAGCTTTCCCTACAATACCCGACGGGGAGTGTGAGAATTGTAGAGGGAATGCTATGATCGCGCATAGTGCTTGAATTGAGCCTGTGTCTCTCTGAACTTTGTGTAGGAGTGCCAGTTGGGCCAAAGGGCATGAATAAATTATTTAGCAACGGAGCCAGGAGGCACTCAGCAGAAGACTTCAGCCTTGTTTGCATATTAAGAAAAGATTTTTTTTCCACTAAATGCAGCGGTTCAAAAACATACTAAAATAAGTTTACTGGGAGGGGAAGGGGAGGTGAGTATTAAGTATCTACTATCAGGTAATTTAACATGGTGACCAGAATCCTGTCCTCTTCTTATGCATTCTCTGGGTCCCTGGTCAATGCATGCACACCATTAATGAAAAACAAGAAGGCGCCTATGCATTACATGTAGTCATTTCCTGGAAAGGTTTCATTCTGTCATCCAATTCCGGTTAGCCTTATCACAGCTTTATTGTAAAAATATATTTGTCCTGAAATTTTGTTTCCTGACGCAAACCATCCCGTGAAGGTGGCGGAGTCGGCTAAATAATTGCAAGTGCCCAAAAGATACTAATAAGCTAGCATTTGTGATTATTTCAGGGCCTCTACGCCACTGACGTGGTGCACAGGCCCTGATAAATATGCCCTTATGTCTTTAAATCCATTTCTTTAAAACTGATACAATTTGAAATATGAGAATCTCATCTTTAATCTGATATACAGTATGGCATGGTTTTAGGTACTATACACTCAATATATGGCAAAAGAGATTAGAGACAGATAAAAAAAAAAGATTACAAAAGTGATTAATGAGTAAAACAATCTAAATTGATGATAAATTGATTTTTAAGAAAAGTTACATAGACAAAGGAAAATAAGACGAAAGTTGGAAACCAAATTATTTCCTGGATCATGATTGCTTGCATCTGAATTTCACCCAACAAGCGTTCCATTTGGAACATTTGGATTATTTTATTTTGATCGACTTTAGAATAAAATGTATGGTCACATTAAGCACAGGAAAATGTGTCATTTCAGAAAACACTGACATTAACACAAAATTAAAAAAAAATTCTGTTTAAACAACACAATATATAGCTTAATGGTGTTTGTATATAGATTAGAAGAATAGAATTGAACTAAATGTATGAAAAAAATCTATAAAGAAACAAAAATCAATAAAAGTGCTCTACAAGAAAATACAGTCAAATGCCCATAGTGAAAATTATCCCTTTTATCACTAACACTTAACTTTTATTATATAAAATATAGCTAAAATCAAGTGCTCTTCTACCATGAAAAGTTCTAAACTATCAGTTAAGAATAAGCATAAAAAGAGATGTAGAAATGGGGTACCGTAATTTAATATTTTATCACATTTATTACCACATTTCCACATGTCTTATTTATCCTTTTTCCTAACTGATGGTCTTATACCATGGAAAGTTTATAACAACTTGATTTTAGTTATATTGTATTTAATAAAAGTCAAGTTTGAGATTTAACTGTACAGTATGTAAAAAATAGGTCCAATCTCTTTCCTACTGTATAAGAAAAGTCACTGGGATGGGGAGGGAGAGTTTGTTGAAGAGGAAAGGAGTCAGCAAACACATTACAGACAATGCACAGTGAATGTACAGAATTATACAAACAGAAATGACCAGGGCCGGATTAAGGCTGGTGGAGGCCCCTATTGAATGTAGCCCAGACAGGGAATAGCAATCACTGTTTACAGCCCCCCAGAAATAACTATATACAGCCTTCCCAGTAATAACTATATGCAGCTCCCAATATATACAGTTCCAAGTAATCACTATATTTAGCCCCAAGTAATTACTATATACAGCCCCAAGTAACTATATCACCATATGCAGCCCCTCTGCAATAAATATATACATTCACCCTGTAATCAGTACATATAGCCCCATGTAATCACTATATACAGCCCCATGCTATAACTATATACAGCCCCCCAGAAATAACTATATTCAGCTCCCAGTATTCACTATATACATCCCCCATCAATCAATATATACAGCCACCAGTGATCACAATTTATAGCCCCTAGTAATCACTATATACAGTCCCCAGAAATAACTATATACAGCCTCCCTATATCTATACACAACCCCCTATAATAACTATATACAGTCTCCCTATAATGACTATATACAACCCCTATAACTGTATACAGCCTCCCTATAATACCTATATACAGCCTCCCTATAACTATATACAGCTGCCTATAACTATATACAGCCCCTATAATAACTATATACGGCCTCCTTAAAATAACTATATACAACCTCCTAGCAATAATTATATACAGCCCGCCCAGTAATCACTGTATACAGCCTAACAATAACTATATACAGCCCCCAATAATAACTATATAAAGCCCCCAGTAATCACCATATGCACCCCCAGCATTAACAATGGGGGTCTAACAAACCGGAAGTGCGCATTGATTGGAATCTGTTGTTCACTCACCTATGTTGGTGCGCATGTGCACTAACGGAAGTACGGCACAGCTCACTTCCGGTTTGTTAGACCAAGGCGGGCTGAATTGTCAAAGATGAGGAGACCCCCTTTTTGCTATATAAGTCACCATATAGACTCTTTACACTTACTTCCCCTGATGAAGTCGCTGTGAGTGACGGAACCCGTGGGGCACAGTAACCCCCTGGTTGCTGCGAGTGTTCCCGGACTGGTAATATGACTATGATTCCACCTGTACATGGACTCTATGCATTCCTTGATATTTGCTTTACACTTGTGTGTGTACAATGCAGGGTAGTGGATTTTTCAGGCATTGAGCCTTAGACAATAGATGTTTGAAAGAGCATATTAGTGTGTACTCTGTGAACACCATACTTATTGTGTTGCAGCCAGGGTGGTTTAGAGATGAATTTATCCCATTTATCCCATGTACTTTGTTACTGATTTTTAAGTGTTTTTAATTGTGTAATCTTTGTCAATAAATGTTTTTATATTTTTGTAACAATAAAGCTTACGGTATCTATCTATTGCACCTTCATGGTTGTGATGAGACGTCTTTTTTCTTGTAGTTGATTTTGTGTCTTTGAACCAGATATTGCATATTTTGCAGTGCAGGGCCCTTATTCATGTTCATGGATTTATATACAGACCCCTATAATAACTATACACAGGATACCAACGAAGATGTACTTAGATGGTGGCGCCATCTTGGTACACCTTTGATGTTCTATGGCAGAGTGAGAGCCACTCTGCCTTAGACTGAAGTCTATTGGGGTACCAGACCATAGAGCTGGACCCAAATATACTGTAGGCGATTTGGCGGGTCATGCAACCGCTTGAATCGCCCAAATTTGGTGGAGGCCCCTTTAAAGGCAAAGTGATGGGGGCCCCCCCTATAATCCGGCCCTGGAAATGACAGAGTGTTACAAATCACATTTCCATAGTCACCATACACATGTAGGCCTGGCATTGAGTCTGCTCAGCATTAAAAAAATATATGCTTATTAAAAGTGTGGAATAACAACAAATAAAGTACACACATAAAAAAAAAACTAAATTACAATATTTTGCAGTCATGTGTTGCTTGTAGCATTGTGTGCCAGTCGTGATTCTCCAGTTGCTGGCACACAATGTGCCTGAATTACTAATCGTGCCCCAGGGTTCATTCTCTGCCAAGTCCTGCCATATCTTGCACCAGGTTGGGAGGTTCCCACCTATGAGGGTAACGTACAGGGATAAAAAGTCACAATATCAACTGAATATCTTCTTCATCAATTGCCAAGGCAAAGGATTAGTGCACAAAGGATATGGGATCTTAGAATAGAATTTGGAGAATTCATCCAACCTATATAAAATCCGAGATGATCTAACTTCTGATCCTTCCCCAATATACTGGTAGATGATGACTCTACTTTGGATTCTCTAAATTTCTGGCAATGAGAATCCAACCGTTCATTCCTTCTGTGATACATCAGGAACAGGTGGGCTTTCTTCTGGGTCATGAAACCAGGGATAATACGATCAAGACAATGGGCAACATGAATTAAAGTGTTTGAAACTGTTTTCTGTCTAACTTTGTACTGGAAAGAACATGCAAACGTTGTGAACATGTATTTATGAAGTGTTTTCACCAGTTTTGTGGTGCGGCTACACTGTGTTTGCCGTGCCACTATTCTGGACCTAAAGGGGCGTTCTGGCTTCCAGGGAGCCATATCGCGAACAAGCTGTATTGTGTCCATGTCCCATTCTGGGCAAACTTATTGGAGTAATATGCCCGATGTACTATATAGTATACTAGCTGTGGATCCCGACGTTGCAAATAACTGCTCTTAGCTATAACTAAATAGAATTGGTTAACAAGAAAATAATATATATCTATGCATCTATCTCTCCCTGTCTATTACTCACTCACTCTATCTTCCTGTCTCTCAGTGACTCTCCCTGTCTGTCTCTCACACTCACTGACTGTCTCTTTGTTACTCACTCATGCTCCCTGCCTGTCTCTCACTCAGTCACTCACTCTCCCATCTGTCTCTCACTCATACTCACTGGCTGTCTCTGTCACTCACGCACTTTCCTGGTCTGTCTCTGTCATTTATTCTCCCTGTCTCTTACTCACACTCACTGGCTGTCTCTCTGTCAGTAACTTACTCTAACTGCTTGTCTCACTCTCCTCACCTGTCTCTCTGTCCCTCACTCTACCTCACACATACACTGTATTATACTCATTGCCTATAGTAACCTATCAAAGGTCAGAGCTCAGACCTGCCTGATGTTACATCATTCAATTGTTTACTGAACTGAATTTACGTGCCGTCACGTTTGTGTTTACGTTGCACTTATGTTACACTTACGTTTACGTGGCATTTGCATTATGTTGCATTTGCTTGCATTTGCGTTTATACTATTGAACAATGGACCTAAGTCCCGGCAGGGTCTCTATAATTTATTCAGACAATGTCAAAGGCAAGCTAGGAATAGGCCATATCCAGACTTTTTCTTAAAACTTAGCTATTATTAATACTAGTTAGATAAAAAAAATTACAATGGTTTTTTGAACATGTGTGCATAATCATGGATTAAAATTGTGTCTCAGTGTGTTATTCTTTTTGAAGTTAGTTAATAATAAGTCAAGTTAACCATCTGTATTAGGACGTATGTAAGATACGTTTGGTAGCTATAGAGTCAGTCATCAGCCCAGTATACAATCAGGCAATTGTTGCCACACATAGGCTTGTTCCTCACTCAGCAGGATAATCCCTATAATAAAGGGTAGGTGTCTTGGGCGTTGCCAGTGCGGTATGATCCCTATAGTAAGGGGTGGGTCACTTAAGGATTTCCTATATATTAGTCTAATTTCCTGGACGCCTCTCACACTGTCCATAAAATCAGATGTGCCATGCATTCATTAAATAGTCGACCCACACACTCAGACAATAAGGGTTGGGTAGCTTAGGGATAACCTATAAATTAGTCACATTTCCCGGACGTCTCTCACACTGTCCCCATTATCAGATGTGCCATGTATTCATTGAGTAGTCAAACCCACACAATCAAGCAATAAGGGGTGGGTAGCTTAGGGATTACCTACATATCAGTCACATTTCCCGGACGTCTCTCATACTGTCCGTACTATCGGATGTACCATACATTCATCAAGTAGTGAAACCTACACACTCAGGCAACACCCCAATCCTGCTTTTCGGGGCCATACACCTAAGTTTGCTTCTGTGAGATCACAACCTAAAAATCGACTGGCTAGATGTTCTAAATAATTTCAGATAGTTCCTAGGGCACATTAAGGATTAGTTCAGTCTGCAGTACTAAACTATCTATAGTTGCTAACACTAGTCAGACACTTGATATTAAAACACTAACCAACTAGCCCCCCAACATGTTTTCGCTAGACACTCAGGGGGCAAGGCTAATAGTGCACACTATTGCATTTGAACTCTTCCTGTTGATATCATAACAGGGTTTGTTCTTATATATCCTGCAACTAGTGTTCCCTCGCTTATCTGTCCAGGGATCTTTACTGTTGAAAGATGTGCTTTACATAATATATGCACACATAAGCGACTACCCTGGATGATTTAGTCCCTACTTTAGATGCGGGCAGATAAGTAGTGCTTACAGCATTAATATTACTTTTCCACAATGGGGTAATTTTAACTATTGCTATTAAAAATTATATTTTATTCCCTGTATACTATTTCAGTGACTCCCTTAAAAGTTTATAATTTGGGGCCTTTCATTGTAAATGCTCTTCACTGACCTTATCGCTTCTCTCCAGCAGGAAATCAACCGGTTGTACAATGCTCTTAATCACTCCACTCTAGTCTTCACTCTATTGCAGGTTTTGTTTTTAGCTCTTCCAGGCCCTATCTTGAAAGTCAAAAGAGCCTATGGACACTTTTTCTCATAGCTATTCTCCAGATTATACATCGTCGGTGAAGGTCTTTGGATCACATCTTTGAGATGGAAGAGTTAACTGCAATAGACGACAGTCACACTGTTCCACAAGACTTGGACCCCCTGGATAACCTTTAGAGACTCGCCCTCCTTTGCTACTTAGGTTTTCACGGGTACCACACCCTAGAGGACGATCATCTGTAGGCCTACCGCTTAGCTCCACTCTTCCACTTCTAGTGTTTTTCTCTTCTGGGTTTCTGGTTGTCTGTTTGTCAGCTCCTCCTTTTTTGTCTCTTTTCTGTCATCCTGTGACATGTGTGTTTTCACTTAAACAAACTTATTGTACCATTAATTATCCTGGCCTTCATTACAGAGAAACATGTCCAGGAATGCACAACTTTAAAAGTGTGTTGCTAATATTTTTTAGACAAGCTCACATTTATCATGCGTATAGATTGGATCGAAGCCTTGCTTCTTTAACACGTAGGAGAGCTTCATTGCCTGATGTCTTCTAAGATGAAAACTTTCCTTTTGTTTTGCAAACCCAACAACTGACTCGCATCCCTCCTCTTCCCCTCCTGTCCCTTTACCCACACACTCCAAGGTCTTTTGACCTAATGTTGGCTTTGTTGACCCTAATTCAGGGTCCTGTTTTATATTATGAAAATTCAATAAATACAGTTTTAAAAAAAGTTTGATGCTTTATTCATTTATGAAACAGTATACTATAACAAATATAGAGAAAATGAATACAAAATGGAATCAGAAGAGGCTAAAAAGGAGAAGCATTATTTATTGGCATAACTACAGAAATAGGGGCATATATTTTTTTGCACCTCTGACATACTAAGCAACATCCGCATACATGCTGAACATATTACTCGAGTGGATAACATATAAAAAAACACTATACTGGAGATCTCATGTCAAAGTAAAAAAACAGAGCTCAATTTGGATATTCAGGGTACTATCAATTGCTCAATGTGGAATAAAAGACTTGGTAGAAGGTTTCTAGCCATGGCCATTGCTCTTCTATACTAGAAGAGTAACTGCTTCAATGGAAGCAAATATACCACAGCAGGTATAATAGGTGTTACTTGTGCAGCATGCTAATTATATAATCATAGTTTTTCTCTTCAGAATGCCTTAATCAAATCTCATATAGTTCAATCATTGATAGGGGTATATGACAAAAGTAGTAGATCCAAGTAGTTATTTTCCCTTGCCTAAAAACAGAATAATCTTAAAGTGAAACAACACAGATTTAAGAAAAGGACCTGGGAAGTCTTGGGAATTGGATAATGGGATCCCAGGGGAATTAGGTTTTCTTTATGGCTCTCCAAACTCTCCAATGAATACTAACAAAAATATAAACTTAACTACCCTGTATGTGAAATTTGGATGACAGACCCTGAACTGTGCTTCACATTATGTGACCACATTTGTCTTCTTGATCACTTATATTCATTCACATGTGTTGTTTGCTGGGAGAAGAGCAGTATCCAATTATAACAAGCACAAGAGGTTAGAGCTGAGCTCTTCAGATCTTCAAGTAGGCTACCTGCAGAAACATAAAAGAATACACACTGAACATGACATACATCTGAAATACACACAGCAATATTTATTCACTAAACATTCTGAGAAAAGTATTTGTAGAGTTTATTAAATAGCATAAAGTCACAATGTAAGATCTTACTGTTGACTTCAATTCATCTGATGACACTCTATGACCAGGCACATTATTACTTTATATAAAAGGCACATTAAGAGCGTCACTCACTGATATCTCTTAAAAATATGAAACATCTGGCTAAAGCAGCAAGCCGTTCGCGCATCTAAGTGCTTCACCCCGATTCATCACCATGGTGAGATTTAGACAATGCATTATGTCAAGCATTCCATACAGTATCCTTTCTATAAGTGAATATAGGTAAACCTAAAATCAACAACATATTTCAATATTAAAAAACACAAGGGATAAATATTACAGATGGCCACACACAAACAATTTAAGAAAATCACTTAAAAGGGCTGTCCATGGTCACACAGGTACACAGAACATAATTATCACAGAGTGTAATCAGAAACGTGCGTTATAACGAGGCCTATCCATCACAGACCACAGATTTCTGTCCACTGGAAGTAAACATAGAAGTTTTCTGTAAAAAAAAGGACAGCAAAAAGACATCTAGAAAACTGTGAGAAATTGATACAGGATGTATATCGGAAAATTGTAAAACTTTTCCTTACATTAATGATATCAATTATGTGCCGAAAGTGGACATCCCCTTTAATTTGTTTTGATCATTCAAACCTAAGTGGCCTCATGCTTTACATCTCATAATTCATTGTGCTCGGAGTAAATCCTTTGAATGTTCCTCGCCTTTGGATTGCTTTCCACCAAGTGTGGACATCGTAACTTCTGCAGATATAACATGCAAGCTAAAACTTTATCCATGGGACGTGTCACATACAATACAATATCATTTACAATATTATTTAGAATATGATTGACTACATTAGTTGTAGAACTTCTTTTGTAGTATATGTTATTTTTTTTGTAAGAGGCTCTATATTGGTAAAACTATTAAAAGTCTCTTTGTTCATTTACACTTTAACTGTATCTCCTCAGGTTATGGCTGCCCCAGACTTATTCACCATATAAAGACTTGTCAATCTGGTGACCCCACTTCTCTCTGCTTCTCCGGTATTGAATGGGTGGAAAGGAATCCTAGAGGCAGGGATTACTAAAAGGCTCCCTACGGCAAGAAGCACAAAGGAATATGAGTAGAGATGGGCGAATTGATTCGAACAAAGTGGAATTCGATACAAATTTCCTGGAAAATTTGATTTGTCACGAATCTGAAGTTTACACTGATTTGTGGGAACAAAGTCCCCCCCCCTTTTTTAGCTAAATGGGCGTGAGCACAACGTGTTACACGGGGCAGAGAACTCTGGGAAGGAGAAAGGAACACCCTCGATGACATCTGCAGACCTGTAAGCCAATCAGCGACCGGCAGGCTTATGTGATGTCACACAGCCATATAGAAACTTTCAGCCATTTCACACTGCATGTGCTGTCTGTAGCGTCTAGCTGCTTTTACTGTACTGTGCTGTAGCGCTCCAAGGGTGTTCGTTTAGGGGGATCTGTATACCCTAAATAGCAGTTCTTTTCTTTTTAACCTGATAAATTACCTGATAAATTACTTAGTACATTCATGCTGAATATCTTCCAATAAAGCTCACCTTCCAAAAATATATCAATAAACCCTCCCAAATATTCCACACATATTACATCAGTAAAAGGTAACAATACAGCTATTGGCTAATTTGGGATTTTAACAATAGAAGAAGCAGCCTCAAAATATATACAGGCAGTCCCTGGGTTACGTACAAGATAGGTTCTGCAGGTTTCTTCTCAAGTTGAATTTGTATGCAAGTTGGAACTGTATACTTTATTATTGTAACCCCAGTCAAATTTTTTTTGGTCTGTGTGACAATTGGATTTTAAAAATGTTGGATTGTTATAAGAACCAGGACTAACAATAAAGCTTCATTGCAGACACCTTTAGTAACTGTTATAGCTGTTTATTGTAGCCTAGGGCTAAAGTACAGCAAATTACCAAAATCCAGATGACCGTTTGTAACTAGGGGTCGAGTGCTCTTAAGTAGGGGACCGCCTTTATATACATAGCAACAAAAAACCCTCACAATCCAATTACATGTAAAAGCCAAATATTTGTAATAAGCAATGCCAGAAAGGAATGTCAATCAGCTTGAATGTCCACTGAACATATTTCATCGATATACAGGATTTCGAGCAGAAAATGAAGGCAAGCATGCACACTGTGACCTGCAGTAGAGGTACTTGAGATGTTTTAATCATTTGTGCCTGGAAGAAATACATCCTGCTTCTTCACTCCCTTAGCCTGGAGGACGAAGTTGTTAAATTAAATCTAGAAGAACATTGGAAAAAAAAAATCCCCAAGCAGGCAAAAAAACGCCCAACTGAAATTGTCCTGAAAGGACTCAAATACAATAAAAGAATAAGCCAATCTCTTCTGAAGTGACCTCTGCACAAAGTGTATAGTGAGTGATGGCGAGGATCATTCATGATTAATGCGAATGTACTGTACTTAAACTACAAGACAAGACAGATATAAGGAGACAAAACTGACAATGTGCATGAAGTGTATAGTACTGTACAGAATAATATAGCTACAACTTTATATAATTCCCACAGGAGAGTAATTACGGACATTCATTAATAACCTTGGAACAGGTCAAAAGGAAGTGTATTTTTTTTTACTTTGATTGGAATTAAGTATGGGGCCAGATATCTTTACTAAACTTCTGTTAACAGCATTTAGAAACATGCTTTACAGCAGCTCTCATAGACAGCAATAGTATACAGATGTTCATTGATTTCTATGGAAAAGATATTTACACATGTCCTGTGCCCTATGCAGAGATCAATGTGCAGGAAGGGGGAGAAGATATGTTATGACACACCTATAGTGAATGGTAATTAATAGTGGTGGCGGCGAGGGGAGATCTATGTACCTTCTCCACCAGAAAATTGGAGGAGAAAGAATTATGAATTCCTCCCATTGCGTTTTCTCCAAAAATTTTTAATAAGGTTGTATCAATAATTCTAATATACCTTTAAATGTTGCCAATAAAAATCAACAAATGGTCCCACATAAAATAAACTCTAATACAGCTGAACCGATGTAGAAATAATAAACATATTGCTCTTGGCATGCAAAAAGGGAAAATTGCAAAAATTAGCTGGTTCATTCAGGACGGTCATTAGGGGGTTAAACCGATCTGCAAGTGGCCTCGTTGTAATATTAAAAAGCTGTCAAACTAGTTAATTTGGAACTCCTGTATATGGCAGGGCGGTTTAATGGGATAATCCAAACACCCTAAAAAATTCCACCAAAATGGTCCCACTCCAAAGCCCTGCTTTCCTGGTCACTCTAGTAGTTCTAAGATGAGTGCAGACATTCCTTCCCAGTGCCTTGTTCTTCTGATCTGAAGCGGAGGACCTTCACTTCAGAGCATGCACATACTGTAAAGTACAGCACAGAATTATGTAAACTAAAAGCAAAGAGGGTGCACAACCCACGCCGACAGACCACATGTGGCCCATATCCTGCTGACAGGCGGATTCCACTGAGTGCTTCCCATAAGGGATAGAAGTGTTCATTGGTACAGATGACTGGGTGGCACTGAGTCTAGCTGAGAAGTTCTCATTGCTTGGGGTCCTCCCTGCAGCTGGTTGCATGTGCCGAACTTAGAACACAGAGCGGCCCAGAAGCTGGAGAACCCTGAGGAATGGTAAATACTTGTCAGCTGGGGTTTTCTCCTACTACATTTCTGCTCTGGGTCCTAACGCTGTTGAATACAGTCAGAACAGAGTGGCACATGGAAGAGAGAAGAAGCTGCATTATGATTCAGGTGCTTGATGGTAAGGGAGCTGCCTTACAAGGTAGCAAAAGAGCCGTGGTTCTGCTTGCCCCATCCTGGAAAACCTATTTGCAAATGTCCTAGAATCCCCTATTGGAGCATCAATGGCTATAAGTCTCCACACGCTTGCAAGGCGGCCTTAATTGGCAAAGTCTCTGTAAGGAGAGCTCTAGCCCCCTAACCCTAGTCAAAAGCCTCTTACTCAGCTAAATTACTTCCCTACACTCTACTGAAGAGACGCAACCATGTTGAAATAATGCTGTCTACAGTTAGGAACCTGTTCCTTCTGGAATAGCTATAGTAGTTTGAGTCCACATGTCTTTAGGTTTCCTGTAAGTCATGCTTGATGTAATGGGGCTGCCTTACATGTTAGCAAAAGAGAAGCTGTTTTCCTTGCCCCAGCCTGGAAAAATTATTTGCATATTTCCCTGAATCCTCTAGCGGAGCATCAATGGTTAAAAGTTTCCACAGACCTGCAACACAACCTTAAATGGCAAAGTCTTCGTAAGGTGGACTCTTACTCCCTGACCCTTGTGATTCAAGGAGCAGAAAAGGAGCCATGAAAGTTGAGTATTTTTTTGTATGCTCTGGGGTCTCCAGTATTATTGTCTACTCTAGGATTTCTACTTTATTATTGCTGTTTGCCCTGCGGCATTACTGCCTGCTCTGAATGTAGTATTTGGTTGCCAAGGGGGGTATTTATTGCTGTTCAAGTCCAAGTTTGTATAAAGTAAAAAAAGTAACAAAATAATTTCAAAACACAAATAAAACATAAGCCCCTAAAATTACACATTCCCATACAAACACTTAATAAAGAGTAAAAAACACAAACACACAATCCTACCCCCCCACACACACATATTTGGTATCACTAAAAGTATAATAAAACAGAATTGATATTGGACCTGCACGGTGAATGCCGTAAAAACTTTTAGAAAAAGATTAATTTTTTATTATGCTTTTATTGAAAATTCGATTCTTTAAAAAGTGATAAAAAATGGTATGCACATATCACCTAAACTAATTTGCCACAGAGGCATTGTACCTTAATTACGGCAGTTTTCTTATATGCAAATGAGTAAAGATCAGTTGAGTTTTCTCCAAGGCTGCCAGTCCACCCACACTTCCTTTTATTGAAGGAGACGTCTTTTAATGTCCTCTTCCTGTCCTAACCAGAATGATGTTCGCCTCGCTGCATGGTGTATTTTAGCACAGAGCAGTGAGCAGGAAATTTCAACGAGATGCGAAGGGAGGAGCCAAGGGACAGTGGGTGAAGCCAATCTGTGGTGGGCAGGGCCACCTTAGACAAAGGGGGGAAACGTTCGGAAAAACATTTTACCGGTGGGAAGAGGCATATTTTAATTGTTTTTTTTCTTAACAAAGTCATTGTGACCAAGGGGGATAAGTAAGGTTTATTGTGTCTGTTCTTTATGACCGGTTGCCTTTAATAACGCATTATTAAACATGAACTATTATAGTTAGTAATTACGTTACATGTAGGGAGCATGATGGTGGATTGTGCATGCATTATGAAGCTGTATTTTTTACAGATCATGCACATTCTGGAAAAATATGGACACAATATCAAGAGAGCCGCAATGGTCAAGCAATGTACAGATTTTAGGGTACAGTCACTTTAGGATGTGAATGCTCCCTATAAGGTTGTTCATGTTTTTCAATATGGTCATAAATTAGCATAGAACACCATTAAGGAAATATGAGCAGAACTTGAGAAGAAAAGATTATACAGACACATTTTAAACATGACTGGTATTCTCTGACAGGGTTTGCTATATAAATATAATCTAATATATATCTATATAATATGCAATTTACAGGAATATATTTTTACAAAATGACTTTAAATGTAAAAAGCTATAGGTTAGTCATAGGACAGAGCTATATATTGTTTAACTACCTCTCTAGGGATGAATGTGACAACAACCCAGTTATACGATGACAAACAACTTTACAGAGCAGCTTATTAGTATTGGATGTAAGGTGAAGAGCATGAATCCCCCTCCGCTCTGTGTCTCACTCTCAGACACTCACCTTGGAAAGCAGGTAAATGTTACAGTTTTCTAACATAGATTTCAAGGTGAAACATGTTAAATTGAAATGGCGGGGAAAGGTAAAGGGAATTAAAGTGTTTTATCAGTTAAAAAGAAATGGACACTTTTGGTTATTTTGTCAGCAAAGTGACCAGATACCCCTCGCTGCAGGAATGGGGAGCCGGAGAAGGGCAAGCATCTTTTTTCTCTCTCCTCTGCCGTGGCTCAATATGAGTTTTTCATATAAACTGGAAAAAAATCCTGACAAAATAGTCTGTATTATAGTGTTGAGGAAAGTCTAAAGAAATTTATGCTGCCTAAACTACAATTTTAATAAAATTCTGCCAAAATCCCATGTGGTTCCTCAAAGAAAACTGTCTAAAACGAGCTGGGCATGGGAGGGTGGCTTCCATGTGGGCATTTTGCTTGGCTTCATTGACAGGTCTCTTCCTACATGCAGGTATGAAAAAAAATTATCAAAAGAGCCAAACTGGTACAGTTGTCTTGGTTAAGACTAGTTGTGATGTTCTTCCTCAACCATTTTTTTTGTGTCAGTAATACATGCTTGTACATAATGGCAGGAGTGACAGAAAATAATCGTCTGCTAGATTAGGGTTGTGCTTTGTTGCTCAGAATATCTTCAGAAATTGTCGTATTCTTTAATTTGGATGGCAATGTTATAGCTTGAGGTCCAATGTCATACACATGAACTGAAAGCAACACTTTTAGTGATCATCCTGGAACAAACGACATCAGGTACAGCTATTTGGGGAAATTGGAATCTATGTACCAATATTTCCTGACAGTAATAGGCTTGATGGAGCCAGAAGGGATCGCAGAAGGGACAGAGGGAGCTGCTTCATAACGAAAATGAACAATTAGCCCTCACATTGTCATTGCCATTTAGCTCATATCAAGATACAGGAAAAATACATACAAATTCATATTGCAAGAGTTTAGCATCATATATTTTGATAATATTTTAACAAAAAAATACAAAATTGATTTACAAATAAAAATGATACATTTGATATACACATGCAAAAGAAAAGTGACTGCCATATAATTAAGAAACATTAGACAGTTAGGGCTGAAAATGTTATATCTGAATGACAATTTCATGATTACTGTATAGATTACAAAATGCACCACAGATTTAGTCATCCAAAACAGGAAAAATATATTTGACATCAATTAAAAATGCCCTGTAGGTCGCACACAAGCACAGCACACAAAGCTCAGCTAAATCCATACACTTGCAAACAGTTCTTCTACATTCATTTACTCACACAGCCCTGCTACATACAATGACTAACGTAAACATACTCAGTACTTTTACATCTACACACACACAAACATACTTCTTCTTCATAACCCGTGCTATCTGCAACTGCTTCTCTGACCCCATCCCCTGGCATCATGAAAGGGTTAAAGGACATTGCAGTGAAGCATGTGATTAGTCACATATTTCTAAAATCACTCTGGGTCCTGCAGAGATGTTGGGGCGCTCTCTCAAAGATCAGGTGAAGAACATTGTCAGCGCTTCACCCAATTTCCTGGACAATGTTCAAGAGGGTTTGGCAGTGCTGTATCCTGGTGGTCTTTAAAGATTATTTTTTCTTGCTAAAAAGTCTTATAGTCTGAAAATTACAGTACTTGAAGTATACCGATACAGCATGACAAAACAGAGACGGCATGTCAAGAAGGCACATATAACAGTGAAGTGCTTCTGCACAGTGAAAAAGCCTGCAATGCTGCGGCGGGTAATACCTCCCATAGTACTTCTGGGTCATTAAAATAATAGAAGAAGGCCATGGATAACAAATACAAGCAGATAACCAAAGTCACAGTGCCTGGATCTATGAGTAAGTGTCCCTGGGTTATCATGCTCGATTTTGATTTGTCTATGTTTTTTTTGTCAATGCCTTCTTCAAGCTATACTTTTTTTTTACTTAAAGGGAACCCGTCACCACTATTTTCACAAATGCAGGTAGTGACAGGTTCCTATAGAGCTCTAGTAACTATCTGACACCCTGCTTGTAGCTAAAAAATATTCCCCTGAGATTCCCATATATTCAACTTTATAGTTTTATCTGGTAACTAAGCATGGCTACATGGAGTCCAGGTGGGCGTGGCCTCCTCGGGCTGAATCCAGCAGCTTCTCTCCATCCCTATCTCTGTATGCTGCTATAATGTCATGTGACCAGGGTGACATCATCACAGGTCCTATAGCTTTTGTAGCATTAGGAACTGTACACTATGCATATATGTCATGAAATCACAGCATATTTTATCACATGAAATCACAGCAGCCTGCATGGAGAGGAGTAGAAGTCCATGGAGACTGCTGTGATTGTTTTATGTGGTCAGATATGTACATGGGGTACAGTTTTCATATTAAGTAGCTCAAGGACCTTTGATGATGTCACCCTGGTCACATGACATTAGGCCACGCCCCTGTGGACTCGCTCCAAAGCTGCATAGATACCAGGCAAGATTATAACTCTGATTTTATGGGGATCTGAGGGGAACTACTTTTAGCTACAAGCAGGAGGTCAGATAGTTACTAGAGCTCTATAGGAACCTGCCACTACCTGTATTTGTGAAAATAGTGGTGACGGGTTCGCTTTAAAGGAAACCTACCACATTATATGGTAGGTGTAAGATGGGAATACCCAGCACCAGTTCAGGGTGAGCTGGTGCCGCAGCTTATTTTTGTTGGTGTCCTGAACCGCTGCATCGCGGTTCAAAACACTTTTAAACTTTATAACTGAAGCTGCTTCGGCGCCTGGTGGTACGCGCTCATGCGCGTACCACCGTGCGCCGAAGCAGCTTCGGCTATAAAGTTTAAAAAGTGTTTTAAACCCCATGAATAACCCAACTATAGAAACTAAACCCCTCATCGTACATAAAACAACTCTTATGAAGTTTGTTAACCCTTAAATTGTTTTACAAGACAAAAATCACATGCAATTTTGAAATAAATTTTTTTTTTGGCTGAATAAATGTGTTTTTCATAAAATGTACAAATTCTCAGTGGATAAAATTACAAAATGATCCAGAAAGTTTGATACCCAATCCCTCCCGCGTATAACAATATGTGTTGGTAACCTGCTGTATGGGCACACGCCAGGGCATCGAAGGGAAGCTGCGCCATTCAGAGCAGATTATGCATTGTCACTTTTTATTGGCTATGCAATCTTTATTTTTTTGGCAATTTGGACTTATGAGGGCTTATTTTTTTCTGCGACATGAGAAGCACTTTACAAATATTTCATTTTAGTGTGTCATTAGCTTATTGATGAGATCTTATTAACTCTTGAATGTATGGAGGAAAAGAAAATCAATTTTGGTTTCCTTTTTTTGTATTTTCTGGGGGTCATACACTAAAAATACTAAATTATCTTTATTATATACATCACTACGATTACGGTGATACCTCATTTATAAAGTTTTTTATTTTACTGGAAAAAAACAAATATAAAGAAAATCTCATTTGATTTGTATCGCCATCTTTTCAGAGATATAACTTTAATATTTTTTGATGGACAGAGCTGGTTTAGGGCTTATTTTTTACGTGTTGAGTTGTCCTGTTCAGTGATACCATTTTGGCGTACGTCACTTTTTTTGATCTCTTTTTGGAACATTTTTGTGTAGGGATTTTATGAGTAATGTGAATTTTTGTTGGCGAGTTTTTCGGGTTTTGTTTTTACAACGCTTACCGAGCGGGTTCAATAATGTCTGATTTATTGTACAGATTGTTACGGACGTAGCAATACCAAATATGTGGGTTTTTTTGGCAATTTTCAGGGTTTTTTTTCCCCTTTATTAGATGTGTGTAGGGATGGTTTGTGTTTAGGGGACTTAAACTTTATTTAATTAATTCTTTTTATTAGTGTTTTTAACGTTTTCTCTTTACTTTTTCAGGTTGTCTTGAAGCTCTTCTTCATCTAACACAGTGTAATAGAGATTTATTACAGTGTGTTATGTAACACACAGAGCTGCTGTGCATGCTCGGGAAGAGGATCGCACAGCCCCGGGGCACTGGCAGACCCCGGGGCTGCAATCGGAGCAGCAAATTCCTCCGGTAAGCGCCGCGGGGGAGGGGGGATTGTCTGATTACATTGAAATGCCCCTTACACGCCACAGTCAAGCATGACTGGGGCATGTAAGGGGCTAACACCCGTGATAGGAGGAATGTACGATAGCGGGTGTTAGATGCAGGTGGTTGACTAGGAGCAGAAAACAAGTATTTTATTTTCTTAAAGAGACAGAGCGCCCTACAAGAACATCAGCAGTGCGGCCACTATTACGACAACCTGCAGCAGACATGGTGTGACATAACAGATACAAACAACGACTCAAGAATAGTAATTATCATTATTATTAATTGTCATGTTAGTCAAAGAGGCTTTCTGAAATAAAATGCAGCATTATACAATATATTCACTATGGCAATGAAATAAAACGGTCTATTAAGCCTATGTGCCTTGAGAGAGCTGATATGAAAGGACATATAAAAGGACTCATGTTTAATACAGGGGTCGATAGAAGTCCAGGCACTTTCATTGAAAAATTTTTGGTAATCTCAGAGCAACAGTGACTTGCAGCACTGACAGCAATGAGAAATGATGCTTCTTCACAGAGTCACGAAGAGCTGCAGTCGCTAAAGGTCACAAAGAACATGGGATTTTGCAGTTAATAGGTACTTACACTTTCCTAGGGACTTTGCATTTGTTATTTTAGATTGCTGACCTCTACATGTTCATAGTCTGTCACTGAGGGATTCCAGCAGAAGACCGAACTACTAGAGTGAAGCTTGTTAGTGTAATCTTTCTGGATATCTGATATAAGCGGCACCATATCTTTAGGAGACAATTTCAGGAAAGAATAAAAAAGCGCAAGAATACTTAATGGGCCAGTGTCCAAAAGCAGACCAAAAGCTAAATGCTAAGCATCACAACAGAACAGTTGTCCCAGTAATACACAGAGGAAAACAAAGAACATAAAGTCACATCCCCCAAATAACAGTAAGTAAACTGTTACTGGAAAGCTACCAATATCTTTGGAGGGAAAAGCTGGACCCTGCCAGGTACCAGAGTAGGGGAGAAACTTTAACATCAATTATTAAAAAATAAGAAAACATGATATTGGATGAAATTTATATATGAAATGTAAACTCAGGGATGCCAGTGCCTGACATTTACAACACTGTGCTACCTGTCAGCAGACAATTCTTCAATGAAATGCAAAAACAAGTTACGAAAATGTAGTAGGAAGATCCTATAAACATACCGGAGCCATAAACAACAGGAACCATTTTTGAGGTGTTTGGACAGCAATTACTTAATCAGTGAAGTAAGTTTTTTCACAATGATCTTTTCTGCTATAGTGGTTTAGTTCATAGCAATTTGCCATTTTAGGTTTAAGAAAGGGTTACTGAAAACAAAGCATTTTTATGTCATTATCATTTAACTTGGATGACTACTGTACTGGCTGTTGATATTATTAAATTATTACTGTACTTCTTAAATTGTTACTGTATCTTTTTTAGGATTCTTTGCAGTGTTTACCAATTTGAGACAAAAAAAAATCTGATAAGAATGAATTTTATTTCAAAGGATTTTTCCAAGATTTAAATATTGATGTTCTATTTTGAGGACAGGCAATAAATAATGGATTGGTAAGTGTCTGATTTGGGAAATCCCTTGGTCAACATACTGCAGGAAGGGCAAGTGCCGAAGTCTTTATTTGCATAGCTCCTTACACCTGCACAACACATATTAGAGCATAGCCTCATCCACGTGTGGCCAGCACAGCCAAAAGTGTACAGGACAATGTAAGTGAGAAGAGGCCAGCACCACTTAAGGAAGTTTTTAATGAAACTGCCAAGAGTCAGATCCTCCCGAAAACCTCTTTGAGTAGGCCTACTCCTGCCAACAGGTTTTGCAGACAGGGTTGGCATTTTTTATACTGATAACTCCTCAGTAATTTGTATAAAAACAGCCCTCTTGCCCAGAAATTCCTTTAATGGAGTATTCCCTTTTCAGCGAATAAATGTTATCTGTATAATGAAAAGTTTTTTAAAATACTTTCCGTATCAATTTCTCACAGTTTTCTAGATCTCTGCTTACTGTCATTTTAAAGAAAGCTTCATTGTTTATTTCCAGTGTACAGAAATCTGTTGTTATTCACAGAGGTACACAGTTCGTTATAAAACACAGCTGTGATTACTCTCTGTTGGTGCTCATTCACACAACAGTAATGAAGGCTGTGATCTGGTCGCATGATCACGGCCCCTATTGATTCCAAAGGCTCCAGGTTACGGCACGGTAAGCACACAGTGCCACGCCGCACTTTGACCGAGGTTGGCTGCTCTTCTGCCTATCGAAAGAGGAAGGGTGACAAACACTTCCCCCTCCTGACCCTGAGATCTCGTCCAGGTGAGCTCTTACTCTCTTTGATACTAATGAGCCATGCATCTATGTTACCATGGTCAGATTTATGTCCACTAGAAGTAGACATAGACATTTTCTACAGAATGACAGCAACCAGAGATCTAGAAATTGAGGAATTGATACAGAAAGTATATTGGAAAACTGTATAACTTTTAATCATACAAACAATAACATTAATTTGCTTAATTTGGCATATTGATATTATGGCAGTGAATCAGATGACCATATTTGAATCAACTCCAAGGAAATCAGTTGTCACACAGATGTTTTACCAGTGATTTCACACAATGCTATGATATAAAAGCTAACTTACATAGAAATAGAAGACCGCATGAATTTTAGGAGAATTTGTACATTGCTATCGACCAAATGTTAGAGATTCCCCAAGTTGTAAACCTTTAGACCTAGCTAAAATGCCTGAACATAAATTAAAGTCACATTTCTCTTAAACTCACCATCTTATTTCTGTTTGAAGAATGCAAGGTGAAGTACAATATAATAGAGACAACATTAACACAACCCAACACAACACACAAATAATAACATTTCATATTATTCTGTGTGGCAGAAAGGTACAAAAAAAGCAACATATTGATGACATGTCCATTTAAATTATCTTTAAAACACAATTAAATGTCATAAACACACACACATATATATACACACACACATAAAATCCATTTTGCTATATTAAAGTTCTCCTTACAGAATTGCTTTTCCCACATGCCGGGTTATATTTAGACTATGCACAAAGAGAAGGCACATGTAGAATTGATGCATCAGCAGTCTAAGGAGATATATTACTCACACTACTAATATTGAACACTCCAGGAGCCAGTGAAGTGTACTGAACCCATAATGTCACAGAGGGAAAGCAAAATAATATGCTGCATAGAAATCAGGTCAGAGGGGAAATAGAAAAAACACCATACACCCACTATATATATATATACACATACATACACAGAAAACTGCTTATATATTCCATAAAAGAATACAATATATTGGTCAGTACCACATAACAAGCGTGAAATAAAGAGGGCAGTAGATATGAAATATATAGATGGCACAGTAGATGTAGGGCAAGAGCAGAAACACCTGCCTGTTAATTACCCATAGGTGATTTATTTAATATGAGCCCACTGCCGACAGGTAAAACACATGCAGAACATCTGGTACTATTACTTCTACAGCTGTACATCGCTCATTGTATATAGTATAGGATATGCTGTACAAACAATGCATTGTGCTAGCAGAAAAGGTTTTGGATCTGAAACAGAGAGTGCACGAGAGGTTTTGGAAGTTGGAGATGGGGACACAACTTCTAAAGTAATACCATTAGAGAAGCAAGTATTCCCAGCTAAATGGAATTATCATAAAGCTGCAGGGTACAAAAAATGTGCTATTACACACAGAACCTATGAGGCGTTAATGCAAATATCACTGAAAAAATATGCAGCATGACAGAACAATAACCGGAAAATAGGCCAAGTAGAAATGCCTGGTATATGTACTCTATTATGCTTTCAAGCACTATGCCCTGAATGTCACACTTACTTATTGACTCTTTAAATTCACTGACTCTTTATGGTTTTTTTTTTTTTTTTGCGATTATCAAAAAAATATCAGCTGCAAACCCCATTAAAATGTATTTATATGTTGCATCATTGGGACCTGAGAGGTACAGAATAATAAGTCACATAAAAGAATATATGAGGCTGCACATGTCAGGGTAAAATCACAGATGAAACTCAGCCACACGAAATGTACATTTTTCATGGCCAAGTTGCACAGAGGTGGCATCCATTTTTTAAGGATTCTCATAAATTACTGGCTATATGTCGTCCATAAAAACCAGACCAAACTAGGGCATGTTCTACTTATAGGTCAGCATGAAGTCTGAGTAACTTAAAAAGAGTAATCCTTTAAGACAGTCGTATGCCTGCCAATAAAATAATTCCAACAGGTATCACACTGTCATCATAATGACCCGAAGAATAAAGGGAACATGTTATTTCTAATGTATGGTGCAGAGCTGTGTAAGGTGTCCTTTTTGATAGAATAAGCTAAAACTGTAGTGCAAATGCTAACTATACCCAGTGCAGTTTTCAAAATGAGGTTTTTAATGTTATGGTACCTTGGGGCTCTCTCTGGAATCCACAACAGCACCTCAAAGCTATTTCAGCCAAATCTGCTCTTTAAAAAAGTGCAACTATTTTCCCAAATTCTGGATAAATTTCTCCTTTTACCAATCCCACAACTTAAAATATTAGGGTTAAAGTGACTTTTTCTGTTAAAATTCATTTTTTGCATTCCAAATTGGTGTTACCTATGATGTAAATTTCTAGTTATACCCCTTGATATATTCCTTGCGGGTGCAAAACTTTATCTGTAAGAACTTGTCTAACTCTTGTCAGTGCCTTACCGCAAGTCAGGAGGAACACTGTACCAAGGCTCCAGGGGTAGCCAGCATAAGGCAGCTTCAGCCCCAGTACTTGGAGCTATGGGTAGTGTCTCTTCTGCCAAACCAACGGCAGCACAACACTGTTTCACCACAATGCCATTAGCGCCAAAGACACCCCTACAGTAGTAACCCCTATGCATGTCTGTCTAGCCGTGTCTATTTGTTAGATATGACTGTTTGAAGTGAACACCCCCTGCCTCTGAACATAAGAAAGGGTGACTAAATTGGCACTATATATATTTTGACATATTTTGGTAAAGGTTTCTACAATTTTATAATTTATACAAGACTTTAAAGGGAGAAATTACAAGTTTATTTTTTCACTTTACTAGTAATTTAATTAAAAATATTGATTAAAAAAATTGCTTTAAAAAATATTATTGTGTATAAGAAGAGCAAAAAAAGTGTTGAAAATCCCACCTTGGCTATTAAAAAATAAACTTCCATACTAACCTTACGACGCAACCCAATGCATTCCATTAAAAAGGGGGCTGGCTGCAGGACATTCCAGTACTATGGGGTGTCATGGAAAACGTAATATTAAGTGTGTAGAATTGTTAAACAATATGACAATTGCCATCCTTTGAAGTGTCCAGGCAGCTTTTACGACATCCTGGAGTTTTTACAGCTTGATAAACTCTGACAAGATGACTCGCCTGTGCAGACCCCAAAGGACACATGGTCTCCCCTCCCCCTCCTGCATCAGGACTTAGAAACAAAAAAACTTTGTAAATATTCCTGGACTCTCCCCCTCATTAACAACTTTGTCCAATCAAGAGAAACAATTTTAACAATTTTAATCAATGGGAGGTTCTGGAACCTGAACCGAATAGAAAGTGTATAAAACATTGTCATATGTAGGTAAAATGTGTTCACTCTTTGGAGGCTGCAGGTACAAGCTGGGTGTTCCATATTTCTCCCACCTCCAGGGATCAGGAATTACTTAAATTTGTAAGTTTCTGTTTTTTTCTCTTTTTATTTTATAACTGTTTTGCCATTTTGTGTGTCATTTTATTTTTGTAACTTTTTAACATCTTTTTCACTTTAATTGTGTTCCCTGTATGCTCTGCAAACTCATAGCCTTGTAAAGTGTGGTTAGCTGTATGATTGCTAGAGTGCTAAGCATGCATGTCTAGTGGAGTGATAAGGTGACTGCTTGAGAGGCAAGAGGGATGTAGAGTGGGATACGTATTGGTCCCAGTGTAAATTCAATAGGTGGTGGCAATGGATCCATAATTAGAGTTTGAGGTGTGATTTATGCTCAATTTGTGTCTTGACTGTAAGGTGAGTACAAGGTGAGTGGGCTAAATTAACCCGTACAGTCACACCCCTAGTGACGTAACAGGCAGTTTGTACTTTCCGTGACATGGGGCCTGGCTTCAACTATTTCATCAATATGGGGGCTGGCGGCAGGGCATTTCATTAATACTTGGGCTCGCTGTGGGCATGTAGGAAATCTAAAATCAAGCATGATAAATCAGGGACACTAATAGATCCAGGCACCGTGACTGGTATTCTTCCTAAATTGGTTATTCATGGACCTTTAAAATTATACTAATGAGCTTGAGATGGGATTTTTTGCAACACAAAAAAGGGAATGATGTTGTAAAATGGACTAACACAGGTAATGGAAAAAACAAATAAACATTTCTTATCTATGGTAATGATGAGATGAAATGAGTTCCATATTTCTGGGGAGCCATTCCTGTCATCCTGACGGCACAGCCCTTGAAATGATAGCTTCATGTTAGACACAGACATATTGAAGGCAAGGCTATAGATGTGATAGAACCTCCTAAACGCCAAGGTCAGTAATGTGAAGGGGGCTTAGCAAGGGCAACAGTTTTCAAACCTGACCAAACTAGATCTGCAATAAATAGAGCATGGGATAGATCAACAAAAACCAGCTGTACAAATCCATCTTACAGTACAAGGTGTTCACACAAAAGTAGGATTTACAAATGTCAGCAGACCAGTCGAATAACAGTATTCGTTTAATTCATGTAGATCACATCAATTAGACAATAACATATCAACCCTCTGTATGATTGCTAGAGTGCTAAGCATGCATGTCTAGTGGAGTGATAAGGTGACTGCTTGAGAGGCAAGAGGGATGTAGAGTGGGATACGTATTGGTCCCAGTGTAAATTCAATAGGTGGTGGCAATGGATCCATAATTAGAGTTTGAGGTGTGATTTATGCTCAATTTGTGTCTTGAATGTCAGGTGAGTACAAGGTGAGTGGGCTAAATTAACCCGTACAGTCACACCCCTAGTCACGTAACAGGCAGTTTGTACTTTCCGTGACATGGGGCCTGGCTTCAACTATTTCATGAATATGGGGGCTGGCGGCAGGGCATTTCATTAATACTTGGGCTTGCTGTGGGGATGTAGGAAATCTAAAATCAAGCATGATAAATCAGGGACACTAATAGATCCAGGGACCGTGACTGGTAATCTTCCTAGATTGGTTATTCATGGACCTTTAAAATTATACTAATGAGCTTGAGATGGGATTTTTTGCAACACAAAAAAGGGAATGATGTTGTAAAATGGACTAACACAGGTAATGGAAAAAACAAGTAAACATTTCTTATCTATGGTAATGATGAGATGAAATGAGTTCCATATTTCTGGGGAGCCATTCCTGCCATCCTGACGGCACCTTGAAATGATAGCTTCATGTTAGACACAGACATATTGAAGGCAAGGCTATAGATGTGATAGAACCTCCTAAACGTCAAGGTCAGCAATGTGAAGGGGGCTTAGCAAGGGCAACAGTTTTCAAACCTGACCAAACTAGATCTGCAATAAATAGAGCATGGGATAGATCAACAAAAACCAGCTGTACAAATCCATCTTACAGTACAAGGTGTTCACACAAAAGTAGGATTTACAAATGTCAGCAGACCAGTCGAATAACAGTATTCGTTTAATTCATGTAGATCACATCAATTAGACAATAACATATCAACCCTGCTACAGTGAGACATGTTTTACTCATTCTAACAGCCGGTAGCACTGAGGGGCTCTGGTAACGCTGCCAGAGCAGTTCAGGCTCATTATCATATTTTTAAAAAATATAGGACATTATATGTGCAACATCCCCCACCGGGGGGGCCTAGCCTTTTTCTTGGGGCCTGGAGGCAGCCGGGACCCAGAATACTGGAGTGGCTGGTGGTTGCGGCCTAGGCACGCAAGTGTCACGGTACTTGGTATGGGGACCGGAGGTCTGTCCCACAGCCTGGCAGGTCTCCAGCGGGTGGTGTGTGCAAGAAGGCTGTGGTACTGTTTCTCCCTGGGGGACCCCTTAGAATCTGTAGTATGTGTCCCTGGTAGATAGATGGGGCGCCCTTGATGGTGATACAGCCGTAGCAGGGACCAGACGGAGGCAATGTTGTGCATAAAAGTAACTTACAGTTCTTTATTCGAACCAACCGCAGCAACAAGCCAACGATTCTGTACAAAGGCAGTACTGGAGTGGTCTTGGAGAAGGAACCTCAGGAGTTGGGTCACCAGCCTGGATGCAGGGGCAGGCTGGGATGTAGCCGTGTCCAATGCTGGAAGCTGCAGCTTTGTCCTGTTTGTCCTGTGTCACTCTGTGTGTAGTTTGCTGAGGCCTAGGAGCTCCTCATGTGGTGAGAACTGGGCCTAAGAGATCTGCTCTCTAGGAGAGCTGAGTCCAACCGAGTCCAACCTGACTAAGGGTTTAGTTAATCCCTGGTCAGGTGGTCTCCTCCTCCAATCACACTCCAGTTCACAATTAAGTGCATTGAGGCATATCATTGGATGATAACAATAAATAGCATTTAACCCTTGCCTATCCAGGCAGAATCTACCGCTGCACAATTACCTAATTGTATGTGTATGTCCTGCAAAGGAACTGATCAGACTCTCTATTAGGGGAACACACATATTAGGGGCTTATTCGCAAAAACTCCTCTGCCTTGCATTGGCAGGGATGTTGCATATTTGTAAGTGTCCCTGGTTTATAATGCTTCATTTTTAAGGTAGATTTCCTTTTAAAGAAGAGCAGAACAGAATGGTAATAATTGATCTGTATAGTTAGGCCACCAATGATCATTGGCCATGAAAGGGTCAAAGTAATTTGGAGGATACATGGACAATATTGGCAAAGTTGTTTAAAAAATGACATTTTAGGCCAAAGCTAAATAAAATGTGTCACTTTAACATTCCAACTTTTTTTTTTTTTAAGTTTTGTAAAATATCTAAAGACAGCTCACTGGGAACGAGACCAAAAATTAAGCGCTTTCAGTCGTGACAACCTGTGCTTTTAGGCAGAAATATTTTATGTCAACTCAGCAAAACTAAATCATATCCATTTCTTTCTATTTAAAAGTCAACTTGATAGCAACTATTTCCTAGATAACTATATTCATGCGCGAGTTTCTCTTTTAGTAGGGATAAAACTTTAGAAGACAAGATTTCTGACTTGACATGAAGTAGTTATGACAACATCAGCATCCGAGTGGTGACCTGACCTATTCAATGGCCTTTATACCCTGTCCCCCCAACACCAACAGAGCCCAGGGGGTGTAGGATTGTATCAGCCGAGGAAAACAAGGTGGTATATTTCTTCATCTAGGAAAAACAAAAATCTATTGCCACAAACTTTGAGGCTTTATTCCTGGATATATCATTTTACTGACATGGTACATGCAACACTGATCTCCCTGCAAAGTGTGATAGAAATTAACTCAAACTGAAACATTTAGGAACAAAATAGCAGTAGATTCCTTTGTTTTGGGGTTTTATTGGGGTGATGTCTCCATATTTCACAAACAATCTTCTGGAGGCTCATGCATTTCAGATGTTGGAGCCATAATCAAGCTGCTACACCGAAGCCTGAAAACTTAAAGGGAATCTGTCACCAGTGAACACCACTAACCCACACAGTATCTTTTAGAGGTCTTTAGAAATGATTCAATATCCACACCCAATGTATTCTGTACACTTTCAAATATTGCATTGTTTGGACTGACATAAGTAATGTATGTATGTATTCGGACTATGAAACATGGACTGTTTGGCGTGTGCAGAAGTATAATCATGGCTTAGTTGTTCTGTAGGGAAGCAAGGGCTACTTCCACAATATATAACTTACCTTATATACTCTATTAAAAGCTAAGTTTTTTCAGTTTTTTTGTGTGCTGAAAAAGTCCCTGAAAACGTAGTACTCCGCCGCTGTGTGTGTGCGGGCAGAGTACATAGACGCGACTCTGCTGGGAAGCAGGAGCATCAAGAAGAAGACAAGTTTCGGGGAGAAAAAGAGGAATCTGGAAGCAAGTACAAAGATTATTTAAGGGGAGCTCTGCTGAACATTTTATAATGAAGGGGTGCTTTTCTGGACATTTAATTAAGGGGGGGCTCTCCTGGACATTTCATTGTTAAGGGGAGACTGCTGGACATTTTATTAACAGTAGCTGCTGTTTATCCCACCCTAGGCTTATACTCGAGTCAATAGGCTTTCCCTGTCTTTTTGTGGCAAAAGTAGATACCTTGGCTTACTCACTTACACTGCATATATAGTTTATATAAAGGGGTAGTCAGAAAACAATAAATGCTCTACATTTAAGTTGCATTCACCAAGTACAACAGCAGGGAAGCCAACAAATTCCTTCAATGCATGACTCCAGTATATCATATAGTAATAAGTGAAATGTCTAACTCAGTGTAATATAGAAAACTGTTATAGACGATTCTGTATTCACATTATTATGTATAGTGCAAAGCCTCTTTGACATGTGCATCTAAAATTACATTACAAAACGATCTTCTCAAAAAAGATATCCAAGTGTGAAATTTTGTGCCTGGACTAAGGGGTGTTCTTTACAAAGAGGTTGGAGAGTTTTTACTATTATAAATCTGTTCAAATCCCTAATATAGATGTTGAAGTTTATCAGCGGTACGAAGTGCATCCTAAACACTGAACAAACTGAAACATTGTAATCTAAAAGTTTTCTTCTAAAGCAATAAAGAGTACATAAGAAATGTTGTATTAACCTCTCCTTACAACTGATCCCTAGATATTCAGTGACCAATTGTATTATGAGAGCTTTTGCCTGTATAATTGGATCCCTGCCTAACAAGTCTTGTTTATTATAAAAAAAAAAAGCAAACACAATGCTAGAAGTTGGATGTCACAAGTTGCAAGCAATAAGATATTTTACGATTTTCATGGGATTTCCCCATTGTGCAGTAAGTGGAAGGTGAACATTTTATACCACATTAATTTGCTAGAGGACCATAGAACATTTCAAGATTCCCTATTATAATTTTTGGAGCAGACTTGTAAAAACCCCTTGGGAGAGATGGTGACGTAAATACTAATGAAAGGAAATAGAATATTACCAATTATTTTATTTGAGGCATTCATCTACATTAGGAGACACAAGTTAAGACCATGAACACCGTTTATCAAATGTGTGTCCTAAAGAACAAATCGGCTTCAGTGTACAGAACTAAATTTACTGAAATAATCAAGCTAACCATTCTTTATAGTGTTCTATTTACACATCCCCATAGTCTGCATATCCTGTATCATTACACAACAACTACTAAAATAATAATTCAGGTTCTGCAAGATAACTAGAAGGCACATGCTGCACTAATAAACAGATTTTTTTTTTCAGCGAACCACATCTTCGGCATATTTTTAAACCGGCTCTACAGGGAGTTATTGATATAATTTGTCAGTCATTGATCCCCAAGTTTACTTTCTGGGCATCTCCTGACACATAGATAACACAGTGAGTGCATACTTCCCGACTTTTGGGCGAGAGAAAGATGGATAAAAAGTCCTACCACTTTTTCTAAACCATGACCCTTGCTTCACCCGCAAGCTTAGTATAATTTCGACCTATCCTCCCTCATATTGTGACCTCCAGCCTCCTCCTGTAACCTCCTCCTTAGGTCCCTGTACTCCAATTTCCTCCTATCCTCCAGCCTGGTTATTAAACAAAAAAAAAATATCTTACTTAGCTTTCCATCCTTCTCCCACAGTCCTGCTTCCTCCTCTTCCCAGGACTCTGAGATGACGAGGACAAAGGGAGGGACCATCCTGGTTGTATAAAGTCAAGGAAGCTGAATTATGCCACTACACTGGACCATGAAAAAAGCAAAAACTAGAAGGTGTTATGCTGCCTGTAGTAGATCAATTTATGATGACAGATTCCCTTTAAACAGAGAGGAGGCAGCAAGAGCTGGTCCCACCTCATGGTGGCGGCTATCAACCTCTAGTGTGTCGGGGTGGAGAGCAGGATGTGGGACATTGCAGGACAGCATGGGGCATTCTCACTATCGCCCAAGACCACGGGACAGTGCACAAAAACCGGGACTGTCCTGCAGAATTTGGGGTGGTTGGGAGCAATGCGAGTGGCCTCTCCTAAAGTGTCCTGTGGTGTCAGCAGGAACTGGGAATATCATAAGTAGAGCATTAGTGGATCAAGGAGCAATAAGTACTGAAGGCATTTTATGAGCAAAAAATGATAAGGGCAGTAGGGACGGCTCTCCAAAAGATGAATTAAAATGAGGAGTTAAAATTATGAATTAAAATGATAAAAGGGGAGTTAAAAAAATTTGTCTATATAAATTGCAAAAAGTTCTATCATTCTATTCTGAAACCAAAAATGATACATTATACATGCTTCTATACATTACATATACGGGAAGACAGTAGAATGTAAAATCACATAACAATGTGAATAGACTATAAAACAAGAGATAACTTGCATCCAAGGTTGCAATCTGTGGGGAATCAATCATTTGATATGTCCTATTAATACTAAAGAAATAGAAATATAATCACATACTTCTTACCGTAAAAATGATCAATGCAGAATGCATTATTAATAGGAAAAGCAGGAACTAAAGAAACGTGGTAATGTGGGCAAAAAAAAGATCCTTTACATTCAAAACAATGTGAAGTTGGTTAAGAAAAATATAAGAAGTGAGACTTGAAAAAGTCACCAAAATTCTGCAGCAATTTGAGTTTACGGTAATTTCAAATGGTTATATTTTATCACGGTCTCAGTCAGAGCAGTGATCAGACATGCAACCTATTTAATACATAATATATAATATCTCTCCCTTCAAAGAAAGCTACTAACAAAATCAAGTATGATAAACCAGGGACACTTTCAGATCCAGGAACAAAAACTATGGTAATCTTCTTATACTTGTTAACTATGGCCTCCTTCCTTCCTAAAAGTAACTTTTCTAATTATTCTAATGAGCCCGAAGGGCCCCTCAGTGCTGTGTCGTCACAGGCTATTACAATAAGCAAAGCAGCCCCCTGCACTTCCTTCTGCTGCTATACACAAAATACAAAAGTTTCCAAATCAGTGCACCAAGATTTTCCTTACATTAGTTAATATCAATAGACAGAGCTTACTTACTATTCAAGACATGTATTAGAATACTGCTGTAACATCTCCTGCCAAGGTTGACAATTTTTAATTCCTGTTAACATTATACGGAGTCCCTGTGACAGTTTTGACAAAACTGGCTATGACTGTACTAGACAAGCCAGCAGTTGCTTGTGCAAGGAAAGCTAGCCTGTGTGAGATATTTGACACAAAATTCGGAATATAAAAATTCCAGGTTCATATATTGAAGGCTACACATTTAAATTGTCCCAACCCGCTGGAATCTTACTGTCAGATTCACTAACCTACCCACTTATAATAGACAACACTTAACTTGTTCTGTACATTTTTATTATAAATTACAGTACTGTGCCCTGATGGCCTTAGACAGAAGATCTCTCTATACAGTTCTAATAAATGATCATCCAAAAATAAGCAGATTGTTAACATTAACATATGAATAAAAGAAAACTACTTCCACTAAGGGAAGTCAGTAAGTCACAGAAGCACTGTGAGGCTCCACGCACATGTTCGTATATGGCAGCCATGATCTAGCTGCCCTTTTTGCATTAAGAGTTTCAACATATAGGGCAGGTCCTATTCCTGCTTGGATTTACAGCAGGGAGAGGGTAGTGGTGAGCTGTGCACATCCCCCTCCCTTTTCCACCCTACTGTGTGCTTAGGTTCAGGTAAGGACATAGACATGTGAATGGAGCCTGGGACGGCTATATGATCATGTGGATAAACTGCTGTTTTTAAGGATAATGCACAGTTGTTTAATAGTGATAAGCAGACCCAAACTGAAATATTCAGGTCCATGTTGAACATTTGTTTGTATTCCCGAACCCAGCTTTCAGCCAAAAGTTTGTATTCAGCTTATGCCCCCCACCCCTTGCGGTACTGGTGAGGGCGTGTGATCGGTTTCGGCATCCGAACAGAACTACAGGTTCAGTTGAACTCGGCCGAACCCAAAATTTTAATGGGCCTCTCACTTCTATTGTTATTCTTTTAGATACATTAACTACTTTTTCACATTAAAACAAAATTTAGAGCAACATATAAGGGAGGTGCATGGGCCAACAGTTGATGTCAGTCCTCTATAATCCAGACATCCCTGACAGCTTGACGACGAATATGGTCCAGAGATGGACCAGGGCAGGAGTATTTCATCTGGCAGATCTGGCGACGAATAGAAGCTCTCACTGGGGAGCTGTTTGGTGATGTCGTCCCGCTAGACCCTATGCAGTATCTTCTCAATGTCCCCCCACGCAATCTGAGAAAACATCTTTCTAGTTTCTTCTTAAGTCTCTGCACAGCCTCCAAATGCTTGATAGCAAGGGCATGGAAGCGGAGTACGCCCCCGGTAGAATCCGAACTATTCGCTCGATTGAAAGAGATGTGCTCCCTAGAAAAACTAACGGCCTCCCTCAATAATACAATTGACGCCTACCAGAAGGTATGGGAACCTTGGAACTCCTTTTGTGTACTCAATGATTTGTAAATGCGGTGGGTCCTCCCCGGGTGTGAATGATACATCACCTTTGAATCACTAATAATGCGGCTCTCCCACCCCCCACCCCCCCTCCCCATCACAGATCCTACCTTACCTAGTGTGTGTGGTGTGTCTTGTCTAGTGTGCTATCCCGGTTACTCATCCTTTGATGTGGGTGTTGTAGCATTATTGCAATTAAGGGAATATTGGAGGCTTATTGGCATTATTGGTATAAGGCTACAGCTTTATTTAGTTTATGGGGTAAAGCCAGATTTACATTGTATCGCACTATAAGCATGTCTTCCACCCGAAAGCTCTTTTACTTGAATGTGCATATACCTCTTATTTACTGCTTTGTACACTGTAAATGCAGAAAAATGTATGACTTATCAAGCAATGCATGCAATACCCGCTGTTTTATACTGTGTTTTATTCTATGTTATTACAAAAAAAAAAAAAAAAATCTTTCAATAAAAATTTACAGTTAAAAAAAAAAAACATGAATTCTATAACTCGAAAGCAAACAATATTAGGAAGGGAGGTGCATGGGCCAACAGACCCCAGACGTAGATAAATATACTGTATGATGGATAAATACTAATCGAATTGCAGAAGGGAATATAAAAATAGCGATCAGAAACTTTACCTACAGTGGCTATTCTTATATTCACTTCTGCATTCTGCAATCCGGAAAGTATTTATCCATTATATATTTATCTACAGTGCCATGATTTTATACTTACTCAGCCCTCATGTCATTTAACTACTGTGTGCTAACACCCTTTGCTCAGCTACTATTGGCCAGTGACTATTTTATTTGCATTTTGGGTAACTGCATATTTGTCCATGCTCTAGTCTACATTTTACTATGTATAAGCTACTCATGCTAGACATAGCATTTTTTACCCTAAAATTTGATATATTATTCCGATGTTTCTCATATGTATATATACCATATACCAGTGGTGGCTAACCTATGGCACGGGTGCCAGAGGTGGCACTCAGAGCCCTCTATATGGGCACCCTTGCCATCACCCCAGGGCAGGGTTCGCCAGATAAAACTCAAGGCCTCTTGCAGTCCCAGGCAGCCCAGGACCCTAGAAGGCAGCTATGCTGTGGACATTGATAACGTAGCTGCGGTTTATACCACCCTAGGCTATACTGAGTCATAGGCCTTTCCCGTCTTTTGTGAAAAAGAGAACTTGGATTACTCACTTACACGCATATTATAGTTTATATAAGGGGTAGTCAGAAAACAATACAATGATTACATAAGTTGAAATTCACCAAGGACAACCGCAGGGAAGCCAACAAATTCCTTCAATGCATGACTCCAGTATATCATATAGTAATAAGTGAAAGGTCTAATCTCAGTGTAATGATAGAAAACTGTTAATACGAATGTCTGTATTCACTATTTGTATTAGTGCCAGCTCTCGACAGTGATCTAAAATTACATTACACCAAACGATCTTCTAAAACAACGATATACCAAGTGTGAAATTTTGTGCCTGACTCGGGTTGTTCTTTATCAAACGAGGGTTGGAGAGTTTTTAACTATTATAATGTTCAAATCCCTAACTCTGATGTTGAAGTTATTCAGCGGTACGAAGTGCAATCCAAACACTGACACAAACTGAAAATGTTAATCTCAAGTGTCTAGTCTAAAGCAATAAAACGTACCTAAGAATGTTGTATAACCCTCTCACTTACAATGATCCCTAGATATTCCTGACCAAGTGTATTATGAGAGCTGTTTGCATCTTATAATTGGCTATCCCTGCCATACAATCTTGTTTATTATAATAACAAAAAGCACAACACAAAATGGGCCCCCTAGAAGATTGGAGTCAAAAGTTGTCAAGCAATAAGTAGTATTTTACGATTTCATGGGATTTCCCCATTGGCAGTCAGTGGAAAGTGAACATTTTATGCCCATAAGTTGCCTCGAGAGACCATAGAACAGTTCAAATTCCTATTATAATTTTGGACCAGCAACTTTCAAAAACCCTTGGTAGATGGTGACGTACATACTAATGAAACGGAAATAGAATATTTACCAATTATTTATTTGCATCCTTACTCTAGAGAGACACAGTTAAGACATGACACAACGTTATCAAATGTGTGTGTCCTCAAGAACAAATCGGCTTCATTGTCAGAACAATTTACTGAATACATTCAAGCTAACCAGTTCTTTATAGTGTTCTATTTACACATCCCATGTCTGCAATTCCTTACTCATACACAACAACGACTAAAATAATAATTCAGGTGCTGCAAGATAACTAGAACGGCACATGCTGCACTAATACAGATTTTTTTTTTATGCGAACCACATCTTCGGCATATTTTTAAACCGGCTTCTACAGGGAGTTATTGATATAATTTGTTCAGTCATTGATCCCCAAGTTTACTTTCTGGGCATCTCCTGACACATCGATAACACAGTGAGTGCATACTTCCGACGTTGGGCGAGAGAAAGATGGATAAAAAAAGTCCTACCACTTTTTCTTAAACCATGACCCTTGCTTCACCCGCAAGCCTATAATTCGCCTAGCCTCCCTCACTTTCCTATTGTGACCGTGCCAGCCTCCTCTGTTAACCTCCCTCCTTAGGTCCCTGTATCTGCCAATGTCACTCCTAGTCCTCCAGCTGGTTATTAAACAAAAAAAAATATTCTTACTTAGCTTTCCATCCTTCTCCCACATCCTGCTTCTTCCTTTTCCCGGACTCTGAGATGACGAGGACAAAGGGAGGGACCATCCTGGTTGATAAATCCAGGAGAATGAATTATGCCACTAACACTGGACCCATGAAAAAAAGCAAAACAGAAGGTGTTATGCTGCCATGTAGAGATCAATTTATGATGACAGATTCCCTTTAAACAGAGAGAGGCAGCAAGAACGTGGTCCACCTCATGTGGCGGCTTACAACCTATGTTCGGGGTGGATAGCAGTATGTGGGACATTGCAGACAGTTCATGGCATTCTCACTATCGCCCAAGACCACGGACAGTGCACAAAACCGGGACTGTCCGGCGAATTTTTGGGTGTTGGGAGCAATGCGAGTGGCCTCTCCTAAAGTTGTCCTTGGTGTCAGCAGGAACTGGGACTATCATAAGTAGAGCATTAGTGGATCAAGGAGCAATAAGTACTGAGGATTTTATGAGCAAAAATGATAAGGGCTAGGGACGGCTCTCCAAACAGATGAATTAAAATAGAGGGTGAAACTTATGAATTAAATGATAAAAGTGGGAGTTAAAAAAATTTGTCTATATAAATCAAAATGCTTCTTATCTCTTTTTTTGAAACCAAAATGATACATATATCAGTGCTTCTATACATTACATATACGGGAGACAGTAGAATGTAAAATCACAACAATGTGAAAGACATAAAACAGAGATAACTTGCATCCAAGTTGCAATGTGGGGAATCAATCATTTGAATGTCCTATTATACTAAAGAAATAGAAATATAATCCAATACGTCTTACCAGTAAAAATGATCAATGCAGAATGATTATTAATAGGAAAAGCAGGAACTAAAGAAACGTGGTATGTGGGCAAAAAAAGATCCTTTACATTCAAAACAATGTGAAGTTGGTTAAGAAAAATCTAAGAAGTGAGACTGAAAACGTCACCAAAATTCTGCAGCAATTTGAGTTTACGGTAATTTCAAATGGTTATATTTTATCACGGTCTCAGTCAGCAGTGATCGAATGCAACCTATTTAATACATATATATATAATTTCTCTCCTTCAAAGAAAGCTCCTAACAAACTCAGTATGATAACCAGGGACACTTTCAGATCCGGAACAAAAACTATGGTAATCTTCTTATACTTGTATAACTATGGCCATCCTTCCTTCCTAAAGTAACTTTCTAATTTATTCTAATGAGCCGAAGGCCCTCAGTGCTGTGTCGTCACAGGCTATTACAAAAGCAAAGCAGCCCCCTGCACTTCCTTCTGCTGCTATACACAAAAATACAAAAGTTTCCAAATCAGTGCACCAAGATTTTCCTTACATTAGTTAATATCAATAACAGAGCTTACTTACTATTCAGACCTGTATTAGAATCTGCTGTAACATCTCCTGCCAAGGTTGACAATTTTTAATTCCTGTTAACATTATACGGAGTCCCTGTGAAGTTTTGACAAAACTGGCTATGACTGTACTGCACAGCAGCAGTTGCTTGTGCAAGGAAAGCTAGCCTGTGTGGATATTTGACACAAATCGGAATATAAAAATCGGTTGCATTATTGAAGGCTACACATTTAAATTGTCCCAACCCTGGAATCTTCCTGTCAGATTCACTAACCTACCCACTTATAATGACACCTTCACTTGTTGCTGTACATTTTTATATAAATTACGTACTGTGCCCTGATAGCCTTAGACAGAAGATCTCTCTATACAGTTCTATACATGATCATGCCAAAAATAACCAGATTGTTAACATTAACATAGGAATTAAAGAAAACATATCCACTAAGGAAGTCGTAAGTCACAGAAGCACTGTGAGCTCCAGCACATGTTCATATGGCAGCCATGATATAGCTGCCCTTTTTGCATTAAGAGTTTCTACATATAGGGCAGTTCAGATTCCTGCTTGGATTTACAGCAGGGAGAGGGTAGTGGTGAGCTGTGCACATCCCCTCCCTTTTTCCACCCTACTGTGTGCTTAGGTTCAGGTAAGGACGAGACATGTGAATGGAGCCTGGGACGGCTATATGATCATGTGGATAACTGGTGTTTTTAAGGATAATGCAGGTTTTATAGTGATAAGCAGGACCCAACTGCATATTCAGGGGGGGGGTTTTTTTTTTTTCCCCCCCCCCCAGTTGAACATTTGTTTGTATTCCCGAACCCAGCTTTTAGCCAAAAGTGTATTCAGCTTATGCCCCCCACCCCTTGCGGTACTGGTGAGGGCGTGTGATCGGTTTCGGCATCCGAACAGAACTACGGTTCAGTTGGAAACTCGGCCCGAAGCCAAAATTTTAATGGGCCTTCACTTCTATTGTTATTCTTTTAGATACATTAACTACTTTTTCACATTAAAACAAAATTTAGAGCGGGGGCGTGGCCTGACTGCCGATGAGAGAGGACGTGTGAGCTCGTGGCTCCGTCCCTGCACCCACCTTACAGCCGCAGACCGCCACTAACTTGCCTCTGATGGGAGAGTCGGCAGAAGAAGACCCCGCAGCTCCGTGCCAGCTCGGTTGAGCCCCCCGGAGGCCCATAGAGCCGTTCCTGTGAGGGAACATGCGGTCCGCTCGCGGACGGCTCATCTTGGCTTGAGACGCAGCAGCCGGCTCCCTCTAAATAGCGCAGCAGAAGAGCGGAGGTGACGGCTCAGGAACCGGAGCTGCTGCCCGCTCCTACTCTTTTGTCTCCCTGCGAGACGGAGCTCAACCCTGAGGGTCAGAGCCGGCCGAAGACGACCACAGCAGTTACCGCGGGTTAGCCCGCAGAGACACGTTCATGAGGGCACACAACGAGACATTGCCCATGCTCTCCTCCACGCCCGCCATTACACCAGACCCGCGCCCGCCATTTTACAGCCCAGCCTCCCTCTGCTAATGAGCAACAGAGCAGACTGGCCGCGCTACCACCTCCAGCAGCAGCACTACCCAGAGACAGAGGGTAGAGGCACTCTCTGCCCCTCATACGGGACTTCAGTGCCCCTTTATGTGCCCCCCCCCGGGGGAATATGACCCAGCACGGCCAGAGGTGTGAAGAGACGGGAAGGGCAGGGGACCCCACCAAAAAGTGGAGCCGCACTCATGGGAAGATGATGGCTCAAAGACAGCCTAGGGGCAACCCCTCCCTATCTCAGTTTGCCAACATCCGTGATGACTGGGGACAACCACCCTCCCCTCCAGACTGCATGTGCCGAACTTTCAATGGATTCCCACTAGAAATTTCACAACTTCTTGCGCAGCCTTCCAACAAGGCAAGATTTTCAACAATAATCTTCTGAGGTTAAGGGAGCTTGGCTCTGAAATCGCATCGGTCCGGCAGGACCTGCAGCATATTGCAGGTAGAAAACCCTTGAGGGGATGCATGACACTACCAGAGGATATGTCGCCCAGCTCACAATCCCGGTCTCTGACCAGATCAGAAGCCCTCAGACAATGCAACGTCACATTGAGGACATAGATAACGCGGAAGGAGAAACAATATACGAATCCGAACACTTGAGAAACTCTTCAACTCAATACTAGGCGACGGCCACTCATAAGATAAAGCTAAGACGGGCCCACAGAGCATTGCGCCCCAAGGGCTTGACCCGCCACAACGCGGATATTATAGCTGTGGTGCACGATTTTCTCACCAAAGAGGCAATTATGCAAAAGCAGAAAACGACAAGAACTTCAGTACGCGGGTACAAGTGCAATTATTCCAAAAAAGGAGGCACCTGCGCCCCCTCCTGGCAGCTGCTGAAGAACACCATATACCTTACAGATGGGGATATCTTCGCCCTCCAGCAAGGGGATGGCCACTCAGCCACCCCTACGCAATCACGGGGAGACTACAGCATTTTGTAAAGAACTGGACATTCCAGTCCCGCAACTGCCCGACTGGGAATAGGCCTACCCACCACCTTCCCCCCCAGGGTGGACAACCAGTCCGGGCAAAGAAAAACGACGCCCCCCATCTGCTAGATACGAGCCCTGAAGGTCCCCACTGTCCCTTTCGATAGATTGACTCTATCACACAGGGAGGGTTAGAGGAGGTTTGACGCATATGCGCTTTTATCAACTCTGTCTTTGATTCTTTTCCCCTATAGGGGTATAATAGCTTCGCACTAGGCTTACGAGGTGGTCTAGATTTATGTTTAACCTAGAGGGTATGTCCTGATTAGGGGACAGGTGGGTGTGGGGGGGAGAGGGGAGGGGTCGGGAGTTACGGGCTATGTGGTTCTTGTTGGCCTACGGTTCACCTTCCTAATACCTATGGGTATTGCCACTATCGGAGACCCATTGTGGATCCAGTGGTAGGTGGGGGAGTAGAAGCCCAACGCCATCCTACCCCTTGCCGGGTGCTCTAGGCCCTGGCTTTACTAATTCAATTTTCTTCTTGTTAGGTTTTTTCTATGTTTTTTTATTCATGTTGAGATATGTGTAATGCTTCCTGACGTGGCCCTTTACCTCTTTGTTTTTTCCTTCCCCGGCGCCGCAGTCTTCTCCAGTACAATGGTCTGTATATTGGCCAGCGGGCCATATACAAGGTGGTGTCGGCCTCGAAAACGTGCCGAGGGGTGAGCATGACTGGATTGCTAATTGTTGTACCTTGTCCTATGTAAGGTTAACTGTGTCACATTAAACGTCAAGGCCTTAACACTACGTTAAACGCCGACTTTACTAAGAGAGATCGCGTCCTGTTGAAAGCTGAGGTTGCTTTTATACAGAGACCCACTTGGACCAAGCAGGACCTCATTTTGCCGCGACACCGACTTCCCACACTTACTCAGCTTCCAGGTAGGAAAAGAGCAGGGTGCCGACGCCTATTATCGGGTAAATGCCAATAACTATCTCTACCACCCCACATAGACCCTAAGGGCAGGATACGTTATATTAGAGGGTACCTGAGGGGTCACTTATTTCGATCCAATATTCCATCCCTTCCCACCCATTATCCCATTCACTTCTACTTTACATCCCCCTCCTCGTCTCTCCCTCTTTCACCCTTCATCATTTTGCCTTCTCGATTGCACCATTTTACTCATACCTCTTTCTCCCCTCAGTTTGCTCTTTCTGCTTACTCTATATCCCAGCTTATATCTTCACCAGTTTTACTTCGCCTCACTCTAGGTCTTATCCTTCCTACGTCTTTCTATTCCCTTAGTTTCCTACCACCTCCTTCTGTCTACCTAAGCCTTCTCACTTTTGGTCCACCTGTCCACCGCTCTTCTACTCCCCATCTGTATTTTCTCTCTCTTTTCTCCCCCCCTTCATAATTTGCTCCTCACCGCTTTCTTTCTTTTTCGCCCTCACCCCCCATTATCACCGCCGCGTGCTTTCCTACTTCTTCCCCTTTCTCCTTTTTTTTTCTGACAATTTGTTTGCGTCTTGCTCACCTCCCCTGCAACCACTCCCTCCCGCCTTGCCCTTGCATCCACCCTCTCCACCCCTCCTCCCCACCTTAAGCCCTCCCGCCCACTTTCTCTTCTTACGTCTCACCCTCCTCCTTATTCCCTTCCTGGTTGATTCTATTCTATCCCGCTCCTCCCTTCCGCTTATGCCGACCTATACCCCTTTCTACTCTTCTTTCCCTTTCGCTCTAACATTCTACTCTTTGTCTTTCTCCAGCTCTTCTTCTCCCTGGATCCCACTCTCACGGTCTTTATCCACCCACCTCTTTTCTCCTTTCTTCCCGCTCACCTCTCTTCGCCCCTTTCTCCCATCTGACTTTTTAGTCCCTCTCATTTGTTTATGAGTTACCCTCATTCCTCCCCTCTTCCTCCGCCCCCTAATTCCAACGTTTTTCCCTCCCTACCTGTACAACTACTCTTCTGGTTGTCGCCCTCTCTTACTTCCCTTTATCCCCTCGACTCCATCTGGGGTCAGCATCTTATACTAAAGTAACATATAGACCCAAACACACCCAGAGCCATTCCTGAAGCGCATTATCCGGAAGTTACATAATGCCCCGGCGGCCCCTGATATTTGGGAGGGGACTGCAAATGTTTTCTCCCCTACAGTAGATAGGTTATCCTTGTCTGTCTTTCCTGAGTCAGGGGCTCTTTCTTTTTTTCTAGGGAGCGGTTAGCAAGGGAATTCCGCAAGTTAATTGAGAATGCACTCACGATATGACCTGGGAGGGTCGGACCATCATGGGAGACCGTTTGTTCTCCTTAATTATAACCCGCACTGCTGTCACATCGATGACTACTTCTTGGAAAACCTATGAGTTGCGTCTTGAGCTCGGCAGACATTGGCCACCATATCATGGTCAGATCATGCACCTGAACAGTCACCCTCCACGCACAAATTTGCAACACAACTATGCCAGATGAGACAAATGAATCTTGCTCAAAGACCCGGACGCTCCGTGAACACAATGCGGCCGCCACTCAACACATTCTATGGCAAAGAGAGTTAATATCCCTTCTAAAATGACTCTGGGAGGCGCACAAGGTGGTGGTAGGGGCAGTGCAGGGCTATGTGCTAGACTGAAAAAGAAGCATCGGCCATTATTGAAGATATGGCAGCAGGGAGGAGCTGGAGGCGAAGATGTGTCCGGCCTAACACTACTACTTGGAGAGCTCACTGCTTTGCTTAAGCAGCTAGGAATCATGGCCGTGGCCCTGATCTGGCAGCCCTCTTTATTCGGAGCCAACCACGACATAGAGCCCCTAGAATCATACCCTACCGGCGTCCTGACTATTTATTTCCAAATCGTTAGCTCTTTTCTTTTCCGCTCTATATTTTGCAGAAAGGCAAAATAAAGGCTATACAATGCTGCTGTAGTGAGAGAGCCGGCACACGAAGGCACTCCGGAGGCGATCAGATGAAAAAGGGGACCTTCAGATATCACCCTAGAGATATAGTCAAGCTTCAAAAATACTACACACAAGTATTATTACCACACCAAGTGGTTCTCCACAGGTATTAACGTAAGGGGGCCGAGGGAAGCGGAAGTTGCTACATAGAATACCTGTCCACTTGCACTTGCCGAAGCTGACGGACATCAGCGGTAGCCGGCCTTGAATGCCCCCTATCTTAGGGTAGAATTAGATGAGGTAGTAGAAAATGTACCTCGGAAAAATCCCGACGGGGCGCGGTAACGGTGTAGACTTAAAATTCCTATAATTATAAAGTCTCGATCGAAGATCTTAGCTCACAATATGCTTCCCTATTTAACGCCGTTATGGAAGGGAACAGCCTGCATAGGGATAGTGTGGTCATGCAGACCTGATACCCAAACCTGGCAAGGACGAGTAAACGACGTGCACGTGCAATTACAGACCATCTAGCCATGTAAACATTCAGATATGAAGATCTTCACCCGCATCCTGGCTAAGTAGGAATCGAAACCGCGATCCCGGAAGATGATTAAGTAAAGAGCCAAGTGGGTGTTAGATACCTGGTAGGCAGCGGAGTTGGACAACCACTTTATAGAAAGGGCAATGCCTTTTAGATGTAGTCAACCTGGAATCAAAATCAAGCGTGTCTTTGCACTCCTACGCTTTAGGCCTGTCACAGGGTTTAGAAGCCTTTGATCGCCTTGATGGTGCATTATGTTCGCACATCTGAGGAACTAGGGGCAAGAACAGGAAGGTGAAGGGACTGGCGGTATACCAAGGCTCTTGAGACAATTCTACGAGGAGGAGGGCTGGTTCATCACGCCGTATGTCAGGCCCTCTCCCTATCCTGGAACGGAACCAGAAGGGCTGCCCCTCTCTGCACTATAGTATTGCTTGTGTATTGTAGCCTTAGCGTAGGCACCAAAATCCACTGCACATATCCAGTAATGAGAGGTAGATATTAGTAGGGACAACAAGCATTTAAAAGTGTCACTTTTTGCAGACGACAGACTGCTCACATTAAGGTCCTCCATACCTAGCTCCCCATCTGCATAATTGTCTGCAGGAATATGGGCGCTATGCTGGGTATAAAGTGAAAACCTCTAAGACGGAAGCCCTCCCATTGTAATATTCCGTATACGGAATTTGTATTGTTTACTACAGCAGAACGAGTAACTAACTCAATGGAAGACGGACTCTGTCAAGTATCTTGGGTACAAATAACACATGCATATAATCTCTATATGAATGCTAATACCCACCCCTCGTTAAGGAATTGAAGGCAAGCTAACTAGGTTGGAGGGGGACACTAACAGTTTCCCGGCTGTCGCAGCTCCGGCAGCAAAATTAAAAGTTACTTTGGTCTACCAAAGACTACATTATTATTTCCAGGACGTTGCCTTACTGAAAATTCCACAGGCAGGAGCTCATAGGCCAACTAACAAGGAGCAGGTTTTTAACTTTATAGGGAACAACAGGAGGAATAGAAATGCATAGCAAATCAGTAATGCTCGCCCCCAAAGCGGGGCAGGACTAGCAGTACCGGACATAGCCCACTACTATTGGGCTGCTCAATTGATATCTACCGTACTGGGTGGTGACCCTCAGGCCGCCTATACTAAATGGGCTAGAGGATTGGTAAGCTGTGGATTGGCCACCGGTACACTGCCGAACTAAGTACTTGGGGAGGGCTTCAAATGCGTTCTCCCTACACAGTCTTTATTAGGTCCACAATAGCATTTACACTAGCGGTTGGCAGGTATGTAAAAAGGCTTTCACTTATCTACAGTAGCCCGCCATTGATGTACAGTCCCTATTATCCAGACATCCCTGACAGCTGCGACGAGATATGCGTCAGAGTTGGACCAGGGCAGGATGTATTTCACTGGCAGATAGGGGACCCATTACAATGGAAATAAGGCCTTTTACTTAGCTATTTTTAAGTAGTAGGTCGATCCACATAAGGATGAGTGGGGTACCACTAACCCAGTGTGCAAGCCACTATGTAAATACGCTATATTGGACTTCTGCTAATGGTTTCTAAGCTAATGAATTGAAACAACCTGTGCAAATTAGGTAATCCAGTATAAAGGGACTGAGTCTCTAGAAATAATAGTGATTAGCTTTTGCCCTCACCACGGGTGGGATGCCCGCTAAACAAAATATATGACAAAAATGGCGAGGGCGTATCTCAACAAAAAGATTCGATGAGGCTGGCAATTATATGGAGCGAACAGCCAAGTCGTCCATGGTACCACTTACAAGAATCTCAGTACAAGGTACTAATGCACTGGTTACCCATACACCAGCGCTGCTACATAGGCTGAATCACAATGGTTCCGGATGTCTGTTGGAGGTGTCAGACTGAGGTAGGCACATTGTCTCCAATTTCTGGACATGCCCAATGTTAATCCCATTCTGGCGACGAATAGAAGCTCTCACTGGGGAGCTGTTGGTGATGTCGTCCCGCTAGAACCCTATGCAGTACTTATCCAATGGTCCCACGCAATCTGAGAAACATCTTTCTAGTTTCTTCTTAAGTCCTGCACAGGCTCAAATGCTTGATAGCAAGGGCATGGAAGCGGAGAGTACGCCCCCGGTAGAACCGAACTATCGCGCGATTGAAAGAGATGTGCTCCCTAGGAAAAACTAACGGCTCCCTCAATAATACAATTGACGCCATACAGAAGGTATGGGAACCTTGGAACTCCTTTTGTGTACTCAATGATTTGTAAATGCGGTGGGTCCTCCCGGGTGTGAATGATACATAACTTTGAATCACTAATAATGCGGTTCCCCCCCCCCCCCCCCCCCCCATACAGATCCTACCTTACCTAGTGTGTGTGGGTGTTTGTCTAGTGTGCTATCCCGGTTACTCATCCTTTGATGTGTGGGTTGTGAGCATTATTGCAATTAAGGGAATATTGGAGGCTTATTGGCATTATTGGTTATAAGGGCTATTAGTTATTAGTTGATGGGGTAAAGCCAGATTTACATGTATCGCACTATAAGCATGTCTTCCACCCGAAGAAAGCTCTTTACTTGAATGTGCATATACCTTTATTTATGCTTTGTACACTGTAAAGCAGACATATGTATGACTTATCAAGCAATGCATGCAATACCGCGTTGTTTTTAACTGTGTTTTATTCTATGTTATTACAAAAAAAAAAAAAAAAAATCTTTTACAATAAAATTTACAGTTAAAAAAAAAAACAAAATTTATAGAAAGCAACATATAAGGGAGGCGAATGGGCCAACAGACCCCGCGTAGATAAAATATACTGTATGATGGATACATATAATCGAATTGGCAGAATAGGAATATAAAAATAGCGATCAGAAAACTTTACCTACAGTGGCTCTTTCTTATATTCACTTTGCATTCTGCAATCCGGAAAGTATTCCATATATTATTATCTACAGTGCCATGATTTTATACTTACAGCCCTCATGTCATTTAAACTATGTTGCTAACCAACTTTGATCAGCTACTATTGGCCAGTGACTATTTTATTGCATTTGTGGTAACTGCATATTTGTCCATGCTCTTAGTCTACATTTTACTATGTATAAGCTACTCTGCTAGACATAGCATTTTTACCCAATAAAAATTTGATAGTATTCCAGTTTCTCATAGGATAGATACCAGATACCAGTGGGGCAACTTATGCAGGGTGCCAGAAGGTGGCACTCAGAGCCCTCTATATGGGCACCCTTGCCATCACCCCAGGGCAGGGTTCGCCAGATAAAACTCAAGGCCTCTTGCAGTCCCAGGCAGCCCAGGACCCTAAAAGGCAGTTACGATGATAAGCCAAACCTCCTCCTTCTTTCTACTGTATTGGTGTCCTCAGGTGCCTATACAATTTAAACCTGTGACAGAGCAAGGAGTAATAAGTTACTGCTTAAATTGTCGCATTGGCACTTTGCGAAAAATGCGTGGGTTTTGGTTGTAGTTTGGGCACTCGGTGTCTAAAAGGTTTACCATCACTGCCATATACATTACATAACTGTTAATTTTTACCGTTGCATCCTCTATCACGATTTACATTTTTCTAAGCAAATTTTTTAATTAACAAATTTTGTTCCACAAAAGAACACATACAACACAGAAACACCAAAGTACACCACCCCTCCACATCGCCTTCCCACCCCAACGGTGCCTCGAATTCTAATCTCAGACCATCTCTTTACCCTGCAGCAGCAGTTAGAAAGACAAGACTGTTCTGGGAATATGACAACCTAATCAGCTCCCCAAGATTGCATAGCGACTGTGACATCCTGAAGAACAGCCACTAATGGCAAATTGGCAAATTGTTTTTCAAGCTTCTTCATAGCATCTCACTTCATATAATCCTTTATCACTTGATAACATTTACTTCAGTATATGTGTTTTCCATTGTATTTCCCATATGATTATTACATATATGTATGTATTGTATACATTGGGGCAGATTTATCAAGCTGTCTGAATTTCAGAATATTTCTAGTTGCCCATGGCAACCAATCAAAGCTCCCCTTTAAAATATTCATGAGCACTGGTAAAATGAAAGCTGAGCTGTGATTGGTTGCCATGGGCAACTAGAAATATTCTGACTTTCAGACAGCTTGATAAATGTGCCCCATTGTGTACTACTATGCCGTATATTATTCTCACTTTATTAATTGTTTACATTGTTCTAGTGCCTGATGAAGGTCTGTATCTGACTGAAATGGATTGCTATACCTATGTATATATAAATAAGTCTTATTTTGCATTACTATGGAGTGCCAAGTATCTTTGTTATGCTTACAAAACGGATTGGTATCCTACCAAACCTATTTGCCTCTTTTGGAGTGACGTCTACATCTAATCATGCAACCTGTTCACTTTGTGTGTTTGCTTCTTCTGCTGTAGGTACTCAGAAAATCTAAAAATTATCTGGTAATGACTACTAAAACTACCAAGACAATTCTGTAGACTGATAAAGCGCAGTTAATGCGAAGAGTTAAATGCAGAAAAAACCCACATCCCTTTTGTAGAACGCTTGCATGTTTCCACCTTAATACATTCAATGCAAAAAAAAAAAAAAGAGTAACTTAGCCCTATGACCTTACCAGTCAATAGCTACTATTAAAGCAGAAAGTGTGACATTTCAGTAATAACAGAAGTGATCAGATGGAAATGTTCTAATATTTCACAGCATAGCAGGCCATATATCATCATAAGAAACCAATACCGAGCCGAAAGTCTGTGTACCAGAAAGTCAGCCTCAGAGAGAGGAGGTTAACAAAATAGAACTCAGATTATGTGTCAGTTTAAAGTATTTCTTACACTAAGTGATTTTGTGTGGTTAGCAGAAAAGGGAGACTAGTGTCAGGTCACATTCTGAGCTCAGCTATAATGACGGAAGTGCTCAGTGATACTACACAACAATTTATAAAATATTTGCAAGGCAGAATCAAACAGCTGAGCAAGCACATGTGGAGATAAATACCATCCTGCTATAAAGCAAGATAACTGGATTATGTCAAATTAAGTCAACAATCGGGTCTTTGTACAACAGACACATTTAAGGAAATATCAAAAACACCAAAAACACACTAATATAACAAACACCAGACAAGACACATTTATGGCACATATAAAAAATATTCAACCTATAGATTTATAATTTTTTTTTACTGAAAATAGTGTATCTTCATGTGTATCTAGAAGGTCCATTTTGTCAGTTTTGGCACAGAAAATAATTCTTAAAAATTAACAGTCATGTATGGGTACAAAACATCACTTAATACCCTCCAAATAAACCCTGCTGTACAGTAAAGCATGCTATTAAAAGAATAGATGCTTATTCGGGTAGAATTTGTGCAGTATGGGTGGTCCGCCTGGGGAATTAGGTGGCCATAGGACCCTAAACTGGCCACCTTCTTAATAAAATACTTAACTGTAAGAGGAGCCCGTGGTCACAATGGCTGCTCTGCAACAGGTCCTTTCATGTAGCGCGATAGAAGATGTCATGGGAAGAACAGCTCCGACTGCTGTCACTGTAAAGGCTTATTCAGATGTTTTTAAGGTCCATATGCTATCCGTTTTCATTGCAGATGGCATATGGACCCAATGATTCTTAAGAGTTAATTTTTTTTCAAGTATGTGTAGAGAGCTAGAAAAAAAAATTGCAGCAATTTTTTGTGTCAATTCAGACCCCGCACCTCCTCAGAAGTCAATGGATATGCAAAAAAAAAAAACAACTTGGCAACCACCTGGGCAGGAACAAAATTAGATTAGAAACCTGTCGTATTTTTTTGCAGATGTGAATGAACTGTGTTAGCAGAGCATTTTACTCCTCCAGTTTAACAGGAGATACACGGTAGCACTTTTACCAGCTACTTGGCCTGTTAAATCAACCCCCTTATCTGTGCACTGCCCTCAATGATAATTTCAGATGGAGGTATGCTGGATTCTGTATAGGTAATGTTTGCGTCCCTTTTTGACAATGTGGGTTGTGGAATGGATTAGTGCTTCTAACACTCCCATCTTCATAGGAGCGGCGTGATTGAGTTACTAATCTGGGCCGGAGTAGGACCCACTCTATAAGTTGTGGAGCAGCCGCACAGCTTGGTGCAGTCAGGCACGGTGCTCACTGTTGATAATATAAGTCAATGGCAGCTGTGAGCTTGTCGCAGTTAGCACAGCCAGCTCAATGATGTGCATCTGTGCAGCATTATAACATTTAATGCACACTATACATAAGGTTAGGGTAAAGCTATATATGGGCTGTAAAAAAAAAAAAGCCAAAATCCATAGAGTCACCAATTATAGGCAAGAATGGTCACGTACTTCTCCAGCTATGCAGTGTGCTACACGAGGTAGTGATTTACTAGGAGTAGTGCAATACAAAGAGCGAGGAGGATGTCATTACAATTGTACACCAATTACTCGTCCTCCCCACATTTCACACACGCTGGAATCTCAAAACTGACTTCACAAATGATCTTTTACCACCATTTTTATCCTGAGATATTTCTTCTTTTAAATCTGCTTCCAAGTAGGAGAAGCAGAAGGAACCAGACCCTTTGAATCACATACTCTGGTCAGTCATACAAACACCTTCCCTCAACCCTGAGATTAGTCCCACCCTCTGAGAATAGGGATAATATTGTTTTCCAGTACAGTACTGTATTTGTAAAAAAAATCCCCATTGTGCCTAATTGTAAGGGGGCTAATTAATCTAATTCATTTGATTAATCACCCATCCACACTTTAAAAATGTTATCAATTTAACCATTAACTTTCAACATGAATATATACATTAAGTTTTATTAAAAATAAATTATTGCCAAAATGCAACAAAAAAGCAGTAAGTGAACAGCCCTTTCGTTTGAGTCTGAGCAGTAAATACGGGCGGCTAATAATAAAGTTGACTGACATTTGGTTATTGAAATGTTTTGTTCCTATATTGGATCAGAATAATTTAGAAATTTAACCAAACATGCATTTCAACAACATGTGTTTCTTTCATTATAAATTATAACAAAAAGTTTAGTTAATGATGTAAAAATCATTAGATCTGAAAATTCTGACACTCTTATTGGCTCCACGGGTAGTACATGCAGGTCACCATATGGTATGGAAATGGAAGTGAATTGTGGATATTAGGCTTACGTAGAACCTAATAAATATTTCATCCCTTTTTAAATATTGATTAGAGGCTGCTATGTAACAGTCACCAGGCATATACTAATAGAGCTAACACAGCTAAGAGGGTGCACGCACACTGCCACACGGAGGTGTTGAGATGTGAGATTTACATGGAAAATTCTCATCATGTTAAACTTAAAAATGAAAGGTTAACTCCTTAAAAATTGTGAGCATGTTATTTTTCATTGTAAATGCAGGTAATAGCAGAAACGTTATATTGCATAGCATCCTCAAATCTGGTGAATGCTAAACATTTCATTGGGAACATGTCATCAATTTTCTTTTTTACTCTTGAAACCAGACTTTCACAATTTCCTCATCTAAGTTTATTGCTTCTTGAAGATTTCCTTTGTTTTCTGTTCATGGTTATCAGGTATAGGAGTATCCTGTTATGTTGCCCTGAGTCTGCATACAAGAAAATATAGGGTTGGACATTAAGGCAACCTATGCTATGTTTTCCACTTACCATATTTTTCAAACTATAAGGTGCACAATGAAAAATTTTGCTAAAAAGTGGCTGTGTGTTATAGACCAAAGGTTAGGAATATCCAGCACTGCCAGACGCTCCTGATTGCTGTGTACTGGATATCAGGTGAAGCATTTCAGCCAATCTCCAATCTCCATGAGAGAACTAGCTCTGAGTCACATGACCCAGAAGAAGAGATTGTGGTTGTTCCCTGCAGCTACCAAGATACTGTGGGTCTGCAGGGTGGGGATCATACATACTCAATTAGATGTGTAGGCTGTAAACTAAAAGGATTTTATGCAGATTTAGAAAATATGGTGGATATGAAACGGAGCGTATGTAGGGATTATAAGGGTTAAAAGCTGACACTGCCCTCCCCCCTTGCGCCGTGCTATGACAATTCGCAATTCTCTCCCTCCTCCAGAACTGAGAATAGGCAGCAAGGAGAGGTAGACATACATCTATACACGGTTCACTTTACAGCTGATTCCTTCTGTACCCTCCTCTCAATCACTTCCTCTTCTTTTGAGGTCCACACCATCAGGCTTTTCCACCCATTCTCCTTTCGTGTGGCTGTAGTATACTGTTCTCCTGGCTCACTCTAACAGTTCTACGACCACTATACATCTTGGCTTCCTCACTTTCTACCCTGTGATATTCCAACACTCATCACGGGAGACTTTAACATCCCTATTAACACTCCCATGTCTCCATCTGCCTCTCAGCTCTTATCACCAACTACCTCTTTAGGACCCTAACAACCCTCTGATACTCCTACTCACCAGGAAAAGACAAAAAAACTTCCTTGACTTGGTCTTTGCCCAACTCTCTTAAGTCTCTGACCAATGCTACCGTTCTACTTTCAGACCATAACCTCTCTTTTTCTGTAAATTGTTTTTCTCTCCTGTCCTAAGCCGACTACTAACCATTATAATCATGTTTTCAAAAGTGACCATCTTGTACATTCCCTCTCCCCAGCAGTAACTTCTCACCTCACCAAAATCTTCAACGTCTTTACTGGTGTTTTTTCTTCATCTTTCAAGCATACTGTTGTTGCCCCATTACTGAAGAAACCTTTAAGTCTTTAATCTCCCTTTCACCTCCAAACTCCTGAAACGCATGGTCAATTCTCCACTTATCTCTCTGCTAACTTCCTCCTTCCACACCATTGAAACTGCTCTAAAGTCACCAATGATCTCCTTACTGCCAAATCCACCCACTAAACTAACTCATCTCCAATCTATTCTTAATGCAGCAGCCAGGCTCGTCTTTCAGACAAAACATTACACTGTTACCTCCAGAGGTCGCATTAACGCCTCACCACGCGTCTATGACGCGTGATGAGGCACGATTACCCCCCAAAATAATCGCCATGCGTAAATCTCACACGTGGATTCTTTGAAATGAAGATGAGTGGATTTAGTGATGGTAGCACTAAATGTACCGACAGAGCTTGTGCTTTAACTCAGTAGGTCGATGTTAATAAGATCCCATGATACCGCTGCTACGTTTTTTTAATCAGATTATCCTCCACTTTGTAGTTGTATCGAGACTTAATTGACACTAGTTCTGAAACCTTTCAATCAAGAACCTCAAATTAAGAGACAGACACAACTTTTAGTTGCTCCTGGTATAGTAACCTCGCTATAGGTCCTGGAGTATCATTGCTGTGTTGGTGAAAGGTCCGAACGACGAACAGATGTCAACCAGTGCTGCTCCATGTTTTGCCATCATAGGTTTGTATGTATGATCTCTGGGAATCTCCTGCTGTAAATCTACTACCTTTAAGTGTATAATGACTTTATTCTTAAGATGATTTTGATAGATTTTTGGAAAGGAGAACAACTACTTGGCATAATATAAATGGATAAACAGGATGACGCACTGTCTCACATTCTAGCAAAAAAATCTAAAAACATATTCTGCTTACAGGGTGTCCCTGAGACTTTATTCCTCAAAGTATTTGTCCTCTCGGTCCTCATTTGTCCTTTTTGACCCATAAACCAGGTTTTCCAGGTCTCTCAAATAACTACATTCAGCAATGAATGGAGGCGGAGAATGCCTCCTGTCCACTCATCACAGCACAAGCCGCATGCTGACCAATGACAATAGAGCTATCTATAATCCAACATCTATTATCATCCAATACTATCTATCTATCATATTTCTACTATCTCCCCCTATCTACTAGATACAGTGGTTCTCACCTGTGGGTCTGGGACCAGCGGGGGTCGACTACGACCACCGGGGTCCGTCTGACCATCGGAGCCGAAATTTTAACTCGTGTTTTTTACTACTGCGAGTTGCATGGGTTGGGGTTCACCCTCATGCGGAACGTATTGCGGGGGTCACAGCATTAGACAAGTTTTGAGAACCACTTGATCTAATATGTATCTTCTTATCATTATCTATGTATATTCTACTATGTATAAGTCCTATTTATCTAATATCTAATAGATCTCTTTATCCCATATCTATCTATCTCCTATCTAACTATCATCTATCATCTATGTTCTACCGATCTATCTAAAACTTCACACACAGCAATGAGGGACACTTGAAAGAGTCTCTCCGCCATTTCGGCTGTGGAGTGTAGTGAAGGAGATTGAGATGGATTGTCCTGTTCTGTGTGGATTATATTGGTTTATATCCAAACCTGTGGGAAAGCTGAGGGAGAGATAAGAGTCAGTAGTTGTTTGGTTACTACATTCTTAGTGCTCCTGGGCAGCACATGACTGAGTGCTTGAGGCACGACCAGGGAGAGAATCAGCGGACAGCAGGAGAGTAAAGGGGGGGTCTCACATGTACATTCTCCCTCTGTAGTGCCTCAGTGATGACGAAATGTGGCCTGTCCACAGACCATAAAGGATGTCACTGACAACAGGACAGATTGGGTAACTAATCCGAATTGCAAAGGCGTGCTTAATAATTGCCGTCCATGTCAACATATCAAAAGATTTTTTGAATACATTATATTTTTAAAGGAATCTGACCTCTATTTCCAATCAAGCATGATAAACTAGGAATCTTATGCCCGAACCACATGCTGTTGATTTTAATAAATTATGCTAATGAGCCTGAGCCTGTAACCAGAGCCCTTTCTTGCTATAGCTTCCACAGGCTGTTACACTGTCTCCCTCCCCCCTCCCGTCAGACTTCCCATCCCCCTCCTGGCAGCAGTGGAAGTTTCAAGAACAAGTGGACAGGTGGACTGATCCTCCGAGTAACACGACAGTGATCTGCGTCATGGAGGCTCATTAGCATATTCAAAGATTGCGTTAGGGAAGGGACGTCACGGGTAACAAATTTTAGAAGATATCACAGTAACAGTGACCGACTCTATGAGTAAGTGTCCCCTGTTTTCATGCTTGATTTTTGAGGTAGGTTTTGCTTTATAATAATGTATCTAAATGACGGAACGAATGAAAGACTTTATCTGAAAGCTGAGTTTTGAATAGCAAGTAACTTTCGAAAAGAAACGAACTATTGCCAGTAATCATAACTATGAAAACAGAAGATGACTGCATGTCAATTCCTATGAAAACTATTCCCTGGCTATCTCAATAGGGTCTCAAATCAAATAAATAATATTTTATGTTAAGAACCTTTAAGAAATGATAGTAAGTACTGCTGTGAGCTTCACGCCTGGGCTTCTTCTATGTTACTATGCACAACTGTCCTGTTTACTTGAGAATTTTGATAGCACAGATTTTTTTAGACAGACCTATCCAATAGGAAAAACATCTGTCCCCATTTGTTTTATTATGTGAAGAAAACAGGCTGCATCGTGTTAAAGCACATCATTACCCCGTTTTATTTTCACTTCGGGCGGAGGCACCACTGGCCATATCCATTTACCAGAGTTCCATTCCTGACTTGCGTCTTGTCATCTTTGTATGGGTGTACATGAAGACAGGCTGGATAAATACACCAGAACACACCAAGGGAAAATCAGACAACAAGCCACTCCAAGTAGAAGAGCCGGCAGGAGATATCTTCGCCGCCTACTTATGTCTCCTATAAAAAATAGCAAAAAAAAGGTGGAACAGAGTACATTGGCTAAAACTCACTTACAAATGACCAAGTTATGTGTGAATTAAGTATCTAGAACCCAGTATTTCAAACGGCAGTCCACAAAATTGATCTCAGAGATGTCCATCCACAAACTCTCAGAGTTTACACTTTTTTCTGTCATGGCTGTGTGCTAAAAGAACTGACCCTGCCCACTAACTGAAATATGAAAGGCAGAATTTTTGGACTTCTTATATATTGCCACAACGTGACCTCAGGTCACAAACAACGGTCTAGTGGACTATTTTGAGGCCTGTATGTCATGACTTCAGCGGGTGCACACCATAAAAGAGGACGAAAAGAAAAAAATTTGTCTAGAACTTCAATTATAAAATATACAGTTTCGACTTACATACAAATTCAACTTAAGAACAAACCTCCAGACCCTATCTTGTATGTAACCCGGGGACTGCCTGTACATCTAAGAACACACATACAAATTATAAGCAGTATGTCACTTAAAAAAAATGTGTGTGGGGGGTGGGTAGTAGTATCCCCTAGTCCACGGTATAATGCATCACATATAAACTAGGGTGGCACTGATACTTTCTTGAAAGTATCGTATAATCTGGATTCAATGTTTAGGGTGTGGTCACATGGAATGTTTAAATTGCATTTAACCCCTACGGGACTCAGCCTATTTTGGCGTTAAGGACGCGGCCCCATTTTTCAAATCTGCCCTGCGTCACTATAAGTGGTTATAGCGTGGGAACGCTATGAGATATACAGGGGATTTTGAGAGTGTTTTCTCATGACACATTGTACTTCAAATTAGTAAAAAAATTTGGATGATATCTTTTGTGTTTAGTTATGACAAAAAACCTAAATTTGGCAAAGATTTGGAAAAATTCTCTACTTTTGATGTAGATAGTCCTAGCACCCAAATAAATTCATAACTTGCATTTCCTAAATGTCTGCTTTATGTTGGCATGGTTTTTAAAGATTCCACATATTTTACTAGAATGTTATAAGGCTCAGAATTTGGGTGCCATTTTTCAAATTTTTGGGAAAATCACCAAAACTAATATTTAGAGGGACCTGCTCAACTTTGAATTGACTGTGAGAGGCCTAAATAATAGATAGAGTTGTTAATGACCCCATTATGGAAACTACACCCCTCAACGTACGAAAAACCACTTTTACAGAAGTTTGTTAACCTTTTAGGTGTTTTATAGGGGTTAAAACAAAATGGAGGTGTGGTCTACAAATTGTAATATTTTTTGACAATACATTCATTTTGGGTGGAAAATTCAAGTATAACGCATGGCGATTATCATGTGTAGCGCGCGGGTCGACGCGCTCTTTGCAGGATCGCGTTCGCGATCATAATGAATCGGCCGCGACCGCTTCTGCGCCAAGGCCACTAAAACCCAGCTCCTTTCACACGGCTGATATTAAGCAGCGTGTATGGGGCTTTTGTTATTGGCTGCAACGCCTGCCTCAACCTTGTATATTACTCAAGCCCTCCTGACTGTGCACTTGCTGTGGGCGGAGCTTGGAGACGGCGGGAGCTGTGGGAGTCGGGACTAAGCAGTGTGGTTCCTGGGTCCCGGTGAGCGGTTTCAGAATTTTGTGTGTGTAATTAAACTATGTACTTGCCTATTTCACCACAGATGAAGACTGGCGTTTATCACTATAGTGGTTGTTGCACTTGTTGCAAGGAATAAGTGATTGCTACACACGTCAGTTATATAGAACAGTACAGACATGAGGCATTCACACTGCACATGCAGTGTAGCACAGGTGGTACCAGGTGCAGGCAAACGTTTAATTTGTCCTCTGTAGGTAAATGGAGGACCTTATATTTGGGCAGAAAAGCTCCCGTATTGGCCCTGATGTTTATGGTACATGAGATCAATTTAACCCCTTAAGGACGCAGGGTTTTTTCAGCTCATTTCTCGCTCTCCACACTCAAAAATCCATAATTTTTTCATTTTACGTGTACAGTACCGTGTGAGGGCTTATTTGTGCGTACAAATTTACTTTCCCGTAATGTTATTTATTTAACATGCCGTGTTACTGCGAAGCTGAAAAAAATTCCAAATGTGGAAAAATTGAAAAAAACCTGCACGTGCGTCACGTTCTTGTGGGCTCAGTTTTTACGACTTCACTCTTCGCTCCAAATAACACCCTACTTTATTCTTGGTTCGGTGCGCGATCGGCGGTGATACCAAATTTATATAGGTTTTATTGTGTTTAAACATTTTCAAAAATTAAACGATGTGTACAAAAAGAAAAAAATTTTTTTGCCATCTTCGACGCTATAACTTTTTCATACTTTGGCACCGGAGATGTGTGGGGGGTCATTTTTTGCAAAATGAAGGTGACGTTTTTCATTGCTACCATTTTGAGGTCTGCGCATATTTTGATCATTTTTTTTATTTCATTTTTTATGTTATGTAAAAAGGTGTAAAAGTCGCATTTCGGACGTTTGGGCGCCATTTCCCGCCTCGGAGATCACCGCTGCCACTGGCTCATTGTAACGAACCTGCATAAGCCATGTAGCCTCGTGTCAAAAGAAGACTCGAGGCTACCATGGTAACCGATCGCCGCCCCCCCGATGACGTTCGGGGGCGCGGCGATCGGAAAAAAGCGACTTTGCCGGCGGCGTTGAGAGGGTTAATAGCTGCAAGCACCGACCGCGGTTATTAGCGTGGGGGTTTTCTCGCAAAATGCAAAAACCCCCACCTTTGTATGAAGAGACTCAGCCCGTGAGCCCTCTTCATACACCCTTATAACTCTCTCGCGCCGTAGAGCTACGGCGCAGAGCTTAAGGGGTTAAGGGCCTAATTTTTTTTATCAGATCATGTGTAACCAAAGTCTTCACATGCTGCCCATGAAGAAGGTGAAAGGGCAAACTGCTGGATTATATGTATATATTTATGTGTCCCACCATTCTCATCCACACCAGTTTTTGGCCCCAACATAACCTTTGAACCACACAATGCGTTGTGTCACATTTTTTGATACGTTTTTGGCTACAGGCTTGATCCATGCTGAGGTTATACATTTAGTTTTAGAATGCAGTGGAAATGCAATGTAACCCACGTATGTGATGAAGGCTGAAGCCTTGCAATGCGTCAAAAACGCAACGCATCGTGTGAAAAGCCCCTCAGGCTTCTAGAGTATACCCTTTGCTGCCTGTTTGTGACTTTTGAAACATCTCCTTCAGCTTCCAGAGTGCCATCCACTGCTACCACACTCATTTTCATCTTCCAGGGCCCCTCCACTGCTTCCTGGCTGTGACCCTGCCTTCATTTTTAGTCAGAGACTTAGATCTGTGAAGCTACCTCAGCTGGTAAGGGTTGATTATTCGCTCAGTCACCCCTGACATTATTTGCTGTCGGTCATTGAGGGGGTTTTCCTCGTGGCATTTGTGTAGCGTTTTTATAACTGATCCCAAACGCAAGTGGGAGAGGTATGCCAAAGTGCATATACGTTTGCATTAAACGCATGCATTAAAAAAAAACGTGACACAATCGCCATGTGGGAAACCACCCTGAGGATGCTGCTTTGACCTTTCGAAGTGTAACCCTTGCTGCCTGTGACTTTGAAACCTCTCCTTCCCACCTCCAGAGTGCCATCTACTGCACCCACACTGCTGCTACCACACTCTTTTCATCTTCAGGTCCAGGGCCCTCCACTGCTTCCTGGCTGTGACCCTGCCTTCATTTCATTTTTAGAGTCAGAGACTCAGATCTGTGAAGTTACCTCAGTTGGTAAAGGGTTTATTTTTTCGCTCACTCCTGACATTTATTTGTTGTGGGTCTTGGAGAGCACCCTCCAGCACCAATTTTGCTTTGGCTTCTGAGTGTAAGGCAACGGTTACATGTGCCATAGCATTGCCGTTCATAGCGCACGGGGGATGGGCCTTGTTTCCATGCAATATGCATTTCCAGGGAAAAGCATGCAATTGGAAACCACACCCAGTGCTTTGATTGCTTAAAGGAAGTCTACCAGTTAAAAAAATAAAAAAAAAAAGAAAAAAAATCAAATACTCACTTATCTCCTCTTCATCCTGATCCAGGCTGTGTTCTTCTTTACCTTGATCACCTAAAAGGAATTTACAATAGCAGCCCGGAGTGCAGGTACATGAGGTCACAAAAATTGATGTCCCTGCACTCCCCGGGCTGCTAATTATACGTTTCTTTTTTGGGTGATCCCGGGCTGTCAAGGTTAAAGAGAACACAGCCCGGATCAGGATATGCTTTTCCATTATGCAATGCATTCCAGGGAAAAAAGCCATGAAAGCAACACTTTGTGGCACGTGTGAACATGGCTTAACCTTTTGCTGTATGCCACTCCTGTGACTTTGATGCATCTCCTTCCAGCTTCCTGCCATCCGCTGCTACCACACCTCATTTTCTTCTTCCGAGCACCTCCACTGCTTCCCTGCTGTGACCCTGCCTTCATTTTTAGTCAAGACTCAGATCTGTGAAGCTACCTCAGCTGGTAAGGTTTTTGATTTTTTTCTCCCCCACCTCCTGGCTGAAACTATTTGTGGTCATTGAGGGTGTGTTCACTCTCACAGCGTTTGTGTACATTTTTTGAAACTACAAAAGCTGTGTCCAAAGGCTTGCCCGATCGCATATGTTTTCCGCTGAAACACTTGCCTCGGATGAGGACAATATTGTCTAAAGGAGTAACTTTGTCCTGGTAAGCACTTGGCTTGAATATCTAAATGCAGTCACGCATAGCCTGTGTGAACACAACCTCAGTTACGTTAGCTAGAAGCCATGTTTGAAAGCAATTTTTGTGTTTTCTTTTTTTTTTTCCAGATTAGTAATGGAGTCAGTTAAAAAACAAGTGAGCTTGTTAAAATATTACAATAGAAACACCAACACCAGCAGATCTGACCTTCGTGAAAACTGAAAAGGCCTAGAACAGGACACAGATAATTCTACTATGCCTCACATTAGCGGCAAATATTTGCAATGGATGAATCCGTTCCTATTGCAATGATGAATCCGTTCCATTGCCTGCAGTAGTCAATAGTGACTGCTGTGATATAGTAAGTCCTCCAGAGCCTTCAAGTGATAACATCGCTGACTCTGAGCAACCCTTGTCTAAAAAAAGAAGACACACAACCAACAACTTCTATCTAAGTGGCTACGTGAATTCGCATGGCTGGAATTCAATGAAAAAGTGGCGGGCTTTTTGTTGCGAATGCCGGCGAGCAAAATGAAATGTGGTAATGGCGACAAGTGGTGCCGTTACCTTTCAAGCGTCTACATTTTTACGTCACGAGAGACAGTGGAGCATAAGGCATCTTTATTATCTGTAGCACATCAAAATACTGTGCCCAAAACATTCATCATGGTAGCACATCCTTGGAAGCCACTCCTGAGAAATGGCATATTTAGGACATGTATCACTTGGGAAAAGAAGAAATGCCCCAGTCAAATTTAAGCCCATTATGCCCTTAATAAAATCATTAGGAAATATGCTATTAAAGAAAAGCACATTAACCTTCACACTGTATCTTACGGAGATAAGAGTCTGCATTGTCTGAAACAATAGCATCAGACATAGAGAATGAAATAAAGAAGTCCATGTATTCTCTTTATTATTTGATGAATCCACTGACATTGCTGTGGCATCATAAAATGATACTTATGTCAGAACAGTTAAGTGCAGTGTGCCACAGACACACACTTTTGGGCAATTTAGAGCTGCATGGAGAGTGTTCTGCAGATGCCATGTGTTAATGTTTTAAAAATATTTTTGGAGAAAAGGGGTGTCTCCTTTACTAAAATTTTAGGCCTTGCGAACCGATGGTGGCAGCAGTATGTCATAGCAGGACACCAATGAGTGCATGCAAAAAAACTGCAGGCAGGTTTCCTTACTGTTCATTTTCATTGCTTGCTCGCGTATGGCACTTGCCATCATCGCAAGCATCTGAGGAACTCCCAGTTGGGAAATGAGCAAAATCCATTGGTATGCTCTATATCTATTTTAACAAGTCTCTACTATAAGGCTGAACAAGCTAGTGAACACGCAGGGAATGTCTTGAGCAGAGTCAAATTTCGCTTAAAGAAATTCATTCTGGTAGATGGCTTTCACTGGAGGGCTGTGGATGCTTTACATGATGCTTTGATGCCGTTATTTTAGTGCTCACATACTTGGTGGCTACAAAAAACGTAGTTTATGTGACCGAGCTCCTGATTACTTAAAGGGGATGCTCAGAACCATTTTCATTGCACTCTTTGCGTTACTCAAGAGACGTGCTGTGAATGAGTTAAAATAGAGTTAGTAGGGGTTCAAAACAAGACAGATATAAGACAATAGAGGATCCCATTTCTTTTCTACTAAGTTGAATTGTGAAGAGAGTAACTTTATTGTTAGAAAGAACAATGAGAGAGGCACAGGAAAAGTATCTTTTGCAGCATTCCCTGTCCCAAATGTCCTGCAAGTGGAGGGTACTTAGGAGTATTAAAATAAGTATAGCTCGCAGTACATCAGAAGCTGAGTTTAAAAACTGTTGAGTAGGAAAAATTTCTTAATAATCTGTTGAACAATTTAAGGAACGCTTCAAGTGTACAATTTATCTATTCTTGTGACCTTGATCAGGTATTGCTTAATATCCATGTCTCTCCCCCCACAATATCTTCAAAAAGAGTGAGTCTTGTTTAACAATGTTATTCAAAGTTTGTTGTGTACCAGAAGCTATAGCCTCCCCTATCAGTGCAAAACTCCTAAGTGAGGAGGGTTCGAAAGGAATGGTTGGAAAAGGTCCGCAACTTCTCAAAAGGTACAAACAGGCATGAAAATGGACACAGACTTATGCCAACTTCTTTTTCTTACCAGATTGGTGATTGCTATTTATCCAGACTTTGCTGTCTCATGCATATGTAGCCTTAATTCTGCTTATACTCACAGCCTGCTTGACGTGGATTTTTCTCTTTACGGCAAAATAGGATAAAGTCCAGGCAAACGCATTAGGTTAGGAACAAACACATTAGAAGCACTGTCCTAGAATTTCCCGAGGTAGGGACCTTCAGTTTCCTACACAAATGATCACAGTTGTTGAATGCAACTTTGATTTTCCATGGCTCAGTGGCACTCGGAAGCAAAAAAACACGCCGGTCCACACCTGTAATTTTGTGCTAAAGCTAAGACCTTTACCGAGTTCAAACTTGATTCAGTTTACCTTTTCAAAGTTTATTTCAAATTAGCGGTATATGAAGAGTTTTGTTTTCGCATCTACTGTTCTGGATTGCCAGAATTTCGGCTTCAGTAAAGTAGGGTTCCATCTTCAGCTTATGTTTAGGTAGATGCAGAAAATGTGTTATTTCCAGCTTATGCATGGAGTAGACTTCTTTAGTTATGATTGTCCTTGCAGTAAATAGCTCCTTTTTAACAATGTAGTATGCCTAAATATTATTGTTTGCGATATACATTTGTACTCCTTATCAGGCTAAAATGTCTCCCAACTGCTAAGAGGGAGTTATTTGTACTCTGCCTGTGAAAAAAGTTAGTGCGACCTCTGGTTACCTCCAATCTGTGACAGTCACCGCACTAGTTACCCATCTCCTTTCCGAATACAGTTTAGAAAATCACCCACATCCACAAAGTTCTGCACAATGTTGCGCCTCCCTAACACTCCTCTCTACCGCAACCACCACAGGTTTAGTGATTCTAGCACAACCGCATTCAATAAATGTAATTCTTTCAATTATACATACAATTTATGGAGTGTTTGAAAGTACGGTATACTATATACAGTAAGGTGTATATAAATAGAAGTATTCTCTCATTGATTTATGGACAATATAATCCTGTAAACACTACAAGCTTGCCAAATAACAGTTTACTTTTCACTGACCTTTCTAAAAGAAGATTGTATGGTATTAAAACATATCACTCATTTCAAAAGGCCGATCATTAGTATAAAAAAAGAATACATACGAGTAAAAACCGTAGCCACAAAGCGCTAAGAAAAGTGCTTGTGCAAGCTTTAATATACCGTATAATGAAGTGATGGTGAGCCGTCCTTTTCTGTTATAGCACAGAAACTTCATAAGGCGGTCCCCTGACTTAAGGACACCCCGACTTACAGACAACCCTAGTTACAGACGGACCCCTCGGCCCACTGGTACCTCTGGGTGAAGCCTCTGGATGCTTTACTATATAGTCCCAACTGCAATTAATCAGCTGTGTAAGGTGTCTGTGAATGAAGCGTATTGGTTAATTCTTGTCCAATTACACCAAAAATTTTGGAAAACTCCAATTGTCACTGGGTGCAAAAGAAAAAAATTGTCTAGAACTAACTCCATTATAAAATATACAGGTTTCGACTTACATACAAATTCAACTTAAAAACAAACCTCCAACCCTATCTTGATGTAACCCGGGACTGCCTGTACATTCTATACACTGCTAAAAGTTTTTTTGAGTCAGAACTATCTAATTTTGGCATTTTATGAATCACATCCATTAAATCAGTAATTCCACATTCATATTTTATATCTATACTTTAAAAACGAAAATTGTAATTAGTTGTAACAACGGGTTAAAAAAACAACGAAGTCTTTTCTGATAAAGGAAGAGACATGTGGTAAATTGTGATCTGGCCCCTGAATTATATCTTGAAGAGGGAAACGCAGTTGGGTAATACTCAATTTTAATACCATCTGCCTCAGAACCTACACAGACTGATTTCCAAATTATATGTTACAGAAAGTACCAAAATCTTTGGAAAGACCATGTCTTTGCGACACACCCAAGTTTCGGGGATGGGGGGTTTTTTAAAATGAGAAACCTGTACTGTTACCTTGTTTTATTCTCATACCACAGGGTCCTTAGATTGGCATCCTACATCCCCAAACACACGCCACTTCCAGAAGAGTTGAAGAATTTAACTTTCAACACCCAATTTACTGGTGACCCTAGGTTGAGGCCCTTGTAAACTAACAATCGAAAATAAGGTAGGCATGATGGTTTCTTACTTTCTTCATAAATGGATATGATGGTCGCTGGTAGGAGACAGACTCTTTCAATTGGACCTTTATTATAGGGATCACATACACAACAAATTATTCAGTATTTGACAGAGTCTTTTACAAGCAAGTCTCGTACAGCCACTAGAGGCCAAGGTGCGCACCATTCTTATGCAATATTGTTTTTGGAATGGTGGGAGGAGGAAATGTGGTTTACCGGTTGTGAGTGCCCTTCAAGTTTTTTTTTTTCTGAGTGGCAGGATGTTTCAACATTGATGACATCTGGACAGTAATGTTGATGATGTCAGAATTCATTGGTCATTTGAACACAACCCCCGGCACATCAAGTTGACTTCACATGTCTCTCAAATGTTGCAATGGATTTTTCTGGCAAATCAATCATCAAGTTATGTATCTCCCATCCTTACCCCCTCTCTTTTTAAAGCGACAGCAACACAACCATCTCTGATTTCTCCAGTTTCCACCTCACTCCCACCTCAGAATTACCGACAGGACAGTTCCTTGCAGGTTAAACATAATTGCATAGGTGAGTCTGACTCTCAAACAACATGCACGTGAACTAACTTATTCAAATTGAAAAAAAAGGGGTACCCACCATAGGTTATCTCAAGGCATTACTCAAGCAAACAAAAGTGAATGGCAAGTTTTCTGCATACTCACAGACCAAGGTTAATTCACGACCTTTCAAACCAATAGACGACATACATAGGATTAGAAACATTGGGTTATTCTCAAGAGTGATCTAGCTTATTACGCTTTTTCTCACAAAAAACCACCAGACGGGCTAGGACGTCTACAGGAAGTCATCCATTTCATCGTACTACCACCTTCTTTGGACAGTGGGGTCCATTTGCGGGGGTCCATCTTCCCTGAGGGACTGTGTATGTTTGACACATATGTCCTGCGTACCACGGATGTGAGATCCGTGCCCATGGCAATTTAAGATCGGGACTAATATTTACTGACAAACCAAGGGATTATGTTTTTTTTTTATGTTCTCAGAATGTCCCTTGTCAAAGTTGTCGTCGGTACCAACGACTCAGGAACACTACGCAAAAAGATGCCAACAAATCTAATAAAACAAACTTATATGGTCGCAGTCAGAAGATCAACAAAAGAGGTAGATCTAAGGGTTAACTTGTCCCCCAATTGCTCCGTATTGAATCCAGAATGGATTTTAACACACTGGAACCATTGCCCCTAAGGGTTCAACTGTACGAACGTTAGTTCACGGGCAATTATAAAAAAAAATATAAGTACAAAAATAAGTGTGTCCTCTTCACTTGTCCTGACCCTACATACTTTCCTCCTATTTCATGTTTTCTTTATACTTATTAATTAACTTTTAGAATTCCACTGGATATTATGTATATGTTGAATATACTACTTCTGGACTTAACCTCTAAATGTTTTATTTTTATTGGATACTCTCACTCTGGATTGTTTTTTTTCGCAACCCTAAACTTATAATGCTTTATAGCTTATATTGCACACTATAGTTGTTGTTGCTAAGCCCTGATAACCATGTTCTATGTTTTTGGTGACTACGGGTCATCGTGGTTTCTGGACCACTGAGAATGGACCCTTTTATGCCCATAATACTAAAACATTTTGTCTTATCTCATTACAGAACACAGAAACATATCCTAAGCTAGATACCAAATCTATTGCTCCAACTAATAAAATACATCATAGTCTTGACAAGTTAAAGGGTTATCCGAGTTTAGGTTACTTTTAGGGCAGTTCTGTCCGGAAGACTTCCCATCTGACACCATCACTACTAGGGTTTGGAGGCTGGGCGGGAGCTGGCCCACCATCGCCGTCTGGAGACTCCCTGTGCCGCGGTTCTGTGCCCCTGTAAACAAAGAGGGGCAACGGATCAGAGGACCCCCCGCGGTGCAGGATATCGCCAAAGCGCCGGAGAGGCAATGTACATTACAGTTTATTCTTTTTTACATAGCTTCGCCCAGTCCGCCCTAATTTATTTACTTAACTGGAATAACCCCTTTAAGGCCTAATTCTTGTAACTTGCTATATTGACGCAGAGCTGTAGGACATAGTTTTATAGACATTTACATTTAGTACTATGACTCAATTATAAGCCTAAGTGGTGTTGGACACAACATTAAAAACCAGACCAAGCCGCACCCAACGGGGCAGGCTGCGGCCCATCGCAATCATTGTTTTCTATGGAAACGCCCGTCGACGGGACCAGCCACTGGTGTTTTTGTGTTAATTAATGAAAACACCGGTGGCTCGTTCCCAATCGCAGGTGTTTCCATGAAAAAACGACGCGATTGCAATCGGTCCGCGCCAGCCCCGGTGCGTGCGGCTTAGTCTGCGTTTGCAAACACCAGCCCGAGGACACCTGTTGCCAACACCCGAGGTGGGAAAATGCAAGCCGCTACAATTTAATAAAAATGCACAACAGCAGCCCCTCATTGTCAGCATTGCAGTAATGGTTAGGAACATAAGACCATCTAGGGTTAAAGTCCCTAGATTATCTAAGAAAGTGAAAAAAAAAGTTTTTTAAAAATATTAAAAATTAAAAAGCTACCACCCTTTTCCTAGATACAGTATAAAACATAATAACAGTAAAAATCACAACAGATCAGGTATTGGGCTGCCCAAAATCCCCGATGTAGCAAAATTAAAAAGTTATGCCAGTTGTGGCCTCCGAACCGGGAATGGCGCCCCAAATGTTGTCAAAACGCAAATTTTTATCACTCATATTTACCATCGCCCAATAAAACATGGCATAAAAAGTGAATTCAAAATGTCACACAGACCTCAAAATGATAGCTCAATGGAAAACGTCGGTCTTTTTACAAAACAAGTAAACCTCCCAGTCTCCATACACCAAAGTATATAAATGTTATAACGTGGAATGTATTTTTCTTTTTTGCCTACAACATTCCGTTTTCATTTTTGAAAATGTATTAAGTGCAAATAAAACCTGTATAATTTGGTTTCCCGTGACACAATGCTGTTTAAAATTTTTACCACACTTGGCATTTTTTTTCCAGCTTCCAGTACACGGCATGAATAATAAATAGCATACAGAGAAAGTAAAATTTGTTACGCACAAATAAAGCCCTCACAGCTCTGTAGACTGAAAAATTAAAGTTAGGATTTTTTGAAGTAGTGGGAGGCGCGAATAGCGAAAAAATCCTGCGTCCGTAGGGTTTACATCCATACATAGACCTCTGCAATTTACTGAACACATTACAACTGGCTTTTTTAAAGTCAAACACAAAATGGTGTAACCTAAAGTGCCTGATAACTGTATTTACACGTACAATATGCATTTGTTTTTTTACAGGATGATGCACTGTAAGGTCTATTTGTGCGGTAGATCAATGGTATAAAACAACATGTGACAAAATTGTACACAAGTATGACTTAGCTCACCTGTCCAGCGTGTTCGAGAGCAAGAATGAGGCAATCAGCATTGTCAGGGACGTAGCAAGAAAGTTCTAGGCAAGTTCTGTGAGGGAATGTCAGCGAAGGGCCCCCCCCCTTCCCACAGTTTCATTCACCATTTTATCCACAAGCCTTAAAAATGAAACAATATCATTAAAGATAACGATAGTCCCGTACCATAAAATTCTTTTTTCAGCATTTGCGGTCCCATTACTAAACATGGAAAAAACTGATTAGTGAAGACCTCCGCTTTTGAATTACTTTTTAATAGGTTCCCTTAAAATTAGACAATTTAACTGTGTAATTTTCACCATTAGAAAAATGTTAAGTTTTTATTCTGTTTTACTTGTGTTGGTGTTATCATCTCACTTTTGGTTAACTCTCTGGAGTCTCTCATACTATAACCAATGATATAGGTGTTTTTTTCGATTACAGAACTAAATAAAAGAAGACTGGCCCTAAAGTTACAGAGGTGGAGGACAAGCAACTTGATTTGCATTAGTTAATTTTCAAGTTTTTAGAAATGAAGCAATAGGTACTGTATACTGCCATATAAAAATAGGATGCTCAAGGACTTATGATATGTCAATAAAACGGTTAACATGCTCGGTCCGTGGAAACAGATCCAGGCATTATAATGCAAGTGTGTCTCTCCTCCCCTCAGCTTCTTCTGGCCATCGAGTACTTATGGCACAGTTGACAAGCACGGCCCTGCCAAAGCTCAGCAAAAAGTTCATCCATTTGTTGTATATACTTAGTTTTTCATTGTCTGTCAAGTCATAATTCATTATCTAGGAATCTTGAATAAAAACACACGTCCCCATGCATTGTGAACCTGATTTTTTTAAGCCATGTCTGCGTGTTTAGGGTAGCGCTTCTGCTGCTCTAGGGAAGACCTACGATATATAGTAAAAGTCATACCGTGAGAAGAAGGTGTCAGCAAAGTCCCCCACTCCATCATCTATGGTTGACTGCAAGGGGTTAATTAAGTTCTTCCCAGGAAGATACAAGATGTAGCCCATTGAATCAGATACCAGTGAATTAAAGCCTAAATTCCTCCTCCCGATTTGGGTTTGACAGCATTACAATTAACCACTCTCTGCCACTCCATATAAAGTGATGTGACTATTATTATCTGCGTGAAGAATTAACAACCATCCTTGCCTCATGATTTCATGGTAAGTGACCCAGTATTGTCCTTTCTTCGCTTCAAACTGCCATGGACTATATTGAAGAAACCTGCAAGCAGGGAATCTGAACATGTATTTTAGGTTGCTTGTAATAGCATTTTATAGTGTTCAGGAATCTATCACCAAATAACTCCTTTAAAGATACTTGTGGAGATGCAACCAATCCAGTAAAAAATATATACAGTTTCAATAACTGCTCTGGCTGGACAACCTTCTTGGCCAAGCCTATTTGGAGGGAGGGGAGCTGACAGGAGCATAAAGGTGGGGCCAGAGCTCATTCATCTGTAGCCAAAACGAAGCCCAACCACTGGGACTAAAACAGAGAATTCTGTCAGGATTGCAAGGTATTTGCAATTTTTTTATGCAGCATTATCTTGCGAGGGAGTATCAATAAGCCCCCATAAGGCATAGCGTAGTCATCCAGTCTTTCAAACATTTCTCTTACTTGTACAGGTGACCTTAAAGGAAATCTTGTCATTAAAATTCCATCATGACATAAAGGAGGGGACCTTTACGACAAATACATTGCCTGGATCTATGATTATTTTTCTTATATTGTGCTATCCATGGTCACAATCCTTCTAAAATCACTTTTAAATAACTTTAAGACCCTCGAAAGCACCTCTGTGCGACCAGAGCCTTTCACAGGCTTTACAGAGCCATGGCTCCCCCTCCCCCTTCTGGATAACGAGGGCAGAGGGAGAGAGCATGAGTAGGCTGACACATGTTCTGCTCACAACAGAGTTAATCTGATCCATGAGGGGTTCTGGTATGCCACCAGAGCCTCTATGATTAGGGGTTCACATCAAACTTTATTGACTGTTTACATAGTGATACAAAGCAGCGATATATTTGTTTGGTTTGCACTGTAGAAATACGTATACACTTTACCTTATGGGTACATTGTACTATTTGCTCTATGGATTAATTTAGCATTGATTTTAGAAGGAAATCAGGGCATTGACTAACAAATATAACAACATTACCACATCATGTTGCCTGATCTATAGTAGTGTCCACAGTTTTCATGATGGTTTTGATGTAAGATTTTCTTTAAAAAGCAACCTTTCCCTTCTTTGTTAGCGATTCCTTGCAGTGTGGATGTATTTTATCTATACACACACACACATAACAATGATATAAATCATTATCTGCTTATAACATAGTAATAAAGCAAAGGCTTAAAGTTCGTAGCAAAAATCATGGTCCTACTACAGAAAAATGTCAAAAAACAATGTTTTGTGTCATCAGTCTAGCATGCACATAATAAACAAGAGGCATTAGCCAAACCCTACAAATATGGTTTTTTGGCACCGAAATACCATTGTTTGCTCAGCTTTTGTGTACAGTGACGAACAATCCAAATCTAATACTGAAGCGGGGATTGCTTTGTGATTTGCCAAGCGGATAACACCTAGAATGTGTTGGACAAAACCTTCTACATAAATAAATTATTATACATTCGAATTTCTTCAGCAATCCACCTATGAATTTGGAAAAACACATCCCGCTCCAACACATGCTAACATACAACTGTGCCGTTCTCGGTCTTGTTCAAGAGCTTGTAGTGATGACATAGTCAGAGCAGACAATGGAAAAAAAAAACAAGCAAACAAACAGAATAATTTTCTATTTTCCAAAGAAATGTAACTTTTGTTTCAGTGTGAAAAGTTACAGAGACAAAATGCACAACTAAAAAACTAAGGCTAAACATTCACCACGCACATTGGGGACGTATCTACGGCGTCAATAGGCGCAATGGGGCACATGGTGCGGCCACCAAACCATTCCGTACCCGGAAATAAAGATAGACCATCTTTCCCAGTATTACGGCGCCGTGGGCGAGCAGTGCTCACTCCCTCCTCCTCTCCATGTGCCATTGTGCGCCAGCCATTTCCTCTTTACTAACCATTAACACTGCTGGGTAACATCATAGCAGTGTGGTGAAACTATATATTTATTTAGAAGATCTGCTACTACCGTTGAAAATTAATGGTCTTGTAATATTTTATGAAGCTCATGTTCTGTTGAAAATTACTCCATCAAACTCAGCCTATACTGTTTATTACGTAAGTTTACATATAGTGCAATATAGTATAAGGGCCCCCAGTATATAGCTTTCACCCCCCCCTGCTCCCATTATATCGCTAACCCGCCCCTGCCCCATTACATTAGCAGCAACCCCCTCCCTAGTATATAGCCAGTCATCCAGCCAGTTCCCTAGTACATAGACATACTTTTATATCTCCACAAGCTGGCTTCGTGTTTTATAAACTTTTATGTGCTTTAATGCTAATTACCTTTAGAGGCTACTCAAGTATAATCCTAGGGAGGAATTTGCATTGCTCACATCAGTACTCCGCCCAGTATTAGCCAGCCCCCGTTTGTAGCTTTTCCTCCCCTGCTTCCCATATATAGCTAGCAGACCCGCCCCCAGTATAATAGACAAGCCCAGCCCCCTAATAATAGCCAGTTATCCCCTGCCCGTATATAAGTCCTGTCAGCCCCATGGCTCCCAGTATATAGCTAGTCCATCAGTCCGCCCATCCACACTATATAGCGTCCGCCACCCACCCACGCCATATAATACACATAGTTAGCTAGCCCTAGTATATAAGACATCTTTATGCTCTCAGCAAGCTGCCTATCGTGTTATGAACGTTTAACATGCCTTTATGCATTTCACCTTAAAAGGTACTCATGAGTAGTCCCCCCCCTCTGATATTTAGGAGAGGTCTACTTCATGCCCTCATAGGTTCTACCTATGGACTAATTAACAATAGTAGTGTCGCAGATGTAGGTTTCTAGATGGTAAGTATTTTGTGATGTGGGATTAAAAAAATGACATGGTAATCAAGGATAATACTAGAAGGATAAAACGGGCAGTGATGTTCATGGATTAACCCAAATGTGGAAGCAAAGCTGTAAGTGCCCTTTTCTATGCTCTACTTTTAATTTTAATCTCACTTACTTGCGTTATTGTCTTGTTAAAAGATCATGTTAAAACATCTTATAATCACTACATTATTCCCAGAGCTAACCATAATCAATATTATTTTCCCCTTCCAATCTTAATTTTCTGGGTAAGCTGAGTTCATGACTATTTGACATTACAGAGCTTTTCTGAACTGGCAGATTTCAGGAGATGTACTCATTTTATTAGGCAGTTTGTTCCCCCTTAAGTTTTTACTATAAATATCTATAGGATACCTTAGCGGTGTGGTGCAAACCTCAAGACCTCAAGCGACCACCGCCCCTTTCCTAAAGAGCTGAGGTCTACTGACCTCTCTGATACAAAAAGCCGCATATTTAATAGAAGAGCTTGTCCATCAGGATAGGTTAATGGACCATCAGATATGTGCATAGACCTCTATCCATGGCGCTGGAACCATCAAAAGTCAGTGAAAACTGAGGGAGACCTGTTTATTCTAAACCCTTGCAGTGCTTGGGGACCACTTTGGTAACTCGTATATGCAATAAGCCCAGCGGCACACTGCGCCAATGCACAGCCGTCAGACTGCAATTGTCATACTGTCAATTCCCTTCCCATGGCAAAGGGATCTGGAGTGCCCAAAAGGGTTTTTCAGACACCTACAATCGGATATGATGAACAAAGAATAGTTTATCAATATTCTACACTCCTGACAACCCAGAGAGATCACAGTAGCATTATATATTGGTAATACATATGATCCAGCAGGGGCTGTTATAACTCTGTTTTACTAGAAGCCAATTTACGATCACAAAGGTGGAATGTTAACATATTGATGTACACTTTTTCTAAAATCTACTATCTCTTTTGTGTTCCCTCGATGCAATTCTCTTCTCTTGCAATGAGCTACTTCACCACTTACTATTGTACGAAAAAAGAACACTTAGCAATAGAGGGAGTGTTAGGAAGGATCCTATTATCTGTTCTGTACATTTAAGATCGTGTCAATTATATCATTACAGTGACCCAGAGGAAAGCAACTGTCTAAGCACTGCTAAATGACATGAACTACAGTAGTTAAAAGGAGGTTTTCTGCTCAAGACGTGGCCAAGCATTAAGTAAGTATTTTGACTTTCCTAAATCCTTGATTTCATTGCATTGGCCTACAGATTAAACAGTTCTACAGATTTCCTACACAGACGAAACGGATTTGACTGTAATTCTTGGAAGGGGAATTCTTGGTTTTATAAAAATAAACTAAAAGAAAAGACAGTTAAACAAACAACTTATTTTAATAATATATCGTACAAGACCAACAGTTTGGACACACACCTTCGCATTCAAAGAATTGAAGACATCAAACTATGAATTAACACATTGTATTATAGACCATAACAAGAAAGTGTAGCCATCGCAGTAGTCACCTTTTTGCTTGATTCTGCTTTGCACACTCTTGTGTTCTCTTGAGGGGGGGGGGGGGGGGGGGGAGATTCAAATTTAGTCACCTGAAATGGTCTTCCAATAGTCTTGAAGTAGTTCCCTCCCCAGAGATGTTTAGCACTGGTTGGCCCTTTTACTTCATTCTGCTCTCTCCACTCCCCAAACCATCTCGATTGGGTTTAGATGACTGTGGAGGCCAGGAACATCTGAGTGCACCCCATCACTCTCCTTCCTTGGTCCAGAGCCCTTACACGCCTGGAGCATGTTTGGACAATTGTCCTTTGAAAAATAAATGATGGTCCAACTAAAACGCAACGGATGCAATGGCATGCCCACGCAGATGCTGTGGTAACCATGCTTGTTCAAGTATATACCTTCAATTTTGGAATAATCCCCACACCTGCACAGCGCCACAACCATCACAAACCCCTCCTCCTTCCACTGCTTCATGGTTGGAACCAGCCGTAGAGTCTCTTTAGTTTCACTTTATGCATCGCACAAAAGACACTTTGATTGGAACAAAGATCTCACTTTGGACTCGTCTAATGTCGCATTCGCGTGTGGTACTTTAGCCCAAACATCTTTTCTCTGCTGTCTTTTCCTTTCCATAGCAGTGATTTCCTCAACAGCTGGTTACTATGGATGCTGCTGCACACAGTCTCCCTTAAAGTTTTGTTTGAGAGATGTGTCGCTTCTAGAACTCTGTTTGGCATTGACCTGGTCTCACCTGAGCTGCTGTTAACCTGTTGGTTTCTAAGGCTGGTGACTCGGAATGAACTTATCCTCCGCAGCAGGGATACTCTTGGTCTACCTTCCTGGGCGGCTCCTCATGTGGGGCCAGTTTTCTCTTTGTTGCGCTTGAAGTTGTCCCATTCTTCAGACTCACTGACGATCATTTCCCTTAAAATAATAATGGCCGCACTTGATTTCTTACTTAGGGCTGCTTTTTTTTCTATCCATAATACAAATTCTAATAGTCTATTCAGCTAGGACTAATTAGCTGTGTAGTATCCACCTGACTATGCACAACACAACTGATTGGTCTCACCTTATTTAAAAGGCAGAAATCCCTAGTCACCTGTGATGTGAAAACTTTTCTTCAGGTGACTACCTTTTGAAACTACAGAGTATGCCAAGAGTGTGTAAAGCTAATCAAAGCAAAGTGGCTACATTTGAAGAACCTAGAATATAACATATTTTCTGTTGTTTCCACTTTTTTTGTTAAGTATATCTTTAGATGTGTAATTGACAGTTTTGTGCGTGCCTTCTGTGTGAATCTTCTACATTTTTTTATAGTCATAAAATAACAGAAAAGGTGTTTGACATGAGAAGGTTGTCCAACCTTTGTCTGGTGTAACTATATTTGATATATATCTATAGATATATAATATCTATATATATATATCTATATATATATATAATCGTATATACGCCAAATTTTTTCAGCACAAAAAATTGCTACAAACCTCACCACGCTTATACAAAGTCACTAAATAATAAACTTACATACTCACGTTCCGTCCGCGCCCCCGATGCTTGTTGTGGCTCTCTCGTTCTAGGCGCGGCTCCTCCTCGTCTTCTCAGTGATAGCTCTGGTCCCCCGCAGCTTCCTCTTTGTCTTCTGTAACAGCCGCCAGAGACCTGGCCACGCGCTCTCTTGCCGCGCATACATGTGACGTTATCAGCGGCCACATCATAGCGGCCTCGGCCCTTATTTTCACGCAGAAAGAATTGGAGCTGTGGGGACCATTGCATCGTAAAATACAGAGAAGTCAGAAAGGGGGCCACAACGAGCATCGCAGAGCCGTTCTGAAAATCGTGACCACCCAAGGCGAGTATGTAAGTATTTATTTTTTTTAAGTGCTGGGCAAACTGGGGACGAGCTGGCCTAATAAACGGGGCTGGCTACTAAGGGACTGGCTGGCTTCTAAAGGGACCTGGCTGGCTATAACGTGGCTGGCTAGCGTATGCTACTGGGGGCTGGGCTGTGTACTACAGGGGCTTGCTGCTATATACTGAGAGGCTGTGACCACTGCATTTTCACCCGCAGCTTATACTCAAGTCAATATGTTTTCCCAGGTTTTTGGTGGTTATAATCGGGGCCAGCCGCCGCGCCATACTCGAGTATATACGGTATGTAGGGAGACCACCTATACAAACTTGACCAAAAATTCATTTTAAACACCAAATTCTTACAAATCTTTTATTAATCATAGCTTCATGCAGGAGAAAGGAATGAGCAGGATCCCACAACAAAGGCGACTCTTGTAGCGCGAAACGGGCCGTTGCTGTTTGTGCTCCTGCAACGAGTTTTTTAAAAAAAAGCGATATGGAATAAAAGACTGATTTTACTTCAACAGCGGTGAGTGCCAGCTCTATCTTTCCTTTGAAATGCATTGTGGTTGGACACTGGCTGACACATAATACAGGTAACCACACTGGAGGACCTGCCATAAAGTGGTTCCCATTGATCCTATGTACCTGCTTGTGATTAAGGCACAGGTACATGGGTACACCCGGTGAATGTGCGACAACGTTTTACCACCAGACTTTGCAGGCAGGGCGAGATACCATTTTCTGAGAGGGGTCTCAGGGCTCTCCGACAACCAGATTTGTTTCAGGTTTGGTGGTTGCCGGAAGGACAGGAGAGAGGGAACAAGGGAATATTCTTTTAGTCTGTATCTTTATGTAGAATCAGCGTTGGAGTCCCCTTGCAATATGCCTTAGGATCCCCAAGTTGTGGGCTGTAAGTGGCTACTAGGGGCCTCTGCCCCTGTTGGGTCTCATATATGCGAGTAACCTTTCCCCCCCTCCATTGATAGCGCTGCTTTTTTTATTCTTAGTTCGCTAAGGTTAATGGGGATTATTATGTTATACAACTATCAAACGATGTATTTGGGATATGTTACTATTCTGTTATTATAGAGAGTTGGTAAAGGGGTAACATCTGGAGCATATTACCAACCTGTCTTATATTACAGTCTGGTTGGAATAACGAGACTAAATAAGGAATTTCACTGTACCATAGCAATTTTGTTTCTCTGTTCGATTAGGAGAGGGCGGCCGGGTTTGCTTTAGAGAGATTACTGAAATTCAATCATAGCATGGCTAATGTGTACAGGGCTTGCAGATAATTTAGCTATTCACTACATTACAGTTCTTTAAATTTTCCCCTCCACTTAGGGCGACATCCACTAATTTGATTGCTTTACTGCAGAAATTAATGGTCACAACAAATACTCTAAAACTTGCCCAGATATCTTTTTGTAACTGCTCATTAACATGGTGGCATCCAGGAAAAATATTGGTGTAATTCCCTATATAATATAATTTGAAAACTCTCTCCCAGCAGTATCCAGTATGCCTTGCTATTAACGTTGAAGAACACAGCAAGAGTGGGTGTTTGGAGAAAGGAGCTTACGTTTATGCTTTCTTATTGCAATGGGAGCTATGAACAGGATGTTCTGGCACAAAAGGTTGCGTTGTTTCTACTACTTGTGGTTATTAACGACAATCCACCAAACAACTTTCTGCAAGGTGTTGAGCTAAACATTACAGTACATCCAAAGTTTTCTGTATTAGACATGAGGTGATTTGCTCAGCTCATCTCTGGATTCTCCAATAAAGGATAATCAAGTTGTTCATCCAGAAACTGAATTTCAAATACTTTTTGATTTTCTTTGAAGACTGTAAAGACACTTAACCTTATATACAATCATTCTATAATAAATAGAACGTTACAGATCAGCAGAAGAACATAAGGATATAAAGAAACACCGCTCTGAGGGTCACAAAAGCCTAAGGTTATACATTTAGCATCGTAAGAAACGGTTTTTTTCTACTTCTCTGTTTAGGAAATGCTTAATGTCCTTTAACAACCCCTTCCCCGCGCCGCAGAGCCCTTTTTTTTCGTTTGTTTGCGTTTCATTTTTCACTCCCCACATTCAAATCGTAACTTTTTTTTCCATGTACAGAGCGGTTTGACTCTTATTTTCTCTGTGTTAACAAATTGCCCGTCAAAAATGGTGGTATTTCATAAAAAATCCATACCGTGTACTAGGAAGCAGGAAAAAAATTCCAAATGCAGTGAAATTGGGTAAAAACCGCATTTGTGCCGTATCTTGTGGCTTGGATTTTACGATTTCACTGTCCTTCACGTGCACACCCAAATGACACGTCTACTTTATTCTTTTGGTCCGGTACGATTACGGGCTACACATTTGTATAGTTTTAAATATTTTCTACCTTTAAAAAAAATTAAACCTCCTGTACAAAATTTTTTGGGGGGATTTTGCCATCTTCTGGCACTAATAACTTTTTCACAATACTTGGGTATGGATCTGTGGGTGGGTGGCCGTTTTTTTTGCAGATTTGATGAAGTTTTACAATGTTACATTTTTAGATTGTACGACCTTTGATCACTTTTTTATAGAATTAAAATTTTTTTTTAAAATGGCAAAAAGTGCCATCTTCGACGTTGGGCGCGATTTTCCGTTACTTGGGTTAAATGCAGTGAAAAACCGTTATCATATTTTGATAGATCGTGATTTTCGGACGCGTCGATACTATTGTGTTTATGATTTTTACTGTTTTATTTATATTTATATCAGTTCTCGGAAAGGGGGTGATTTGAATTTTTAGGTTTTTTTTATAATTTTTTATTTTTATTTTCACTATTTTTTCAGACTCCCTAGGGCACTTTAAATCCCTGGGGTGGTCTGTATGATCCTATCATATACTGCCATACTACAGTATGGCAGTATATGGGGATTTTACTGCTCATACATTATTGTGCTATGCACATTGGTAATGAATGGGTAAACCTGAAGTAGCTTTTGAAAAGTCTTCGTGAGACCCCGAGCTACCTGGCGACCGGAATCGCCGCTCCCTGATGACGTAACGGGGGAGCGACGATCCATGGAAAGACCTGGCGGCTCCCACACTCCGCCGCCTTTTTGAAGCCCCGTCACCTTGCCGGCGCCGGTCAGCAGTAAACACCCGCAAACGGTCTCGGACCGTCGCGGATGTTACGGTAAGCGTATTGCTGCAATATGCACAAAACTTCCCGCTATCGGAGAGGGCTCGGCCCGCGAGCCCTCTCCTGTACCGGGACCCGACATGTGAAACGTACTATTCGTCACATTTCAGGAAGGGGTTAAATGTATCGAATGATACTGTAAACAGGCAATGCGTAAGGTCTTCCTGTTTGACATTCTGGTTCTTACTGATTCCACAATAGTTCTTAATAATGATTGTCCCTGCTTCAAGACAGTATGTCTTACAACCATACACAAGAAGGAGAGGGGTGAATGAGTATAAGGGCAGTGGATGGCGAACCTTTTAGCGGCCGAGTGCCCAAAACTGCCAACCCAATCCCCCCTTATTTATCGCGAGGTGGGCCAACCATATTAACGCAATAAAGTTAATTGCTCCCTGTTCTTCTTCAACTTTCAATCCGATTGCGGGCCTCCTGAGGAACAGCAACGACAGTAGAAGAATGAAAATTTTTGCATCACTTTGTACACAGAGAATCATCTTGTCTCCTGATTCTTTCTCCCTATTTTCTACAGTTCAAATTCTTTGAGTTCGTCTGGTGTGCTGGGGCGTGGCCCGAGTGTGCCCACAAAAGGGCTCTGAGTGCCCGCCTCTGGCACCCGTGCCATAGGTTCGCCACCACTGTATAAGGGTTAGTGGGAAGACTATGAGGGGAGAGGGGCCCAACTATGAAAGATGACTTCTCATTTAACAACTCTAATACAAAACAACACAGGATCCATTTTCTGGTGAACTTTTAGGTGTTAAGTGTTCTCTGATACATGTTGTTCCCTAAAAAAGATATTATCTACGTATTTACGCGAGTATAAGCCGACCCAATTAGAAGCCGAAGCCCTAAATTTACCACCAAAAACCTGGGAAAACCTCTTGACTCGAGTATAGACAAGGTGTACGTATACCGCCCGCAAGCCCCCTTTCGTATACCAGCCTCCATGTAGTATACAGCCAGCCCCTTGCAAGCGCATAAAAAATAATAACGTAATAACTCACCCTCCGGTGTCCCGCATTGTTGTGCAGGTCCGCTCTTCGGTGCGGCTCCTTATCTTGGCGCGGTTCATAGCGGCTCCTCTTCTCTCTTCTATAGCCGCAGAGTTGTGTCCTGAGACTGCCGGCAGGCGCCCACTATGATGCGGTGGCATGGACGAGTCTCTGCCGGCTAGAGAAAAAGAAGAAGAAACGGTATATGTTAATAACGGAACTTTTAAAAAGTTGGACACTTTTAAAACCAATTTAAAAATAAGATCATACAATATTTTATATATATATATATACAGAGACTTCCCAAACCACAAAATCAGACAGGAATAGGACCTGCTCCAGAGGTCGCATTAACGCCTCACCACGCGTCTATGACGCGTGATGAGGCACGATTACCCCCCAAAATAATCGCCATGCGTAAAAGTACGCATGGCGATTATCATGTGTAGCGCGCGGGTCGACGCGCTCATTTGCAGGATCGCGATTCGCGATCATAATGAGAATCGCCGCGCACCGCTCTGCGCACAAGGCCAATAACCAAGCTCCTTTCACACTGCTGATGTTAAGCAGCGTGTATGGGGCTTTGTTATTGGCTGCACGCCTGCCCCTCAACCTTGTATATTACTCAAGCCCCTCCTGACTGTGCACTTGCTGTGGGCGGAGCTTGGAGACGGCGGGAGCTGTGGGAGTCAGGACTAAGCAGTGTGGTTCCTGGGTCCCGGTGAGCGGTTTCAGAATTTTGTGAGTGTGTAATTAAAATATGTACATTGCCTATTTCACAGCCACAGTGAAGACTGTGGCGTTTCACCTATAGTGGTTGTGCACTTTTGCAAGGATTAAGTTATTGCATACACAGTAGTTACATAGAACAGTATAGACATGAGACATTCACACTGCACATGCAGTGTAAGACAGGTGGATTACCAGGTGCAGGCAAACGTTTATATTTGTCCTCTGTCAGGTAAATGGAGGACCTTATATTTGGGCAGAAAAGCTCCCTGTATTAGCCCTGATGTTTATGGTACATGAGATCAATTTAACCCCTTAAGGACGCAGGGTTTTTCAGCTCATTTCTCGCTCTCCAACAATCCATAACTTTTTAATTTTTACATGTACAGACCTGTGTGAGGGCTTATTTTGTGCGTAACAAATTTTACTTTCCCGTAATTTTATTTATTTTAACATGCCGTGTACTGCGAAGCTGAAAAAAAATTCCAAATGTGGAAAAATTGAAAAAAACCCGCACGTGCGTCACGTTCTTGTGGGCTCAGTTTTTACGACTTTCACTCTTCGCTCCAAATAACACGCCTACTTTATTCTTTGGTTCGGTACGATCGCGGTGATACCAAATTTATATAGGTTTTATTGTGTTTTAATACATTTTCAAAAATTAAACAAATGTGTACAAAAAAGAAAAAAATTTTTTTGCCATCTTCTGACGCTAATAACTTTTTCATACTTTGGCGCACGGAAATGTGTGAGGGGTCATTTTTTGCGAAAATATACCGTATATGAAGGATGGTGAGCTCCTTTTTCTGTTATAGCACAGAAACTTCAATACATCTCTACACTAGCTAAAAGTTTTTGGTCAGAATATCTATTAATTTGGCATTTTATGAACACAATCCATTTAAATCAGTAAATTCCCATTCAGTATTATTATATCTATACATTATAAACTAAAATGTAAATTGTGTAACACGGCTTAAAACAACAGAAGTCTTTTCTGATAAAGGAAGCAGACAATGGTGGTAATATTGTGATCTGGCCCCTTGAATTATATCTTGAAGAGGCGAAACGACAGTTGGGTAATACTCAGTTTTATACCATCTTGCCCTCAGACCCTACACAGATGATTTCCAAATTTTATATGTTACAGAAAGTACACAAATCTTTGGAAAGACCATCGTTTGGACACGCCCCATAGTTTCGGGGATGGGGGGTTTAAATGAGAAACTCTGTACTTACCTTGTTTTTATTCTACAACCAAGGGTCCTTAGATACGTTCGATACGTTCGCAACACCACACGCCACTTCCAGAGAATTGAAGAATTTTACTCTTCTACCCCAATTGTACTGGTGACCCTAGACGTTGAGGCCTTGTATAACATAATCGAAAATAAGGTAGGCATTGATGCAGTTTCTTACTTTCTTGATAAGGAATGGTCGATGGATAGGAGACATGACTCTTTCCAATTGGACCTTTTATATTTGGTATTACACCAAAATTATTTCGTATTTGACAGAGTCTTTTACAAGCAAGTCTCCGGTACAGCCATAGGAGCCAAGTGCGCACCATCTTATGCAAATTTGTTTTTGGGATGGTGGGAGGAGAATGTGGTTTTCCGGTTGAGTGCCTTCAAGTTCTGAGTGGCAGGATGGTTTCAACATTGATGACATTCTGGACAGGTACTGTTGATGAATGTCAGAATTTCATTGGTCATTTGAACACCAACCCCGGCACATCAAGTTGACTTCACATATCTCAAATGTTGCAATGGATTTTCTGGACATCAATATCAAGTATGTATCTCCCATCCTTACCACCTCTCTTTTTCATAAAGAGACAGCCACCAACCATCTCTTGCATTTTTCCAGTTTCCACCCCTCCCACCTCAAGAATACCGACAGGACAGTTCTTGCAGGTTAAACATAATTGCATATGTGAGTCTGACTTCAAACAACATGCACGTGAACTAACTATTCAATTGAAAAATAGGGGTTACCCACATAGGGTTATCTCCAAGGCATTTACTCAAGCAAACAAAAGTGAATGGCAAGTTTTCTGCAGACTCAAGACCAAGGTTAATCACGACCTTTAATAACCAATAGACCGACATACATAGGATCTTAGAAAAATTGGGTTATTCTCAAGAGTGATACTAGGCTTACTCTTTTTCTCACAAAAAAACAGCCAGACGGTCTAGGACGTTCTTACCAGAAGTCACATTCAGCGACCTACCACCTCTCTTGGAAGTGGGGTCCATTTGCGGGGGTTCCTTTCCCTGCAGGGACTGTTCTGTTTGCCCATATGTCCTGCGTACCACGGAATTTGAAGATCCAGTGCACCATGGCAAATTTAAGATCAGGGACTATATTTACTGCCAAACCAAGGGCATTATTTATGTTCTCATATGTCCCTGTCCCAAGTTGTACGTCGGACAAACGACTCAGGAACTACGCAAAAGATGCCAACAACATCTATAAAACAAACCATATGGTCGCAGCAGATCAACAAAAGAGGTAAGACTAAGGGTAACATTGTCCCCCAATTGCTCCGTATTGAATCCAGATGGATTTACACACTGGACACCATTGCCCCTAAGGGGCTCAATGTAGAACTTTAGTTCACGGGCAATTATAAAAAAAAATTAAGTACAAAAATAAGTGTTGTCCTCTTCCCTTGTCCTGACCCCTACATACTTTCCTCCCTATTTCATGTTTTCTTCTATACTTATTAAAATTAACATTTTAGAATTCCACTGGATATTATGTATATGTTTAATATACTCACTTCTTGCTTAACCTTAAATGTTTTATTTTTATTGGATCTCCTACTCTGGATTTTTTTTCGGAACCCTAATACTTTATAATGGTTTATAGCTTTATATTGCACCTATTAATTGTTGATTGTTAAGCCCTAGATATCACCAAGTTCTTGTTTTGGGTGGCCTACTGGGTCATCGTGTGTTCTGGACAACTTGAGAATGGACCCTTTTATGGCCATATAAAACATTCTTGTCTTCTATTACAGAACACAGAACATATCCTAAGCTATACCAAATCTATTGCTCCAACTAATAAAATACATCTAGTCTTGTCAAGTTAAAGGGGTTATCCGAGTTTAGGTATAATTTAGGGCAGTGCTGTCCGGAAGCTCCCATCTGACACCATCACTCAGCGTTTGGGGACGGATGGGGGGAGCTGGCCACATCGCCGTCTGGAAGCTCCCTGTGCGCGGCTTCTGTGCCCCTGTAAACAAAGAGGGGCACGGATCAGAGGGACCGCGGTGCAGGATATCGGCAGCGCCGGAGGAGGCAAGTACATGTTTATTATTTTTTAAATAGCTCGCCCCAGCCCGGCCCTAATTTATTACTTAACTGGAATAACCCCTTTAAGCCTAATTTCTTGTAATTTGCTTATATTGACGCAGTAGCTGTAGGACATAGTTTTATAAGACATTTAACGTACTTATTGACTCAATTATAAGCCTAAGGGTGTTGGCACACATAAACGCAGACCAAGCCGCACCCAACGGGGCAGGCTGCGGCCCAATCGCAATCAGTGTTTCTATGGAAACGCCTTCGATCGGGACCAAGCCACTGGTGTTTTGTGTTAATTTAATGCAAAACACCGGTGGCTCGTTCCCAATCGCAGGTGTTTCCATAGAAACGCCGATGCAATCGGTCCGCGGCCAGCCCCGGTGCGTGCGGCTTAGTCTGCGTTTGCAAACACAGCCCGAACGACACGTGTGCCAACACCCTGAGGTGGGAAATGCAGCCGCTACAATTTAATAAAATGCACAACAGAGCCCTCATATGTAGCATTGCAGTATATGGTAGGAACGATCAGACCATCTAGGGTTAAAGTACCCTAGATTATCTAAGAAAGTGAAAAAAAGTTTTTTAAAAATATTAAAAATTAAAAATCACCACCCTTTCCCTAGAATACATATAAAACATAATAAACAGTAAAAATCACAAACAGATCAGGTATTGCGGCTTCCCAAAATCCCCGATGTATCAAAATATAAAAAGGTTATTGCCAGTGGTGGCCTCCGAAACGGGAAACGGCGCCCAAATGTGCAAAACGCAAATTTTACACCATTTTCACTCAGCATAAAAATGGAATAAAAAGTGATCAAAATGTCACAACAGGACCTCAAATGATAGCAATGAACTTCTGCTCTTTTCCAAAAACAGTAAACCTCCCCAGCTCCATACACCAAAGTATATAAATGTTATTAACGTAGAAATGTATTTTTCTTTTTTGTACACATTCGTTTCATTTTTGAAAATGTATTAAAGTGCAATAAAACCTGTATAAATTTTTCCACACTTGGCATTTTTTCCAGCTTCCCAGTACACGGCATGGAATAATAAATAGCATTATGGAAAAGTAAAATTTGTTACGCACAAAATAAGCCCTCACACAGCTCTGTAGACGGAAAAATTAAAAAGTTATGGATTTTTGAAGGTGGAGAGCGCGAAATGAGCGAAAAAAATCCTGCGTCCTTAAGGGGTTAAATCCATACATAGACCTCTGCAATTTACTGAACACATTACATACTGGCTTTTAAAGTCACACACAAAATGGGTAACCCTAAAGTGCCTGATAATGTATTTACACGTAAATATGCATTTTTTTTTTACAGAGATGATGCACTGTAAAGGTCTATTGCAGTAGATACAATGAGTATAAAAACATGTGACAAATTGTAACACAAGTATGATTAAGCTCACCTTCCAGCTGTTCATGAAGCGCAAAGAATGAGGCAATTCAGCATTGTTCAGGGTAAGTAGCAAGATAAGTTCTAGGCAAGTTCTGTGAGGGAATGTAAGCGAATGGGCTCCAGTTTCATTCATCCATTTATCCACAAGCCTAAAAATGACAACAATATCATTAAAGATAACTAAGTCCCGTTACCATAGAAATTCTTTTCATCTTTGCGTCCCTTTACTAAACATGGAAAAAACTGATTAGTGAAGACCTCCGCTTTTGAATTACTTTTTAATAGGTTCCCTTAAAATTAGATTTTTAACTGTGTAATTTTCACCATTAGAAAAATGTTAAGTTTTTTTATTATGTTTTACTTGTGTTGTGTTACTACTTTTTGTTACTCTCTGGGGTCTCTTAATATACCAATGAAATAGTAGTTGTGATTACAGAACTAATAAAAGAAAGACTGGCCACTAAAGTTACAGAGGTGGGAAAGCACTTGATTTGCATTATGTTAATTTTCAAGTTTTTAGAAATGAAGCAATAGTACGTATACTTGCCATATAAAAATAGGATGCTCAAGGACTTATGATATGTCAATAAAACGGTTAACATGCTCAGGTCCTGGAAACGATCGTGATGTGAATTTATGCAAGTCTCCCCCTCAGCTTCTGTCTGGCCATCGGTCTGCTATGGGGGCCCAATCTCTACCTATTTACAACACACTGCTTGGACTGCATGGCCTGTTGGCTTTAGGTGTAGTTTGTGGGACTGTCTATCTGGTACGGGGTAAGGATGTAAAGATGTTTGACTGGGGTGAGGCGGCTATCTGTAGCTGTGTTACTGGGGGTAGGCGGCTGTATGTAGCGTGTTTACTGGGTGTGAGGCGGCTGTATGTAGCAGTTTTACTGGGGATGAGGCGGTGTATGTAGCTGTGTTATGGGGTGAGGCGGCTGTTATGGAGCTGTGTGTACTGGGGGCGAGGAGGCTGTATGTGCTGTGTTTCGGGGCGAGGGGGCTGTATGTAGCTGTGTACTGGGGATGAGGTGGTCATATGTAGCTGTGTTCTGGGATGAGGCGGCTGTATGTAGCTGTGTTACTGGGTTAAACGGCTGGATGTAGCTGTGTTTACGGGGGCGAGGAGGCTGTATGTAGCTGTGTTACTGGGGGCGAGGAGGCTGTATGTTGCTGTGTTACTGGGATGAGCGGTGATGTGCTGTGTACTGGGGCGATGAGATTATGTATGGGTGTTACTGGGATAGGCGGGCTTATGTGATGCGTGTGTTATGGGGTGAGGCGGCTGTATGTAGCTGTGTACTGTGGGGCGATGAGTGCTGTACTGTGAGCGTGTGTTACTGGGGATGAGGCGGCTGTATGTAGCTGTGTTACTGGGGGTGGAGGCGGCTGTATGTAGCTGTGTACTGGGGGCGAGGAGGCTGTATGTAGCTGTGTTACTGGGGTCGAGGGGCGTATGTAGCTGTGTTACTGGGGCGAGGAGGCTGTATGGAGCTGTGTACTGGGGATGAGGCGGCTGTATGTAGTCTGTGTTACTGGGGTGAGGCGGCTGTATGTAGCTGTGTACTGGGATAGGCGGCTGTATGTAGCTGTGTTACTGGGATGAGTCGCCGCGAGGCGGCTGTATGTGACTGTGTCCTGGGGGCGGGTGGCGTATGTTCTGTTACTGGGGGCGAGGCGGCTGTATGCTGTGTTACGGGGTGAGGCGTGCTGTTGTAGCTGTGTTTACTGGGTGCGAGGCGGCTGTATGTAGTGGTGTTACTCTTTGGGATAGTGGAAAGGAACAGGAGGACGTATGGTGTACGCTACAGGGGCGGGGGTGTCGTTGGGGGGCCTCCACCAGATTTTGCGCCCAGGGGCCCCCACCAACCTTAATCCGGCCCTGCCAGTGAATTATAATGCAAGTTCTCCCCTCAGCTTCTGTCTGGCCATCAGGAAAGTACTTATGGCACCAGTTGACAAGCACGGCCTCTGCCATAAGCTCAGCAAAAAGTTCATCCATTTGTGTTATATACTTAGTTTTTCATTGTCTGTCAAGTCATAATTATTATCTAGGAACTTGAATAAAAACACAACTGTCCCATGCATTGTGAAGCCTGATTTTTTTAAGCCATGTCTGCTTGTTTAGGTAGCCCACTTCTGCTGCTCTAGGAAGACCTACTATATATAGTAAAAGTCATACAGTGAGAAGGTCAGCAAAGTCCCCCACTCCATCATCTATGGTTGACTGCAAGGGGTTATTAAGTATCTTCCCAGGAAGATACAAGATGTAGCCCCTTGAAATCAGATACCAAGTGAATTAAAGCCTAAATTCCCTCCTCCGATTTGGGTTTGACAGCAATTACAATGTAACCACCCCATTAAAGTGATGTGACTATGATTATCTGACAGTGAGAGAAGTTAACAAGCCCATCTTTGCCTCATGATTTCATGGTAAGTGACCCAGTATTGTCCTTTCTGCTTCAAACTGCCATGGACTATATTGAAGAAACCTGCAAGCAGGGAATCTGAACATGTATTTATAGGTTGCTTGTAATAGCAGTTTTAATAGTGTTCAGGAATCTATCACCAAATAACTCCTTTAAAGATACTGTGGAGATGCAACCAAATCCCATTAAAAAATCTATACAGTTTCAATAACTGCTGGCTGGACACTTATTTGGCAGCCTAAGGAGCAGAAGGGAGGAGCTGCACAGGAGCATAAAGGTGGGGCCAAGAGCTCAGCAGTCTGTATCCAAACCGAAGCCCAACCCCTGGGACTAAAACAGAGAATTCTGTCAGGATGCAAGGTAAGTTGCATTTTAGCAGCATTATCTTGCGAGGGAGTATCAAGAAGCCCCCATATGCATAGCGTAGTCAGCCAGTCTTTCAAACATTTCTCTTACTTGTACAGGTGACATTAAAAGGAAATCTAGCATTAAAATCCATCATGATAAAGTAGGGACACTTTACTACAATTACAGTGCCTGGATCTATGATTATTTTCTTATATTTGCTATCCATGGTCTACATCCTTCTAAAATCAACTTTTAAATAACTGTAATGACCCTGAAAGCACCTCTGTGCTACAGCTTCACAGGCTATTACAAGAGCAGGGCTCCCCTCCCCTTCTGGATAACAGAGGCAGAGGGAGAGAGCATGAGTAGGCTGAAACATGTTCTGCTCACAACAGAATGTGAATCTGATCCATGGAGGGGTTCTGGTAATGCCACCAGAGCCTCTATGGATTATGGTTCAACATCAAACTTTATTGACTGTTACATAGTGATACAAAAAGCAGCGATATATTGTTTGGTTTGCAACATGTAGAAATACGTATACATTTACATTATTGGTACATATGTACTTTTGCCTCTATGGATTATTAGCATTGATTTTAGAAGGAAATAGGGCATTGATAACAAATATAAGAACATTACCACAGTCATGGTGCCTGGATCTATGAGTAAGTGTCCACAGTTTATCATGATGGATTTTGATGGTAGATTTTCTTTAAAAAGAAACCTTTCCACTTTTTGGTTAGCGATTCCTTGCAGTGTGATGTATTTATCTATACACACACACACATAACAATGATATAAATCATTATACTGCTTATAACATAGTAAATAAAGCAAGGCTTAAAGCTACAGTACAAAATCATGGTCTACTACATAAAATGTCAAAAAACAAAATGTTTGTGTCATCAGTCATAGCCATGCACATAATAAACAGAGGCATTAGCCAAAAACTACAAATATGTTGGCACTCCGAAATACCATTGTTTGATCAGCTTTGTGTACAGTGACAGAACAATCCAATCTCATACTGAAGCGGGGAATTGGCTTTGTGATTTGCCAAGCGGTAACACACTAGAATGTGTTGGACAAAACCTTTACATAAATAAATTATTATAATGAAATTTCTTCAGCAAGCCACCTATTGATTTGGAAAAACACATCCCGCTCCACATGCTAAAAATAAAACTGTGCCGTTTCTCGGTCTTGTTCAAAGCTTGTAGTGATGAAATATTCAGCAGACAATGGAAGAAAAAAAAACAAGCACAACAAAACAAGAATTATTTTCTATTTGCAAAAGAAATGTAACTTTTGTTTCAGTGTGAAAAGTTACAGAGACAAATGCAAAACTAAAAAACTAAGGCTACATTCACACGACCATTGGGGGACGTATATACGGCCGCAATAGGCCGGCAATGGGCACATGTGCGGCACCAAACCATTCCGTACCCGGAAATAAAGATAGGACCATCTTTCCCAGTATTACGGCGCCGTGGGCGAGCAGTGCTCACTCCCTCCTCCTCTCCCATGTGCCATTGTGCGCCAGCCAATTTCCTCTTTACTAACCATTAACACTGCTGGGTAGATCATAGCAGTGTGGTGAGAACTATATATTTATTAGAAGATCTGCTACTACCGTTAGAAAATTAATGTTACTTGTATATGTTAATGAAGCTCAATGTTTCTGTTGAAAATACTCCATCAAACTCAGCCTATACTGTTATTACGGTAAGTTATACAATATAGTGCAATATAGTATAAGGGACCCCCAGTATATAGCTTTTCAACCCCCTGCTCCCAGTATATAGCTAGCCAGCCCCCTGCCCCCATTACATAGCTAGCAAGCCCCTCCCATAGTATATAGCCAGTCATCCAGCCAGTCCCTAGTACATAGACATCTTTTATAATCTCTCAACAAGCTGTCTATCGTGTTATAAACTTTTATGTGCTTTAATGCTAAATTACCTTTAGAGGCTACTCAAGTATAATCCTAGGGAGGGAATTGCATTGCTCACAGTCTCCGCCCAGTATATAGCCAGCCCCCCGTTTGTAGCTTTTCAGCCCCCTGCTTCCCAGTATATAGCTAGCCAGACCCCTGCCCCCAGTATATAGACAGCCAGCCCCCTAATATATAGCCAGTTAGTCCCCTGCCCCAGTATATAGCCTGTCAGCCCCATGCTCCCCAGTATATAGCTAGTCAGCCAGCCAGCCCACCCACACTATATAGCTAGTCAGCCAGCCAGCCCACGCCCAGTATATAACTAGTTAGCTAGCCCCTAGTATATAGACATCTTTTATAATCTCTCAGCAAGCTGCCTATCGTGTTATGAACTTTAACATGCCTTTATGCTATTTACCTTTAAAAGGCTACTCATGGAGTAGCCTCTGTATATGTTAGGGCTACTTCATGCCTCATGGGCTTCCTACCTATGGGACTAATTAAAAATAGTAGTTTCCAGATAGTAGGTTTCTAGATGGTAAGTATTTTGTGATGTGGGGATTAAAAAAATGACATGGTAATCAAGGATAAATAATAATAAGGATAAAAAGGGCAGTGATGTTAATGGATTAACCCAAGATGTGGAAGCAAAGCTGTAAGTGACCTTTTCTATGCTCTACTTTTACTGCGTTATTGTCTTGTTAAAAGATCATGTTTAAAAATCTGAGTAATCACTACATTTTCCCAGAGCTACCATAATCAGATATTATTTCCCCTTCCAATCTTAATTTTCTGGGGTAAGCTGAGTTCATGACTAATTTGACAATTAAAGAGCTTTTCTGAACTGGCAGATTTCAGGAGATTTACTCATTTTATTAGGCAGTTGTTCCCCCTTAAGTTTTTACTATAAATATCTATAGGATACCTTATAGGTGTGGGTGCAACATCAAGGACCTCAAGGACCACCTTTCGAAAGAGCTGAGGTCTACTGACCTCTCTGATACAGAAAGCCGCATATTTAATAAAGAGCTTGTCCATAGGATAGGTAATGACCATCAGATTGTGCAATACCTCTATCCATGGCAGCTGGAACCATCAAAAGTCAGTGAAACCTGAGGAAGACAGCTTTATACCCTGTGCAGTGGCTTGGACCACTTTGTAGCGTATATGCAATAGCCCAGCAGGCCACTGCGCAATGCACAGAGCCGTCAGACTGCAATTGTCTATACTGTGCAATTCCCATGGCAAAGGGATTGGAAGTGCCCAAAGGTAGACACCTACAATCTGATATTGATGAACAAAGAATAGTTTATCAATATCTAACTCCTGGACAACCCAGGAGTAAGATCACAGTAGCATTATATATTGTATACATATGATACAGCAGGGGCTGTATAACTCTGTTTTAACTACAAGCCAATTACAGATCACAAGGGGTGAAATGTTAACATATTGATGTACTTCTAAAATCTATTTCTTTTGTGTTCCATTCAATGCAATTACTCTTGCAATGAGCTAAACTTCACCACTTACTATTGTACGAAAAAAGAACACTTAGCAATAGAGGGAGTGTTAGGATCATATTTCATGTGCTGTACATTTAAGATCGTGGTCAATTATATCATTACAGTGACCCAGGAGGAAAGCAGTGTCTAAGCACTAGATAAATGACATGAACTACAGTAGTTAAAAGGAAGGTTTCTGCTCAAGACGTGCCAAGCAATTAAGTATTTTGACTTTGCTAAATCCTTGATTTCTTGCATTGGCCTACAGATTAACAGTTCTACAGATTTCCTACACAGAAAGAAACAGGATTTGACTGTAATTCTTGGAAGGGGATTCTTGGTTTTATAGAAATAAACTTAAAAGACAGTTAAACAAAAACTTATTTGAATAATATATACAGTACAGACCAAAAGTTTGGACACACCTTCTCATTCAAAGAATTGAAGACATCAAAACTATGAATTAACACATGTGGTATTATATACATAACAAGAAAGTGTAGCCATCGGAGTAGTCACCTTTTGCTTTGATTACTGCTTTGCACACTCTTGGTGTTCTCTTGATGAGATTCAAAATGTAGTCACCTGAAATGGTCTTCCAATAGTCTTGAAGTAGTTCCCCCAGAGATGTTTAGCACTTGTTGGCCCTTTTGCCTTCACTCTGCTCTCCCCAAACCATCTCGATTGGGTTGAGATGACTGTGGAGGCCAGGACATCTGAAGTAGCACCCCATCACTCTCCTTCTTGGTCAAAGAGCCCTTACACAGCCTGGAGCATGTTTGGGGACATTGTCCTGTTGAAAAATAAATGATGGTCCAACTAAAACGCAAACCGGATGCAATGGCATGCCACTGCAAGATGCTGTGGTAACCATGCTTGTTCAGTATACCTTCAATTTTGAATAATCCCCAACAACTGCAAAGCAGCCCCACACCATCACACCTCCTCCTCCATGCTTCATGGTTGGAACCAGGCCTGTAGAGTCTATTAGTTCACCTTTAATGCATCGCACAAAGACACGTTGATTGGAACCAAAGATCTCAAATTTGGACTCGTCTAATGTCCATTCCTTGTGTACTTTAGCCCAAACAAGTCTTTTCTGCTTGTTTCCTGTCCATAGCAGTGATTTCCTCAAAGCTATTTTACTATGGAGGCTGCTGCACACAGTCTCCTCTTAACAGTTGTTGAAGAGATGTGTCTGCTTCTAGAACTCTGTGTGGCATTGACCTGGTCTCTAATCTGAGCTGCTGTTAACCTGTGGTTTCTAAGGCTGGTGACTCGGATGAACTTATCCTCCGCAGCAGAGGAGACTCTTGGTCTACCTTTCCTGGGGCGGTCCTCATGTGGGCCAGTTTCTTTGTTGCGCTTGAAAGTTTTCCCAATTCTTCAGACTCACTGACCATCATTTCTTAAAATAATAATGGGCACTTGATTTTCTTTACTTAGCTGCTTTTTTCTATCCATAATACAAATTCTAATAGTCTATTCAGTAGGACTATTAGCTGTGTATCCACCTGACTTCTGCACAACACAACTGATGGTCTCAACCTTATTTAAAAGGCAAGAAATCCCTATGTCACCTGTGATGTGAAAACTTCTTCAGGTGACTACCTTTTGAAACTAAAGAGTATGCCAAGAGTGTGTAAAGCAGTAATCAAAGCAAAAGGTGGCTAATTTGAAGAACCTAGAATATAAGACATATTTTCTGTTGTTTCACACTTTTTTGTTAAGTATATCATTACAAATGTGTTAATTGACAGTTTTGATGCCTTCTGTGTGAATCTACAATTTTTATAGTCATAAAAATACAGAAAAGTGTTTGAATGAGAAGGTGTGTCCAAACTTTTGGTCTGTGTAAATATATTTGATATATAATATATATATATATATTATATGATAATCGTATATATACTCGTGTATAAGCCAAATTTTTCAGCACAAAAAATGTGCTACAAAACCTCACCGCGGCTTATACATGAGTCAATAAATAAATAAACTTACATACTCACGTTCCGGCGCCCCCGATGCTTGTTGTGGCTCCCCGATTCTAGGCGCGGCTCCTCTTCTGTCTTCTCCGTGATGCTCTGGTCCCCGCAGCTCCTCTTCTGTCTTCTGTAACAGCCGCCAGAGACCTGGCCAAGCGCTCTGCTTGCCGCGCATACTGTGACGTTATCAGCGGCCACATCATAGCGGCTCTGCAGCTTATTTCAGCAGAAAGAATTGGAGCTGTGGGGACCAGTGCATCGCAGAGAAGTCAGAAGAGGGGCCACAACGAGCATCGCAGAGCCGTTCTGAAAATCGTGACCACCCGAAGGCGAGTATGTAAGTATTTTTTTTTAAGTGCTGGGCAAACTGGGGACTAGCTGGCTAATAAACGGGGCTGGCTACTAAAGGTGACTGGCTGGCTTCTAAAGGGGCCTGGCTGGCTAATAAAAGTGGCTGGCTAGCTGTATGCTACTGGGGGCTGGCTGTGTACTACAGGGGGCTTGCTGGCTATATACTGAGAGGCTGTGACCAATGCATTTTCCACCCTCAGCTTATACTCGAGTCAATAGGTTTTCCCAGGTTTTGGTGGTATAAATAGGGGCCGCGGCTCATACTCGAGTATATACGGTATATAGGGAGACCACTAAAAACTTGACCATAAAATTCAGTTTTAACACAAAATTCATTACAAATCTTTATTAATTCATGCATTCATGCAGGAGAAAGGAATGAAGCAGGAGCCCACAAGAGGCGACTCTTGTAGCGCGAAACGGGCCGTTGCCTGTTGTGGACTCCTGCAGCGAAGTTTTTAAAGCGATATGGAATAAAAGACTGATTTTACTTCAACAGCGGTGAGTGCCAGCTCTATCTTTCCTCTTGAATGCATTGTGGTTGGACACTGCTGACACATAATAAGGTAGACCACACTGGAGGACCTGCAGTAAAGGGTTCCCTTGATCCTATGTACCTGCTGTGATTAAGGCACAGGTACATGGTCACCCGTGTGAATGTGCTGACACGTTTTACACCTGCTTTGCAGGCAGGGCGAGATACCATTTTCTGATAGGGGTCTCAGGGCTCTCCGGACAACCAGTTGTTTCAGGTTTGGTGGTTGCCGGAAGGACAGGAGAAGAGGGACAAGGGATATTTCTTTTAGTCTTGTATCTTTATGTAGAATCAGTTGGAGTCCCTTTGCAATATGACGTAGGATCTCCAGTTGTGGGCTGTAAGTGGCTACTAGGGGCACTCTGGCCTCCTGTTGGGTCTCCATATATGCGAGTAACCTGTCTCCATTGATAGCTGCTGCTTTTTTTTATTTCTTATTCGCTGAATTAATGGGATGAATTATGTTATCAATATCAAACGAATGTAATTGAGATATGGTACTATTCATGTTATTATAGAAGAGTTGTAGAAGGGTAACATTGGAGCATATTTACCAATAATGTCTTATATACAGTATGGTGAAATGGTGAAGAGACTAAATAAGGAATTTCACTGTACAATAAGCAGAATTTGTTTTCTCTGTTCGATTTAGGAGAGGGCGGGGGTTTGCTGTTAGAGAGATATACTGAAATTAAGCATAGCATGGGCTAATGATGTAAAGGGCTGCAGATAAATTTAGCATATTCATACTACATTACATTTCTTTAAATTTTCCTCCACTTAAGGGCAATCCACTAATTTGATTGCTTTACTGCAGAAATTACATGGTCACAAATAGCTCAAAACTTTGCCCAGATATCTTTTGTAACTGCTCATTAACATGGTGGCATGCCATGGAAAAATATTGGTGTAATTCCCTAGTATAATATAATTTGAAAAACTCCCAGCAGTGAACCAATATGCCTTGCTATTAAAAGTTGAAGAACACAGCAGAGAGTGGGTGTTGGAAGAAAAGAGCTTACGTTTATGCTTTCTTATTGCAATGGCGAGCTATGAACAGGCATGTTCTGGCACAAAAGGTTGCGTTGTTCTTACTTTGTGGTTATTAACACAATCCATCAAAAACTGCTGCAGGTGTTGAGCTAACATTACAGTACATCCAAAGTTCTGTATTAGACATTGAGGTGATATTGCTCAGCATCTCTGGATTCTCCACAATAAAGAGATAATCAAGTTGCATCCAGAAACTGAATTTCAAAAGTAATTTTTGATTTCTTGAAGAACTGTAAGACACTTAAACCTTATATATAGCATATATATAATAATATAGAATGTACAGATCAGCAGAAAGAGCAGAGAGGATATAAAGAAAACAACATCTCTGAGGGTACAAAAGCCTAAGGTTATACATTTAGCATAGTAGACGGTTTCTACTTTTCTGTTTAGGAAATGCTTAAATGTCTTTAACCCCTTCCCGCCGCAGCCCTTTTTCGTTTTTGCGTTTTCATTTTTCACTCCCCACATTCAAAAATCTGTAACTTTTTTATTTTCCATGTACAGAGCTGTTTGACGGCTTATTTTCTGCGTAACAAATTGCACTTCAAAAATGGTGGTATTTCATATTCCATACCGTGTACTAGGAAGCAGGAAAAAAATTCCAAATGCAGTGAAATTGGTAAAAAAACGCATTTGTGCCGTATTCTTGTGGGCTTGGATTTTACGGATTTCACTGTGCACCCCAAATGACACGTCTACTTTATTCTTTTGGTCGGTACGATTACGGGGATACCAAATTTGTATAGGTTTTATAATATTTTCATACATTTAAACTTTCGTATATGATGTTACGCCGCGTATCCAAACTATCATGTACAATAGTCTAAGAAGCTCAATTTGGATATCTTCTTCCTGCAGCAAAAGTAACTTGACAAATTAGTATATAGTACATATTTGTTTTGGTTTATTCAATTTTCTTTCCAATTAAAAAAACTTTAACCCCTTTGTGTCGCATGGTTTTTTTCGTTTTTTTTGTCTCCACGTTATAAAAAATCGATATCTTTCATTTTCTGTGTACAGAGCTGTGTGAGGACTTTTTCTGATAACAAATTTACTTCTCAGTAAATTTCCAAATGTGTGTGAAATTGCCCAAAAAACCGCATTGTGGCACTTTCTTGTGGGCTCAGTTTTTAAAACTTTTACTGTGCGCCTCTAAATGCGCTACTTTATGGAAAACCAGAGCTTACGCTCATGGCCCAGCTACTCCACGCCCAGTAGCCTCTTTTGAGCTCCTGCTAAGACTCTTCAGTTACAGCCCTCGTAGCTGCATGCACTCGTTCGGGAAGCCAAAGTTCTGCACGTGCGAGTAGAGCTCCAGCATCGAAGCCAGACCTCACAGCTGCCATCTCTCCATAGAGTGGCACGCAATATGAGAGCTACACGCAGAAGATGTCTTGGTAGGAAGGATTGAAAGAAGCTACTGGGGTGTAAGTAGCCTTACCTTGTAGCGCCCGACTCCGGCTAATCCACACCCCAGTAGCCTCTCTCGAACTTTGCATATTAGGGTGAAAAGATATAAAAGTTACAGGGATCTAAAGGATTAGCCCTAAAAAGGCTATCCTACTATACATAGGTGATCATGCCACTGGATCTACCTTAAAGGTATATCTGTGACGGTAGGTGTCTTAATATGTTATAACTATATATGTGTATACTGTATAAATGTTGTAATACTGCGTTTATATAATGTGTATGCACTATTTGTAAGAGAGAACTTTTTTTTAATCTGCTCGGGTTTTTCAGTATTTAGTTTTAGCTCCAGGGTCTCCCATTAGGGGGAACTACAGGTGTAGTTAATTTTCTGCTCTGTAAGTCTCTCCCATATTATTATCTGTGGAGTCTCTCGCTTTTTTAAGCCTGCATGTGGTCTCCCCTACCCCATTCTGGGGTCTGTACTATTTTGTCTGCTCTGAATGCAGTATTTGGTTTCTGGGATGGTATTTATTGCTATACGGTGGCATTTATAATTTCCGGGTTGGCATTTTGTGCTGTACTGTTTCTGTTGGTGCTAGTTACTAATGCAGCCCCTTAAAGTTGCGCAGTATAACAGTGTGGCTCTTGGACTGATAAATGTAGTTCACCCCTTACCTAAATCCTTAGATAAGAAATAGAACAAATAATTGGCACCGGCTCCAACTCTACGACTCTGACTCCACAGCCCTGGTGTATATACTATGTACTGTTTGTGTGCATATAATGTTTATTAATTGAGTGTGTATATACTGCATGTGTGTATATAATACATGCTTGTGTATATGATGTGTATATGTTTATAAAAGTACTTGTGTGTGTAAGAGTTTCTGAATGTATTGCATGAATGTAAACTGTATGTATATTATATAAATGTGTATATGGTGTGTTTTTATATATTGTATGTTCCTATTAATTGGTTTCTGTGTATAAATCTGTGTTAGGGTGAATTCACACGGCCGCCGTATATACGTCCCCCATAGGCCGGCAAATACGGTGCCGTGCGCTATATATCTCTATGGGAGATGAGCGTTCAACCCTCCTCTCCTGTGAGCCCGCCGTGCATGCGAATTCGCCCTTAGAATGATTGCAGGTAGAAATTGTTAATATTTTCATAATTATTTCCTTTATCATTATATCTTACTGTTTTCTTACAAGCTTTGGTTATTAAATGTGGACACAGGTTGGTCGAATTAAGAAAACAAGGTGACCATTCGTGCTTACTTCCCTGACTGTCCATCTTGTGACGCAAAAACCCTCCAAAGGCTAAGAATGTTGCAAGGGTTCTCTATATGTCATGTGTTGACACACCACACAAGAGTAATATTTTTTCATTTATTATGTTGCATTAGGATATGCATACATCAAAGGGTTTTTAAAATGTTTATTGATATATTTTTCCACAGCTATATTGAAGTTTATTTATTTAAACATTCAAGTATTATGATGCAATGATTGCTCATGAAAAAGATGTCTGTAATGTTCAATATTTGCAGATGATACTAAGCTGTGTAAAGTAATAAATACTGAGGTCATTTTTAGCATTACAGAGGGATTTGTGGAAGCTTGAGGATGTGGGCAGAAAATGTGATGTGGTTAATTAGATAAATGTAAAGTTAGCACTTGGGCATTTGAAACAAAAAGTAGGATGGGTAAAGTTAATTTTAGTGACCGACCAGAGCCAGGCAGCTGCTGCTAAAGCAAATAAAATCATGGAATGTATTAAGAGAGGAATATATCTCATGATAAAGACAGTTTTTCCCTGGTCAGACCACACAGAGGAGAGCAACGACGATTATTAGGCAATGGGGTACTAGAATATAATGACAGATTACAAATTTTTTATTATTCAGTTAGAAAAAAGACGACCGAGAAGAGACTTCATTACCATGTACAAATACCTGAACGGATAGTACAAGGATGTCTCCAAAGATCTTTTTATACCAGGCCTGTGACCAGGACAAAGGGGGCATCCTCTACGCCTAGAGGAGAGGCGATTCTACCACCGCCATAGACAGTGGTTTTTACTGTAAGAGCCGTGAGACTATGGAACGCTCTGCCTGCAGGAGGGGTTTTAGCCGGACTCTATGTACAGTTCAAGAGAGGCCTGGATGACTTTCTGGAAGAAGAACAAATATCACGGGTATGGGATAAAACCTCTATTTAATTTTTAACGTTGGACTTGATGGACTGATGGACTTGCATCTTTTTCCGGCCTTATATACTTTGATAATATGTCTTTGTCAAAAGTGTTATGAAGTTGGACTGGTTAAAGTTACATAGACACTCTTAAGCTGCACAAACAACAGCACATGGCCCGTTGTTTGCAGCCCAGAAAATGCATATGTGTGCATGAAGCTTAGAGAAGAGAATATTATTTTCAAATCATAAAGCCATAATTGGAAAACCTGCTGCAGATAAAATTCCAATTCCCTGCTAAGTCTTTAACCCCTTAATGATGTAGGACAAAAATACATGTCCAGGTCTGTGGGTACTTCCCGCTCCTGGATATGTATTTACATCCTACTCAACTGTGACCGCAGTGGAGTAGCCCAGCTGTACGCTACAGTCAGGCTCCCGTGGTAACAGCTGGGATTGCGATATGAACCTCATGGGCTTCAGTCTCTTCACCATAAATATTTACAAATAAAAAAAAATAAAATCATTACTAAATCTGTACAGTCAACACTGTAAAAAATATAATTAAAAAAAATGCCAAAAGTTAGCATTTTTGCACATCCAAATAAACGAAAAAAAATTAATAAAAAGTGATAAAAATGTCACATTTACACCACCTTCCAAATAAAAGTACAACTCATAAGCCCCAATAGAGCTCAATCAACAACAAAAAAATCAGTTGCGCCTATTAGAAGACGGTAATGCAGAAGTAAAAATGATTTTCCTTTCCAAATGCGTTTTTATTATGTAATATTATTCAAACATAAAAAACCTATATATATATGGGATATCGCAGAAATCATACTGATCCATAGAGCATAAATAACATGATATCCATGCTATAAGGTGCATAAAACAAAAAAGTGCAAAATCTTTTGTCAGAATAGATTTTTTTTTTTTGCATTCACACTATACTTATACACCTTGAGGGTTTCAGTTTTCAAATGGGGTAACTTTTTTTCTTCTGGGTTGTAGGCTCAGCAAATGCCACATTGAGCCGTAAGGCCCGTTCCACACTTGCGAGTGTGATGCGATGAACTCGCATCCACTCGCAACGCATGCTGCCGGGAACGCACGGCCCGAACGCTGCACCGCGGAGTAACTGACATGCTGAGTTCACTCCGGTGGCAACGTTCGGGCGTGCGTTCCCGGCAGCATGCGTTGCGAGTGTGATGCGAGTGTCTCGCATCACAATCGCAGTGTGACGGGCCTAAGTTTGTTTCAGCAAAATTTGCCTCCAAAAGTGTGGATCCACTTCAGACTCTGTTATGGTCCCCTAAAGTACTTTACATCCACATGTGAGGTATTGCCACACTCAAAAGAAACTGCACTGCAAAATCTGATGTGTTTTCTTATTTATTCTGCATGAACATGCAAATTTTAGGTCTAAATAAACATTTTATTGTCAAAATTTTAAAATTCCGTATAGAACCTACAAGTTGTTTTCCTTTCTTGTTCAGTGCTTAAATATTTCACAAGCATGGACTGTTTTGAATAATTGAGGGTGCAATTTTAAAATGTGGTACTTTTTCAGGAGTTTCTGATATACAACTTTATCCCTTTAAATATGAATAGGCCTCTAAAAATGATTGAGGCCTCTTAAATTTTCATGAAAATGTTGAAAATTGCTGATAGATTTGTAAGCCTCCTAACATCCTAATAAAAGTAGTAGTAGTAAAAGTAGACGTGGTTAATGTTAGTTAGTAACAGTTAGTAAGGCATCAAACTAACTGATGAGCATTTACAAATCAGAAAATCGCTAATTTCTCAAAATTTCACCAAATTTACATTTTTACATCAGCTAAACACGTTCCAGATCGGTTTCTTGGGCAGGGGTGGTGGCATCATCCGAAAACAACTTTGAAGTGAGTCTAAATTTGTTGTATAAAGTCAAGGATGGGAGAGTTTATCACTAATTCAAGATTTCCCGTTTTAGAATGCCACTTCACTGCAATTGCTGGTCCTGGACCAGCGGAATCACTAACCAAATCTTCTAAAGACTTGTGCATGATGTAAGTCACGGAAGGGAAAGAGGTGTTCAGAGGCAGGGAAAGCATGACTTGACATATACTATCAGCTTACATTTCACTTCAGAGATGATTTTCTGGTGTGATGGAACCAGTGCTGGGCTATAAAAGAAACATGATCTGTAAGGTGTAAAGCTGCTACACAACCTACTGGTAGTATTTTTTTAGGCCTGTTTCTGATAACGGATTCTCTTTAAAGCGATCTAAAGTTATAATCATATAGTTTCAGCAAGGTTGAAACTTGTGGCTGGTCCTTTAGGCTACATTCACATGGATGTGTGAGACACACGTCAGGGTGCTGGAGAGGTGGAAGGAAGAGCACTGCTCATCCCTCCCCACTCCCATAGAGACAGCGCTGTCCAACCATATGTACGGGAAAAGATAGAGCGGCACTTCATTTTCCCTGCGTATGATACTGTATGGTTGCCACTGTGTGGCCCGGATCGTCAATACTTTTCTATGGGGGGCGATATATCAGCCAGCATATCTAGCGACAAACGCAATAAGACTCTAAGACCCAAGATATAAGCATCTAAGTGAAGCTTACTCAAGCCTCTCAGTCTCATCTTAGGCAAAGAAGTTTTCAGCTTATTTACATAACCTTGAAGAGGATTTTTATAGGGAAAGGGCCATTTTAACATAAGGGAACATAGAGTGCTAGAAACAATACATCATACTCTACCTGAAGTTTTAGCATTTTAGCTGAATTTAGATGACTACGTAAATATATATGTATCAACTGTACAAATTTCAGCACCTTTTTAGTCAAATTTGATGAAATGGGCAAAAAAGTGGCATTCTAAATATTTGGCTTCTTTTTGTTTTCACTTGTAGGATACAAACTTTTTAAAAGATTTCCGGGTATTTGGAATGTGGGATTGGGAATAGTAAAGTTATAACTGTTGTTAATTTTTTTGTATATATAATTGTATACCAGCTATATGTGATTTAAAACATTTTAGGCCCTCCGTTTTTTTGAAGTTACTTGCTCGTATACTGTATATTCCAATATGTTGTGATATCTGGCAGGACCTCATAACCAATAAACCCCCTATGAAGTACTGTTGGCAGCTATTGAAACCAGGAATTGAAGGTGGTGCCATTTTTTCTATTACTGTTTTCTTTTCTGTTTTGTTCATGATTATGAAGCTTCCATCTTGTCTTTGTTCTATTAACAGCATTTTGTGATATGCCTAATGTCTACGTTTAATGGCATAGGCAAACAGGACTCAGCCCATGAGCCTCTGCCGAGCACCCGAGCCGATCGTGCCGTATTATTCAGCGGTGCGTCGTAAGGGGTTAACCAAGGTGATGCATATGGAAATACCACATTTGAGGATACATCGAAGTGTCAGTTAGACATTTTACAAATAGGCAGCAAATCCAGAAGAGTAAGGAGTGAAGGCTATTGCATAAATATATTTATATATATACAACACATAGTATATTGAGTCTCATTTATTTCTTTACATCTCCTTGGTTGTAATGCATGCTTTTTTAAAGAAAATATTTGCAATGTTCTACAATGCATTACAATGAGAATAAAAGAAACTAAAAGTGAATGACAGACTGAAGCCTGGTAAATACTGGCTTTTAATTTGTTGTGTTTTCTGTTGCCTGTTTGAAAATTACCATTTGAATTGGTCTCTTCTCAATTCTATTTCTGCCATCAATTTTCGAGAGCTCTATTCTAGTCATTGGCCCATGACTAGTCATCACTGTGACAAAAAAAAATCTAAGCCCCTCCCTGACAAAATTTAAACATTGTCTAAAAACGTATGTTTCAAATGGGTTTTATTTTCGTTTCAGAAGAATCTTTAATTTGACAACCCTCACAATGATTATCACAATGACTGCTTTAAAACTGCTTGGATAATGAGCAGCGTGAATTTCAATACTTCCTTAAGGCTAAACGAGTCAGCAGGAGCTCAAATTGCAGGTAGACACTTTATTTGAGCTCATGTACAAGTGAAATTTGTATGAGGCTACTATAACGAGGCTATGGGATTTGGGATTATTTATAAAACCCTTATGAAAGTAAACTATTCCCTGGTGGTTTAGTCGAGCAAAGAAAAGATTAATGGAAGACCCCATTGCTGCATTCTAGAAGTGAAAAGAAAGTGTGGAAACCAAATCAAAGCATGAAATTTGTAAAGTGTTTCTGATTAGATAATTATTGGAAGAGGCATATTTACTGACTCCACGAAACGACTAGGATTTGCTATTGAGGATAGAAACATTTATATTTCCTGACAGCACTTCAGATCAATAAGACAAACTGTTATATTTCCTGGTTTTTGAAATCCCTGTGCATAAGTTTTTTTTCCATCTCTGAAGGAAAAATTCATAAAACTTTGTGTCTATTATTTGATGTTGTTTTAGAAAACTTAAGGTGAACACAAAATTTTAAGCCACCATTGCATACATCATTTGTGCAAAGGAAATACTAAACTTTGCAATACAGAGTCCCCTGGTACATACAAGATGGGTTGTCTTTAGGTTTGTACTATAAAGACATCTGGGATGAAGGATTGTAAACCAAGCCACACTGACGGACGGTGAGTGGTGTGTGCCCCATGTGGCAGGGTCCACTCTCCTTAAGCTCTTATGCTTCTTTGTTTAAGGAAAAAGTTTTAAAATTAGCAATGAGCATGAGGGGCTCCAGGCTGCGTAGATTGTAAATGGAGTTTGGAGCCATTATAGCTCATTTGCATAACTTTTAAAAGTCTTTTTAAAAACAATAAAATACGACATTAGAAGCAAAAGAGGAGCGGATCCATTCAGTATGTAATTTTCCTTTAGCTTACAATCCTCCATCCTGGTGGTTGCTGACTGTATGTAAGGTATATTTAATTGTATGTAAGGTACATTTTAAAATGTGACTCCAGACAAAAATTTTGCCCCAGTGACAATTGGAGTTTCAAAATTTTGTGCTGTCATGGGAGCAAGGATTATCAAAAAGCTCATTAAGACACATTAAAGCTGGTCATTGTAGTCTGAGACTATAATAAAGCCTAGAGAGCTTCACCAGAGGTACTGGGGTGCAAGGGGTCCGTCTATCACTAGGGTCGTCTATAAGTCGGCGGGCGACTTGTAACTTATTGATAAAAGTGTTTTTTTTTGTCCTGTTTTTTTCCTCCTTTCTGCCTGCTTTTAGGAGAGTGTCTAAATCACTTATCCTCCCATTTCTCACAGACGATGAATGGATAAGGAAAATGGCTGATGATACAGTATCTAATGACTTAAAGGGTAGTTGCCATATCAAATTGCCTGTTATGCTGTTGGTTTGAGTATAGTGTATGTCAACTGTTTTTTTTTTTTGTAGACCGATCAAGTCTGTCCACTAAGGTTATAGCCTGCTCCTCCTCTATCAGTCGGTTTGCTTGGGTTGGATCGTTTACTTTCCTGATGCAGATCCACCCCATTTTGAAACCAAAATATTCTGAGAAGTTCAAAGGGAGGTGGCCAAGGGGTCAAACAGATTGCAAATAGAAGTTTAAAAAAGAATGTGGTGCAATCACCTTGTCTAGATTTTTTTTTCAATGAAGGTGCACTTACCTTTAACTCTTTACAGTAACTGGATAGAGAGTTATTTATCGTTACGTATATACTCGTGTATAAGACGAGTTTTCAGCACAAAAATGTGCGTGAAAAACGTTCCCTCGGCTTATACACGAGTCTATTACCCAAAAAATTACCCACTTAAAAAAATAATAAAATTAAATACTCACACTCCGGTGTCAGCGCGCTCCCGATGTCGCCGACCCACCAATGTCAGCGCGTCCCGTTTCTTTCTTCTTCCGGCTCCTCTTCTTTCTTCTATCATGGCCGGCCGTTATTTTGGAATCGCGCATACTTGACGTAGCAGCGCGCCCGCGTCATAGTATGCGCCTGCTATAAGAAAACATGGGCCGGGAGAGAGTGAGAGTGGAGGAGCCGCGGAGGGGAAGAAGAAGAAAGAAGACGGACATGCTGACATCGGAGACATCGGTAAGTCGCACCGACATCGGGACTCGCGCTGACATGGAGGGTGAGTATATAAGTTTATTTTTTTAAGGGCCGTGGGGGCAGGCTGTATACTATAGGGACAGGCTTGTATACTACTAGGGACAGGCTGTATACTACTAGGGACAGGCTGTATACTACATGGGTGGCTGCGGTATATACATGGGGGTGCTGTATACTACAGGGGGCGGCTGCTGTGATACTACAGGGGGGCTGCTGTATACTACAGGGGGGGGCGGTATACTACAGGGGGCTGCTGTAACTACAGGGGGCTCTGTATACTACAGGGGGCTGCTGTTCTACTACAGTGGGGCTGCTGTTAGACTACTGGGGCTGCTGTAACTTCTAGGGGCTTGCTGTTACTACTAGGGGTGCTGTGTATATACTAGGGGTGCTTACTACAGGGTCTTGCTGTATACTAATGGGGCTGGCAGGCTGTATACTACTGGGGCTGGCAGGCTGTTATACTGGGGGGGTTTGACCAATGCATATCCCATATCCCCCATCTGCTGTAATGGACTTAGCCTTTTAGAAAGTTACTCATTGAGGAAAGAAAACATAAAATGGACAGAGAATCCTTTCTCCTTGTAACTTTGGAATCACGACCTGCCATTATCATCTTCGAAATACAAAATAAAAATTTGCTTGAAAAGGTTTAGTTACACTTGAACTTGTAAAAGAAGTTTTTTACAATAAACCATCCATTATAATAAGGTTACTATTGGTTTGGAAGAGAAAATACACTAATAAACAAAAGGCAACAAAAATGTTTCATGCTGTGTTTGTGGTCTACAATACATGGCTCTAATTTTTCAAGACAACAGATATAGCTTTGTCTTTATGATAATTTTATTCCCTATACTGGTATCTCAAGGGGAAAACTACCTAGCGTACGAGAAAAGTCCTTTACCGCATACCAACGCCCAAAAAAGTACAAAAATTTTTCTTGCAGTTTACTTTCGATCATAACACAATTTCAGATAATTACCGAACAGGCGTCCCCTTTAAGAACACTCAACGGACAACCCCTAGTTACAAACGGCCTCTGCATATAGTAATTTACTGTATTTATCCTTGGCTACAATATCAGGTGTAACAGTTATCAAATGTGTCTGTAATGGCTTTAGTGTTATCCTGATTCTTATTACAAACCCAATATTTTTAAAATCCAATTGTCACAGAGCCAAAAAAAGTTCTGGCTGGGATTACAATGATAAAATATACAGTTCCGACTTACATACAAATTCACTTAAGAACAAACCTACAGACCCTGTTTGTATGTAACCCGAGGACTGCCCTGTACATTATTTATATTTAGCAGTTTTCCCCTCCATAGCATCTCCCTGCTTGGCTGACAACACATGCACTTCAAAATCTCAATTCAGTCCACACTTGTTTTCGAGGTGGAGGTTTCAGAGGTTGGACCTGTATCTAGTATTAGTTATGTCACAAATATGTGGCTCCTTTTTTTTTTTTTTTTTTTTTTTTTTTTGTTCCGTGGATGTGTTCTCTCCTCCGCCTTTCAATTGAGTTAAATAATGTAGTGAATTGTTTAAAAGAAAAAAGGCAGAACGCCGATGAAGAAACAATATATTAATTTAATCATTAAAAAAAAATATATATATATATATATATATATATAGAGTATGATATATATTAATATAAAATAGGTTGTATCTTATTTTTAAATTGTTAAAAAAGTGTCCAACTTTTTAAAATGTTCCGTTTTATACATATCCGTTTCTCTTTCCTTTCTTCTCTAGCCGGCAGAGACTCGTCCATGCCCCGCATCTAGTGTGCGCCTCCTGCCGGCAGATCTCCATGGACACAACTCTGGCCGGCTATAGAAAGAGAAAGAGGAGCCGCTATGACCGCGCCAAAGATAAGGAGCCTCGCACCGAAGATCGGGACCTGCACCAAATGGGGACACCGGAGGGATGAGTATTAAGTTTATTATTTTTATGCGCTGGCAGGGGCTGGCTGTATACTACATGGAGGCTGGGCTGTAATACTAAAGGGGCGGTTGCTGGCTGTATACTAACCCTCTGCTTATATACTCGAGGTCAATAGGTTTTCCCGTTTTGGTGGGTAAAATTTAGGGCTCTCGGCTTAACTTGGGTCGGCTATACTCGAGTAAATACGGTAGATATATCTAGTGAACAACATGTATCAGAGAACACAAACACCTAAAAGTTCACACCAAGAAAATGGATCCTGTTTGTTTTGTATTAGAGTTTAAATGAGAAGTCATCTCTTTCATAGTTGGCCCCTTCCCCTATAGTTTCTCTCCCACTAACCCTATACCAGTGGTGGCGAAAACCTATGGCACGGGTGCCAGAGGCGGCATCAGAGCCCTTTCTGGTGGCACTCGGGCCATCGCCCCCACACCAGAAGAACTCAAAGAATATTGAACTGTAGAAATAGGGAGAATCAGTAGACAGATGTTCTCGCTGTGTACAAAAGTGATGCAATTTCCATCTTTCTAGTGTGTTGCTGTCCTCAGGAGGCCAATCTGATTTGAAAGTTGAAGAACAGGGCAATCAAAATTATTGCTTTAATTATTGGTTGGCCACTCCAGAAATAAGGGGGGATTGGGTGCAGTGAGTTGGGCACTCCGGCCGCTAAAAAGGTTCGCCATCACTGCCTTATACTCTCCCCCTCTCCTTCTTGTGTATTGGTGAAGACAACTGTCTGAAGCGGGACTACTCATTATTAAGACTATTTGGATTCAAGAACCAGAATGTCAAACAGGAGACCTTACTTGCATTGCCTGTTTACAGTTATCATTCGTATAACATTTAACCCCTTCCTGAAATGTGAACGTAATAGTAGTCACATGTCGGGTCCGGTACATGGAGAGGGCTCGCGGGCGAGCCTCTCCATAGCGGTAAGTCTTTGCTGCATATTGCAGCAAACGCTTACCGTAACATCCGCGATCGGTGCCAGAGACCGTTTGGGGGTTTTACTGCTGACCCGGCGCCGGCAAAGGTGCCGGCGGCTTCAAAAAGGCGGCGGCGTGCGGGCGCCGCCATCTTTCCATGGATCGTCGCTCCCCGGTACGTATCAGGGGAGCGGCGATCCGTCGCCATGGTAGCTTCGGTCTCCGAAGATACTCAAAGCTACTTCCCAGTTTACCCATTCATTACAATGTGCTATTAGCACATTATAATGTATGAGCAGTAAATCCCATATACTGCCTACTGTAGTATGGCAGTATATGATAGGATCATACAGACACCCCAGGGGGTTAAAGGCCCTAGGGAGTCTGATAAAATAGTGAAAATAAAAATAAAAAAAATATAATAAAAAAACCTAAAAATCAAATCACCCCCTTTCCTAGAACTGATATAATATAAATACACAGTAAAAATCAATAACACAATAGGTATCGACGCGTCCGAAATCCACGATCTATCAAATATGATAACGGGTTTTCATGCATAACCAGTAACGGAAATCGCGCCCAAACGTCGAAGATGGCACTTTTTTGCCATTTTAAAAAAAAATTTAAATCTATAAAAAGTGATCAAAAGGTCGTACAATCCTAAAATGATAACATTGTAAACGTCATCAAAATCTGCAAAAAAACGGCAACCACCCACAGCTCCATACACCAAGTTGAAAAGTTATTAGTGCCAGAAGATGGCAAAAATCCCCCCAAAAAATTTTGTACAGGAGGTTTAATTTTTTTAAATATTTAACTCAATTGAAAGGCGGAGGAGAGAACACATCCACGGAACAAAAAAAAAAAAAGGAGGCACATATTTGTGACATAACTAATACTAGATACAGGTCCAACCTCTGAAACCTCCACCTCGAAAACAAGTGTGGACTGAATTGAGATTTTGAAGTGCATGTGTTGTCAGCCAAGCAGGGAGATGCTATGGAGGGGAAAACTGCTAAATATAAATAATGTACAGGCAGTCCTCGGGTTACATACAAGACAGGGTCTGTAGGTTTGTTCTTAAGTTGAATTTGTATGTAAGTCGGAACTGTATATTTTATCATTGTAATCCCAGCCAGAACTTTTTTTGGCTCTGTGACAATTGGATTTTAAAAATATTGGGTTTGTAATAAGAATCAGGATTAACACTAAAGCTTCATTACAGACACATTTGATAACTGTTACACCTGATTATTGTAGCCTAAGGATAAAGTACAGTAAATTACTAATATGCAGAGGTCCGTTTGTAACTAGGGGTTGTCCGTTGAGTGTTCTTAAGTAGGGGACCGCCTGTTCGGTAATTATCTGAAATTGTGTTATGTATCGTAAAGTAAACATGCAAGAAAAATTTTTTGTACTTTTTTGGGCGTTGGGTATGCTGTAAAGGACTTTTTCTCGTACGCTAGGTAGTTTTCCCCTTGAGATACAGTATAGGGAATAAAATTATCATAAAAGACAAAGCTATATTCTGTTGTCTTGAAAAATTAGAGCCATGTATTTGTAGACACAACACAGCCATGAAACATTTTGTTGCCTTTGTGTTTTATTAGTGTATTTTCTCTTCCAAAACCAATATGTAACCTTATTATAATGGATGGTTTATTGTAAAAACTTCTTTTTACAAGTTCAAGTGTAACTAAACCTTTTCAGCAAATTTTATTTTGTATTTCAGAAGTGAATAATGCAGGTCGTGATTCCAAAGTTTACAAAGGAGAAAGGATTCTCTGTCTCATTTTATGTTTTTCTCCAATGAGTAACTTTCTAAAAGGCTAAGTCCATATACAGCAGATGGATAAAGAGAGGAGGCAAATCCTTTTTTTTTTGCATTTTTTTCTGCATACCTAGAAAATATTTAACTTGATAAATCAGCTCTCTATCCAGTTACTGTAAAGAGTTAAAGGCGTCCATGACAGAAGAAAGAAGAAGAGCCGCGGAGAAGAAAGAAGATGGGACACACCGACATCGGAGGGTGAGTATATAAGTGGGTAATTTTTTTTGTAATAGACTCGTGTATAAGCCGAGGGAACGTTTTTCAGCACATTTTTTGTGCTGAAAAACTCGGCTTATACACGAGTATATACGGTAACTTGATAAATCAGCTCTCTATCCAGTTACTGTAAAGAGTTAAAGGGTAAGTGCCACTTCATTGAAAATAAAAATCTAGACAAGGTGATTGCACCATTTCTTTTTTTTAAAACTTCTAATTTGCAATCTGTTTGACCCCTTGGCCACCTCCTCTTTGAACTTCTCAGAAATATTTTGGTTTTCAAAATGCAGGAGTGGATCTGCATACAGGAAAGTAAACAGATCCAACCCAAGCAACCGAACTGATAGAGGAGGAGCAGGCTATACTTAGTGGACAGACTTGATCGTGTTTACAAAAAAAAAACAGTGTACATACACTATACTCAACCAACAGCATAACAGGAAAAACAGAATATGGCAACTACCCTTTAAGTCATTAGATACTGTATCAGCTTTTCCTTATCCATCATCTGTCTGTGAGAATATGGGAGGATAAGCTGATTTAGACACTCTCCTAAAAGCAGGCAGAAAGGGAGGAAAAAAACAGGACAAAAACACTTTTTATCAATAAAGTATACAAGTCGCCCGCCGACTTATAGACGACACCTAGTGATAGACGGACCCCTCTGCCCCCCAGTGACCTCTGGTGAAGCTCTCTAGATGCTTTATTATAGTCTCAGACTACAATGACCAGCTGTAATGTGTCTTTAATGAAGCTTTATTGATAATCCTTGCTCCCATGACAGCACAAAATTTTGAAAATCCAATTGTCACTGGGGCAAAAATTTTTTGTCTGGAGTCACAATTTTAAAATGTACCTTACATACAAATTAAATATACCTTACATACAAAGTCAGCAACCACCAGGATGGAGGATTGTAAGCTAAAGGAAAATTACATACTGAATGGATCCGCTCCTCTTTTAGCTTCTAATGTCGTATTTTATGTTTTTAAAAAGACTTTTAAAGTTATGCAAATGAGCTATAATGGCTCCAAACTCCATTTACATCTACGCAGCCTGGAGCCCCTCATGCTCATTGCATAATTTTTAAAGACTTTTTCCTTAAAAACAAGAGCATAAGAAGCTTAAAGGAGAGTGGACCCTGCCACATGGGGCACACACCAGTCCGTCAGTGTGCTTGGTTTACAATCCTTCATCCCAGATGTCTTTTAAGTACAAACCTAAAGAACCCATCTTGTAAGTAACCAGGGGACTGCTTGTATTGCAAAGTTTTTTCCTTTGCACAAATGATGTATGCAATGTGGCTTAAAAGTTTTGTTTCACCTTAAGTATTTCTATAAAACAAACATTCTAAATATCAGGACAAAGTTTTATGTTTCCCTTCAGAGATGGAAAAAAAACTTTATGCACAGGGGATTTAACCAGGAAATATAACAGTTTGTCTTATTGATCTGAAGTGCTGTCAGGAAATATAAAATGTTTCATAATCCTCAATAGCAAATCCTAGTCGTTTCGTGGAGTCAGTAAATATGCCTCTTCCAAATAATTATCTAAATCAGAAACTTTTACAAAATATTCATGCTTTGATTTGGTTTCCACTTTCTTTGTCACTTCTAGAATGCCAGCAATGGGGTCTTCCATTAATCTTTTCTTTGCTCGACTAAACACACAGGGAAATAGTTTACTTTTCATAAGGGTTTTAATAAATAATCCCAAATCCCCATAGGCCTCGTTATAGTAGCCTCATACAAATTTTCACTTGTACATGAGCTCAAATAAAAGTGTCTACCTTGCAATTTGAGCTCCTGCTGACTCGTTTAGCCTTAAGGAAGTATTGAAATTCACGCTGCTCATTATTCCAAGCAGTTTTAAGCAGTCTATTGTGATAAATCATTGTGAGGGTTGTCAAATTAAAGATTCTTCTGAAACGAAAATAAACCCATTTTGAAAACATACGTTTTTAGACAATGTTTAAACTTTTGTCAGGGAGGGGGGGCTTAGATTTTTTTTTTGTCACAGTGATGACTAGTCATGGCCAATGACTAGAAATAGAGCTCTCGAAAATTGATGGCAGAAATAGAATTGAGAAGAGACCAATTCAAATGGTAATTTTCAAACAGGCAAGCAGAAAACACACAATTACAAGGTATTTACCAGGCTTCCGTCTGTCATTCACATTTAGTTTCTTTTATTCATTGTAATGCAGTTGTAGAACATTTGCAAATATTTTCTTTAAAAAAAAGCATGCATTACAACAAAGGAGATGTAAAGAAATAAATGAGACTCAATATACTATGTGTATGTATATATATAAATATATTTATGCAATAGCCTTCACTCCTTATCTTCTGGTTTGCTGCCTATTTGTAAAAATGTCTAAGCTGACACTTCGAATGTATCCCTCAAATGTGGTATTTCCATATTGCATCATCCTTGGTTAACCCCTTAACGACGCACGCTGTAATAATACAGCACGGAGAGGGCTCATGGGCTGAGTCCATTGTTGCCTATGACCATTAAACTGTATGACATTAGGCATATCACAAAATGCTGTTAATAGAACAAAGACAAGATGGAAGCCTTCATAATCATGAACAAAACAGAAAAGAAAACAGTAATAGAAAAAATGGCACCACCTTCAATTCCTGGTTTCAATAGCTGCCCAACAGGACGTCATTAGGGGGTGTTTATTGGTTATGAGGGTCCTGCCAGATATCAGCAACATATTGGAATATACAGTATACAGAGCAAGTAACATTCAAAAAAACTGGAGGGCCTAAAATGTTTTAAATCACATATACGCTGGTATACAATTATATATACAAAAAAATTAACAACAGTATAACTTTACATATTCCCCACATTCCAAAATACCCGGAAAATCTATTTAAAAAGTTTGTATCCTACAAGTGAAAACAAAAAGAAGCCAAATATTTTTTGCCATTTCATCAAATTTGACTAAAAAGTGCTGAAATTTTGTACAGTTGATACATATATATTTTACCTGTAGTCATCTAAAATTCAGCTAAAATGCTAAAACTTCAGGTAGAGTATGATGTATTGTTTCTAGCACTCTATGTTTCCCTTATGTTAAAATGGCCCTATTCCCTATAAAAATCATCTTCAAGGTTATATGTAAATAAGCTGAAAACTTTCTTTGCCTAAGATGAGACTGAGAGGCTTGAGTAAGCTTCACTTAAGATGCTTATATCTTGGGTCTTAGAGTACTTATTCGCGTTTGGTGTCAGATATGTGGCTGGATATATGCCCCCATAGAAAAGTATTGCGATCCGGCGGCCACACATGTGGCACCATACAGTATCATACGCAGGGAAAAGATAGTGCCTGCTCTATCTTTTCCCGTACATATGGTTGGACAGCGCTGTCTCCTATGGAGTGGGGAGGGATGAGCAGTGCTCTTCCTTCCACCTCTCCAGCACCCTGACGTGTGCTCACACATCCATGTGAATGTAGCCTAAAGGACCCAATCCGATGTTTCAAACTTGCTTGTGTCACTATATGTGATTATAACTTTAGATTGCTTTAAAGAGAATCCGTTATCAGAAACAGGCCTAAAAAAATACTACCAGTAGGTTGTGTAGCAGCTTTACACCTTACAGATCATGTTTCTTTTATAGCCCAGCATGGTTCCATCACCCAGAAAATCATCTCTGAAGTGAAATGTAAGCTGATAGTATAATGTCAAGTCATGCTTTCCCTGCCTCTGAACACCTCTTTCCGTGACTTACATCATGCACAAGTCTTTAGAAGATTTGGTTAGTGATTTCACTGGGTCCAGGACCAGCAATTGCAGTGAAGTGGCATTCTAAAACAGGGAAATCTTGAATTCAGTGATAAACTCTCCACCTCCTTGACTTTATACAACAAATTTAGACTCACTTCAAAGTTGATTTTCTGGATGATGCCACCACCCTGCGCCAAGAAACACGATCTGGAACGTGTTTAGCTGATGTAAAAAATGTAAATTTTGGTGAAAATTTTGAGAAATTAGCGATTTTCTGATTTGTAAATGCTCATCAGTTAGTTTGATGCCTTACTAACTAGGTTACTAACTAACATTAACCACGTCTACTTTTACTACTACTACTTTTATTAGGATGTTAGGAGGCTTACAAATCTATCAGCAATTTTCAACATTTTCATGAAAATTTAAGAGGCCTCAATCATTTTAGAGGCCTATTCATATTTATAGGGATTAAAAGTTGTATTTATTAGAAACTCCTGAAAAAGTACCACATTTTAAAATTGCACCCCTCAAATTATTCAAAACAGCCCATGTTAAGCTTGTGAAATATTTAAGCACTGAACAAGAAAGGAAACAACTTGTAGGTTCTATACGGAATTTTAAAATTGACAAGATCTGATGCTTTAAAATAGCACTTAACTCGGCATGTCCTGGAATTCATCGAACTGCAGGAGGATGCCTTGAAAACTGTTGAGGTTGGTTGGCTTGGGTGCCCACAGAGAGGGCTCTGAGTGCCACCTCTGGCACCAGTGCCATAGGTTCGCCACCACTGAGATAGGGTCTGTAGGTTTGTTCTTAAGTTGAGTTTGTATGCAAGTCGGAACTGTATATTTTATCATTGTAATCCCAGTCAGAACTTTTTTGGTCTCTGTGAAAATTGGATTTTAAAAATGTTGGGTTGTCATAAGAATCAATATTAACACTAAAGCTTCATTACAGACACCTGTGATAACTGTTATAGCTGATTATTGTAGCCTAGGACTAAAGTACAATAAATTTCCAATATCCAGAGGTCCGTTTGTAACTATGGGTCGTATGTAAGTCGAGTGTTCTTAAGTAGGGGACCGCCTGTAATATTCTCTTCTCTAAGCTTCATGCACACATATGCATTTTCTGGGCTGCAAACAACGGGCCATGTGCTGTTGTTTGTGCAGTTTAAGAGTGTCTATGTAACTTTAACCAGTCCAACTTCCTAACACTTTTGACAAAGACACTATTATCAAAGTATATAAGGCCGGAAAAAGATGCCAGTGCATCAAGTCCAACGTTTAAAAATTAAATAAATGTTTTATCCCCATAACCCGTGAAATTTGTTCTTTCCAGAAAGGCATCCAAGCCTCTCTTGAACATGTACATAGAGTCCGCCATAACAACCTCCTGCGGCAGAGAGTTCCATAGTCTCATTGCTCTTACAGTAAAGAACCTTTGTCTATGATGATGGTAAAATCGCCTCTCCTCTAGGCGCAGAGGATGCCCCCTTGTCCTGGTCACAGGCCTAGGTATAAAAAGATCTTTGGAGACATCCTTGTACTATCCGTTCAGGTATTTGTACATGGTAATGAAGTCTCTTCTCGGTCGTCTTTTTTCTAAACTGAATAATAAAAAATTTTGTAATCTGTCATTATATTCTAGTCCCCCCATTGCCCTAATAATCTCGGTTGCTCTCCTCTGTGTGGTCTGACCAGGGATTTGTATAAGGGAAAAACTGTCTTTATCATGAGAATATATTCCTCTCTTAATACATCCCATGATTTTATTTGCTTTAGCAGCAGCAGCCTGGCTCTGGTCACTAAAATTAACTTTACCATCCATACTTTTTGTTTCAATGGCCCAAGTGCATAACTTTACATTTATCTACATTAAACCACATCAACCATTTTTCTGCCCACTCCTCAAGCTTCCACAAATCCCTCTGTAATGCTAAACTATGAACCTCAGTATTTATTACTTTACACAGCTTAGTATCATCTGCAAATATTGAACTTTAAGACATCTTTTTCATGAGCAATCATTGCATCATAATACTTGAATGTGTAAATACTTAATAAAACTTCAATATAGCTGTTGAAAAATATATCAATAAAAATTTAAAAACCCTTTGATGTATGCATATCCTAAAGCAACATAATAAATGAAAATATACTTACTCTTTGTTGGTGTTGTCAACACATGACATATAGAGAACCCTTGCAACATTCTTAGCCTTTGGAGTGGTTTTTGCGTCACAAGATGGACTGTCAGGGAAGAAGCACGAATGGTCACCTCTGTTTTTCTTTAATTCGACCAACACTGTGTCCACATTTAATAACCAAAGCTGTAAGAAAACAGTAAGAATTCAATGAATAAAGGAAAATAATTATGAAAATATTAACAATTTCTACATGCAATCATTCTAAGGGCGAATTCGCATGCACGGCGGGCTCACAGGAGAGGAGGAGGGGTTGAACGCTATCTCCCCATAGAGATATATAGCGCACGACACCGTATTTGCCGGCCTATGGGAGACGTATATACGGCGGCCGTGTGAATTCACCCTAACACAGATTTATACACAGAAACCAATTTATAGGAACATACAGTATATACACACACCATATACACATTTATACCACCGTATAGCAATAAATACCATCCCAGAAACCAAATACTGCATTCAGAGCAGACAAAATAGTGCAGACCCCAGAATGGGGTAGGGGAGACCACATAGCAGGCTTAAAAAAGCGAGAGACCCCACAGATAATAATACGGGAGACTTCCAGAGCAGAAAATTAATAACACTGTAGTTCCCCCTAATACTGAAAACCCCAGAGCAGATTAAAAAAAAGTTCTCTCTTACAAATAGTGCATACACATTATATAAACGCAGTATTTACACATTTATACAGTATACACATATATAGTATATAACATATTAAAGGACACCTACCGTCACAGATATACCTATTAAGGTAGATCCAGTGGCATGATCACCTAATGTATAGTAGGATAGCCCTTTTTAGGGCTAATCCTTTAGATCCCTGTAACTTTTATAATCTTTTATCACCCTAATATGCAAAGTTCTGAAGAGGCTACTGGGGTGTGGATTAGCCGGAGTCGGCGCTACAAGGTAAGGCTACTTAGCACCCCAGTAGCTTCTTTCAATCCTCCTACCAAGAGATCTTCTGCGCGTAGCTCCTCATAGTTGCGTGCACTCTATGGAGAGCTGGCAGCTGTGAGGTCTGGCTTCGATGCTGGAGCTACTGCGCACGTGCAGAACTTTGGCTTCCCGAACGAGTGCATGCAGCTACAAGGAGCTGTAAGCTGAAGATGTCTTAGCAGGAGGATCAAAAGAGGCTACTGGGCGTGGAGTAGCTGGGCCATGAAGCGTAAGCTCTGGCTATTCCATAAAGTAGCGCATTTAGAGCGCACAGTAAAAGTTATAAAAACTGAGCCCACAAGAAAGTGCCACACATGCGGGGTTTTTGGGCAATTTCACCACATTTTGAAATTTACTGAGAAGTAAATTTGTTATGCAGAAAATAAGTCCTCACAAAGCTCTGTACACAGAAAAATGAAAAAGATATCGATTTTTATTAACGTGGAGAGCAAAAAAGAAACGAAAAAAACCATGCGACACAAAGGGGTTAAAGTTTTTTTTAATTGGAAAGAAAAATTTAATAAACCAAAACAAAATATGTACTATATACTAAATTATGTCAAGTTACTTTGCTGCAGGAAGAAGATATCCAAATTGAGCTTCTTAGACTATATTTACATGATAGTTTGGGATACGCTGAGCGTAACCATCAATATACGGTGGTAAGATCATCCTTTTCCCCTTTAACCAGTATGTGTTGCGTGCCGTGTAAAACACAGGAACAATGACAAAGCAAGCAATTAAAGGACATCTACCACAAGGATTATAAATCAAGCACACTGACATACTGGTGTGTACCCCCTCTGACGGGATCTGCTCTTCTTCTTATGCCCTGGTTTTTTTTAAGGCTTGTCAAATTATGCAAATGAATCTGAGGGGCTTTGGGCTCCATAGGTGTTAATGGAGCCTAGAGCCCCGCAAGCTCATTTGCAAAATTGTTAAAGACTTTTTTTTTCTTAAAACCAAGAGTATAGAAGGCTTAAAGAAGAGCAGACCCTGTCAGAAGGGGCACACATAAGTGTGTCAGTGTGCATGGTTTACAATCCTTGATTCTAGTGGTAGACGTCCTTTAACCCCTTAATGATACGTGACGTATTACTAGATCACTTATAGGCTGCGGGTGTTGGAGAGAGCTCACGGGCTCCACATCCAGCGAGCATTTGCTGCATATTGCAGTAAAAAATAAAAAATAAATACAATAAAATAAATGACAAGAATAAGCGTTTATCTCAGGAGCAATGGGTACTTGTTTGGGGGCTTGTTTGCCCACACACCCTTGAGTCTCACATGTGAAAGCAGGCAGAGAGCCAATCCATAGAGTTTTTTAAAAACATGCTGGCGCACATTTACTAAGGTGCTTGCACCAGTTTTATTGCAGTTTGTACAACTGCCTGCGCCACATTTCTGTCGCACTCGACCATTTTGTGGCGCAGCTGCACTATTCTTCATGCAATACAAATTTCTGCTCTGTAATGGGTGTTCTGGTGTACAGTCAGACCATGCGACACATTTATCATGCAAAGTCCAACAGAAGTGTGTGGCAGGCACTAGGTTAAAGGTGCACAAAAAAAAAGTGGTGCACCCAGTCAGGGCAGGGCAGGGAGCGCCAGGTTCATGAAGAGAGGGCACCAGAAATCCTGAATCTGGGGTCCCCTGCACACTACACAGGCACTGTTTTTAGTAAATGTGGGCCACTGTGTCTTTGGGAACCTGTCACCCCTGTTCAAGGCTGCACTTTATGAACATGTTCAGTAGTGAATATCCTTTGGTACAGATGAGAGGAAAAAGTGAAGGATTGTCCACTCTCATGTTAGAACTGTGACCTTAGTCAGTGACTTTTTTGGTGGAGTTGAAGTCGGAGCTAGGGAAATTGAGGAGTTGGAAGTTTCGCGTCATGACTCCAGTGATTCAACCAAAACGTATTAATGCAGCCTAAGGACCTGATCTGTCAGAAACAAGTAAGATGACTAACTTTTACTGTGAGTTTAGGTACACTGATAAAGAAGAATAATTATATGGACAAAGGTCACATTAACACCTTTACAAGTATCTATGATGCTTGTACAGGGAGTTTTACTCCTCCTAACTCACTCAATCCTGGCCGTGAGCTGGCCCCCATAGAAGGTCATGTGAATGGAGTAGAGTAATTCAGTATTGGCCACTGATGCTTCAGTCACAAGATCTTGCACAGAGGCCGGTTGTTCTGCCTGCTGCTAAGGCATAGTGCAGGTTCGGTGGTATCAACGATAGACTGGTATGGTAAAGGGGAGGGGGGGCAGTGTAAGCCACAGTCTGGTCTGTGGGTTGGAATAGTTTTGGCAGCGACATCAGCCATAGTCAGTGGGTTGAACTTTCTGAGAGGACACACAAAAAAAAAGTTGAGCACCACCTTGTTTAATACATGATGGAAGATTACCATAATTGCCTCAATTTGTTATTTAAGCACAATAGACCCTGACTGTAATTATTTTCTTGCATGACTAACTGTACTCTAACATTATATTTGGCTATGAGTTATTTATTTGTAATACTGAAAATTTCAGACTATTCCTTGGCTAAAAATGCTCCTCAAAATGGTAAGAGGAGTATTTATACTCTCCTGGAAAAATATTAGTGCGACCTCTGGGTGCTGGTCAAGTTTCTAATTTAAGTTAATATTATATAATTTTTTATATGGTTCCATGAAAATTTAGCAAGCGCAGAGCTCCCAGCACCTGGCAAGTCACCAGCAGCAGATCAGCAGCTACTATGCTTGTGCAGAGCTCCATTGCTGTTGGAGAGGCAGCAGAAGAACGGGCTGGAACGTGAAGAGACAGGTCTGTAGTGCCTACTGGCGGTACTGGCATTCACACTCAGAGCTGTCTGAGGCTACTCCAAGTAGCCTCTGAAATTTAATTAGCATATTTTAGGATTAAACTTTATTTCTATTTGTAATTTTAGGTGATATGGTGCTGACTTTTTAACTTTTTACCAGCAGGTATTACTGTGCGGGGAATATTCTGGTGACATGTCTTCTTTAGCACCCAGTAGTATACTCCACATATCTCACAATATTATCTGCATAATCCACATGATCTTAATGATCAAAAATCCATATTTTATTAAATCTTTTAGTATAATTGATTTTTTTTTCTATTTATAATGCACTTAATATTGACTTTTGTAAAGGACACCATATGCAGGAAGAATCAGACACTCAAAACCTGAGAACATTGTCATTGAAGAAGTGAAAAATTATCCCTTATGTTAACTGCATCTGCTATTTTTTCTTTTTTTGACTGTGCAAATATATGATATGGAGCAGCAACTGTTAACAAAAGAAAGAACAAAATACTGAAATGTGATTATCTTCTTGGCCTCTGTTTCAAAAAAAGAATTCTCCTGTCCCCCCCTCACACTAGAGTGACATTACATCCTAAGGCTACATTCACGGGAAAGGAGGGGTATCCCTCTCCATAGAGATACATGGCGCATAGCGCCATAATATGGGGAAAGATAGGACATGTCCTATCTTTTCCCCGGGTACGGAATGTGCATCATTGCCGGCCTATGGGGGACATTTATACGCGGCCGTATATACGTCACCCAATGGTCATGTCAATGCAGCCTAACTGTGATTCTATTACAATAATATATTACAAAATAGAAAAAAAATGGGATGTTCTGCAAAGGACAGTTATTATCTACCCACAAAGTAAAGGATAATGTTTATGATCCCTGGAACAAAGGAACAAATGGCACAGCCATATGAAGGACTGAACACAGCAGTGGACACCCATGCACTTCATGCAATGTTGATCAGTGGTTCTCAATACAAGAATTGATATGCAGCACTCCCTTCTTTTTGCTTTCATCTTTGTTTTATTTGCACATGTTGAACAGTATGGATAACATAGCAATATAGCACATACATAGGTCCCTTTGGAGTTAGACGTCGCTGCAGTTTTCTACTGCTCTCATGCTAGCCGTGGGAGCAGGAACGGGTCTCCGGTTGTCAGAGACAACAAGAGACCCTAGGGAGAAGGGAGAAATGGTTTATTACCGCTTCTCCCTTCTCCACTCCTCACAGCATTGCACTGAAGGAGAGCGACTGCCGGGTTTAAAGGGGTCAACCAGAACTGCTGGGTCTAAATAAGACCCAGTCCAGCTCTGATAAACATCAGCAGCAACAGGTGCTGGTTTCCCCCGAGTCTCTTATAGATGCCTCAATTACAGGCTGCGGTCACACGTTACATTTTATTTGCGTTTTTAAACAGCTGAAGAGATTTGCCCAATTACATTGTTGTCAACATTGCGTTTACAAAACACATGCATTACCGCCTTGTTAACACATATGTTAATGTAGTATTAACACATGCATTAACATTGCCTTAATGCTTGTATTTTGTAAACGAAATGTTGACAACAATATAATTAGGCAAATCTCTTCGTCAGCTCTTTGAAAACGCATGCATTAAACTCAAACAAAACGCAAAGTGTGACTGCAGCCACAGGGGGAAAACCATGTAAAAGAAAGAAAAAAAAACTGTGCAAATGTCCCCCAGGGGTCTTTTTATTTGACCGAATGGGGGGACATATATAGTAAAACACACAAAGAAAATATTATTATCAAAACGACCAAAATAAAATAGGGAGTTCATTAATAATGTTCATTTTGAGTTTCAAAATTTAAAAAATATGTACTAAAGTTACAAAAAGGCTTATTTCCACTTTTAACCTCAAATAAAACAAAAATGTTAAGATAGCGCGCAAAAAAAGTTATGGTCCTTAAATTCCCAATAAATGCCCGGTCATTAGAGCCTCTTCAAGCTGCGTCATTAAGAGGTTAAAGCAAAATAGGTTTGCAGATGTTTGGGTACAAAAGACCCTTTGCTACGTCTACCTCAGTGGGAGGTGTAGAAAAGCTACATCTTACAGCTGGATGTAGGTAGATTAAAAGGAAATCTGCCATCATAATCAAGCATGGATAAATTAGGGACACTTATTCATAGATCCAGTCTCTGGTAATCTTCTAATATTTGTTATCCATGGCCTCCTTCCTTCTGAAAACAACTTTTAAAATTGTGCTATTGATTCTGAAGGGATCTGGGATTATCAGGGTCCCTCAGTGCTGCAGATAACAAGGGATGTTACAATAAGCAGAACATGTTTCACCTAACCCCCTGCTTGGGTAATCTAGCAGCAGCAGAAAGTGCATGGGAGGGGAGACCTGCTTTGCTCATTGTAATAGCCTGTGAAGCAGCAGTATGAAGGTGCTCTGGAAACACCATCCCAGTTCCCTTCAGGCTCATTAGAATAGTTATTGAGTTGGTTTCAAAAGGAGGTCATGGATATAGGAAACATAGGAAAATTAGCAGAGTCACAGTGCCTAGATCTATAAGCAAGTGTAAATCTAAAAGTCCAACATAGCCCAGTATATACCTGTATTTTGCAATTTAGAACAATCTACATTTATATGCATCGATACATATGCTTATGGGCAGTTTATTACTTTTCTGCCACCTACTGATCAAAGTTTGTTACTGCAGATGTATTGCTTCACAACTTTGTGCTTGCTCAAGAAGTGTAGCAGCAGAATGCCAGATATATGCCATCTCTAAATTTTTTGGAGTGTTGCCAAGTTGCCCACAAATGCATAGGATGCATATTATCCATTGCAACAAGTGTCAGTCCCAACTGCAATACAGCAGCATTTGCCAGCCACCAGTGGCGTAACTAGAAGCTGATGGGCCCCAGTGCAAAGTCTGTGCCAGGCCCCCGACTATAATGTAGGGTTTATAGTACTAGTCTTCTCATATGGGAAAGTGACATCATAAGGGCCCCCTAAACCTCTTGGGCCCGGTTGGGATCGCAACCTCTGCACCCTCTCAAGTTACGCCAATGCCAGCCACTCATGATGCCATGACTTTATTTCAGCCAAGGATGCCAGCCATTTATTCACACATCAGATTTCATACCAGCCACAGATACCCCCATAGCAGTTGTGTACCAGCCACATCTATTAGCTCAGGTACTCCATAAAAGCATGTTTCCCTATAAAAGCTTGTGTACTTAGAACTGCATCAAAGCCACAGGTACCCAAAGAAGGCTGACAATCAGCCACAGGATCAGCTGCCCAGCTTTGCCTTCAGTGTCAGGGGCCATACACATGATAGTGCCTAAAACAGAAGTCTCTGCCAGCTATAAAGTGGCCATGCCACAGTACCCGGGTTCTGCTCCTATTTAAAGGACATCTACCATCAGAACTACTGATTCACTTATGGTTGACTGCCTTCATCAAAGTGCTCGTTACCTTGTCTAGGGATGGCATCTTTTTTGATGGCATCTTGAATTCAGGAATGGCCGTATTGCCCTAAAAATAACTTTAAAATATAAATGTGTAAAAAAATATGTAAATGAGCCTGAAGTACTCTGGCCAATATCACCTGAGCTCCGCCGTGTAACAATATATTCACGCATTCTCTCTCACTATTCTGCCTTGTCCTGCCCGCAGAGCCACAGATATTCAGTGACGTCACCTCTGCAGGCAGGATGAGAGGGAAATAGTGAGAGTGGGGGTTATGAATATATATCACGGCAAAGCCAAGAAATAATGTAAATGAAAATATGTAAATGAGCCTGAGGAGCTCCACCCGACGTCACCAGAGTGCCTCAGACTAATTTACATAACTTTATAAAGTTAGCCCAAAAAATCTGTTCCTAAATCAAAGACGAAAGATTTAATCCCCTAGACACGGTAACAAGCACTTCCAAGAGGGCAGCCAACCATCAGTAATTCTGACAGTAGATGTCCTTTAAGTGAACTAGAGCTGAGAATAGCCTGGAATAGCTGATCAATCCATTGTCAATAGTATCAGGAATATTTCACTTCAGAAAATATATACTGCCTGTGCATCCAAACCCACATTCAATATGGCAGGTACTATTTAAAGTATAAGTATAAAGTGACTTACTTTACGTCAGAAAATTAGGACACAATTCTGTCGGCCCAGCAGTACTTCTGGTGCACGTTCTTTTTGTCGCTAAGCCACACCCTTTTGTTAGCCTAGTCGTAGGAAAGCCAGAAAACTGTCCAAAATCCTTAATAAATGTGATGCAGACAGTTTTTTAGAGCAAACTACAACAGAATTCTGTTGTAGACAGCTTAATAAGTCTCCCCCATTGTGTGAAGGCAGCCTCCAAGAGTTCTGACACAATGAATATTACAGAAGCATGAAAGCTAAAGGGATTCGGAAAAAGTCACTTTTATGCTGCAGCCCTGTTTTTTTGTGTAGTTTTTTAATCATTAAAATCTATATGAAAATACCCAAGAGATCCACATTAAAACTTGTGGACTTTCCTGAACATTGTATCAGATCACAGGTGAAACTGCGTGTGGACAAACCACAAGTAAACGCAATACATTTAACACAAAAAAACATAATCTCCTTCATTATACCTGTAAGACATGAAAAGTCTATTCATCAGTAGTAGTTATCTATTTTGTGTCTCACTGTTTTTTTTTTTTTTTTTTTTTAGCAAAATGCACACATTCTTACAATTTTTTATAAAACGGAAAAATTATTTTTTCACATAGAACAACTAAATCCAGCAAAAGTAAGTCTTAATTGCAGCAGTTTTCCATTACAGTTTTTGCAGTGCACTTTAATGTTTATGTATAATCCATCTTACACACACAGCAGAAAACTAATTACATCAACTCCTGTAGTTTTCAAAGATGCATAAGGTTGCAAAAAAAAAAAAACCTAGCAAAAAATTTAAAAGAGCATACTAAATATAATTTTCACTATAAATCTGGCAACAAACTTGCTGAAAAAAGGCCATTATATTAGTGGAAAATGAAAAAATTAATTCATGGGGAGATAAACATGCCTATAAAACAAAGATAAAAAATCCAAAAGATCTTACAGTACTTGTACAGAAATAAAAAAATAAAGGGAACACTAAAATATTACATCCTAGATCTCAACTAATGAAATATTTAAAATGAAAATATATCAAATGGAGGTCTGGATTTGGAATGTTACTCAAAATCAAAATGGAAAATCAAATTTCGGGCTGAACCAACGTCAGTGGACAAGACATGGAAATGAGGCTCTGTAGAATGTATGGCCTCCACGTGCTCATATGCCTCTACTATATGTCCTTACAATGCCTGGGAATGCTTCAGACTAGATGGCAGATTTTCTCCCTAGTTATCTCCTCCCAGACCCGGACTAAAGCATTAGTCAACTCCTCAACATTCTGCGGTGTGACGCGGCATTGGGGTATGGAACGAAGACAGGATGTGCTCGATTGGGGAATGGGCAGGCCAGTCCATAGTGCTATAATGCCTTTATCATGCAGGAACGGCTGACAAAATACAGCCACATGAGATAACCCAATTACCCAATTACAAATTACCTAGTTGGGCGACCCCAAATGGTTAAAATGGGTCCGTTGGTATCAGAAATTGAAGTAAGCAATGTCAGGGGTCCACATAGCATGGTGTTTTTTATTTACCTTCTACACCAGTAAATTTCAATACAGCTCTCTCACGTGTCATGTTAAAACATTTGTGGATGACACAGTAATCTTTCTATTGTATTGGTGAACTCGGGACATCAACACGATTACAACCTGTGATACAGCAGGGATCAATAAGTTACTGATTAAATTGTCATGTTGGCACTTTGGACATACAAGTGGGTTTTGGTTGTAGTTTGGGCACTCTTTCTCCAAAAGGTTCACCATCACTGGGTTAAGGTATTGCATAAAAAAGGAAGTTATGGTCCATAAACCAATAAGTATGACAATTATCTAAAAATTACCCAGACATTAAAGCCTTAAGGGGTTAAAAACACACCTTCAGAGTAATATATACATGTATATGTCATACTTGTCCTATGTTAACTAGATGATCTTGCATCAGCTAAAGCTACAACATAATATCATTTAATACATACGTAGATGTGACAATAAATTATTTTTCTCTTATTTTTTTTATCTTGCTTTGTTATTGCTCTGTAATATCTTATTTTATATGTATTTTGTTCATTTTAAATCTGTAACAGGCTGTAAAATATGATGGCCCTAAATAACGATTATTATATATTCTAGAATTCTACATTTTGCCAATTCCATTAAACCAGATATGCGACTTAAGAAAACAAAATTCTCAAATCGCTCATGGGACTTCTGGATTCTATAGATGCCATCCAAGCTATATACGAACTACTATTTGGTTGCATACCTGGCACTTTTATCTCAAAAGGCAAAAAAAAACACCAAAAATCCCATTTTCCACAGCTGCTCATTAACTAATGGAGAAAACAATGTGACCTCATAGCTTTCCTTTAAGATGGACGCCATATTTTTTTCTTGACACTGGCGGTATCTGTGCCTGCTTCCATTTTTGTATCTCATGGTAATAGACATTTCATCACCCTGGATGTCCAATGGATGTGGAGAGGAGACAAAAGATGCCATAACATTATGTCTAAAACAGGGTTATGCCTGATTTGCACAAACGCATTAGGTGAGAAAACCTCTGCAGGCCTCTGCTTTTTATTTTTTTTTCTATAGAGTAACTTAAATTCAAAGTAACCGGAAGAAACTCGCATATTTCCCATGCACAGTACAAGTCTTGATGAAATAGGGCTTAAAAGGAAAACTACCAGTTAGTATACCAAAAAAACAAACCAGACATTCTCACCTACGCTCCTCTTCATCTTGATCCTGGGGGTTCCCTTCGCTAGTCTTGACTCACATAGAAAAAAAGACTTATAATTAGCAGCCCAGAGCTTGGGGACAAGCTGTCCGGCCCTCCCGGCTGCTAATTATCCACGCCCCCACACCTACCTCACTTGCACCTCCCTCTCCTTCTAGCATGGGAGAGTTAAGTATGAAAGGCGTGCATAATTAGCAGCCTGGAGCGCCAGACATGCTAATAAGAAGTATTTTTCTAAGCACCCCAGCATGTCAACATTAAAGAAGACAACTGCCTGAGGAATGCAGGTGAGTACCATATGTCTGGTTCGTTTTTTGGTATACTAACTGGTAGTATTGCTTTAAAGGAAATCTATCATAAAAATCCATCATGATAAACCAGGAACACTTATTCATAGATCCAGGAACTGTGACTGTGGTAATCCTCTTGTACTTGTTATCCATTCTTTTTAAAATAAACATTTAAAACAAGATGGAAATGCTAATGAGCCAGAAGTGCTATGGGGGTTGGGTGGGAGGGGTTTAACATAGCGCCTGCGTGTTTTAGCTTACACTGTGCAGAAGTACTAAACCTTGTCTACTGCATGAAATTACAGCAGGAAGAGGTGAGAGGGAAGTGCTGAGGAAGCAGGTGGGAGGGGGAGTGGCAGCCTGTGACACACCCCTAGAGACCTTCTGGCTAATAAGCATAATTTTAAAAGTTGATTTTACTTGGAATGAGGTTATATATAAGAAACAGAAGAAGATTATACTATAAGTTTACCTTGAAATCATGTTGTATGGTTGAGAAGATGGCAGAATCAAAACTTCAGTAATGTAATATTTAACAGCATCTAAATAAAAAACATAGAAAACAATGAGCATGGCTTCAAAAAACTATGAAAATTAAACAACCAAAAAAATATGTACATTTAATATAGATAAAGTAAAACATTTAAATGTGCAAACAATCTGTAGGATAATATTGTGAAGAATTGGTGGTAAAAATGACTCATCTCTGGATGGTGATGCTCAATTTCTCTATTTCTTCATACCTTAAATAACATCATGAGCCACTACTGACTAGTGTAGTAGAGCCAAAATTTTCAATCATTACAGATGACACAGTGGATGATAGTACCATGATTTGTATGGAGTGGTTTTATCGGAAATGACGGGCTAGTTCACATCAATTTTCTAATTTTGTGACCGACTAGTGGATAAAGTGCTGTTATGGGTTGTAGATTTCATCATTAGGCATATAGAATCCATCACGCACCATTAACTATTACACCCTCAAAGAGATCTGTATACATTCCCAAGCCCAATAATTTCCCCTCTTCGTTCCGGAGACCATTATTGAAATGACTGCAATATTTTCCTGTTTATCTTCAAATATATAAATGAAATCTTATAAATTCCAGCGTAAAAGGCTTTATGTGACTTCAGATCATCCAGCCTTGTACAGAATTTACAGCAAGACTGACTACAAAACTGAAGCTTACAAAGCGTCAAGATATATAATCTGGGTCACCAATGCCCTTGACAATGAGAGTGTGAATCTACCTGCTTCATTCAACATGCAATGCACTGATCAATCATCCGCCACAATTCTCTTGGGTTTAATTTGCAAATAATGGGCCATTTAGAGAAGGCATTCAATGAATATTCTGCGTTTCTTCCCCAGTTTAAAAAAATCCAGTGACAATAGCAAGTGACTTGATGTAGTGAGAGTGTGAAAACTTTGCCTTATCTTTTCTTTACAATACTACAGCTTATGTAAGGAGCAGCTGGCCGCGTCCTTAACAAGTAAGCAGAATGTGCCTTTTATTGTCAGCCTGGTATTAGGAATGTTTCTCTTTTACATACCTGATGACACCGACTCTCCCAGTATTGCTCTGCACCGCTTGCAAACGACTTTGGTATTTTCCTTTGATTTCTGCAAGCCAGAAAAATGTCACTTAAATGTCACATTACACCTTTCGTTAAAGAATGTATAATTTTATATATTCTCTCTGGAGGGCAGACTGAACTTTATGGTGCTCTTCCTCTAGTGCTGACATTCAGTGACATCTGTCTTTTTTCAGCACCCACTTGTCTAAACTCACCATATAACAGAAATATCCTGGCACAATGTACTATCACTACACCGCTCACAAAAATAATACTTTTTCTAAGGTCAGAGTAACTTTATAGGTTCTGCTAACTCCTTTACAGCCCGTGTTGAACGTCTAATGCTGCTGGTACATGACACTATAAGGTCAGAGAGCATTGGCAAAGTAAAAAACACAAATAGAAATAAAACAAGATTATTTAACATACCCATGGATCCCATTTTCTTCGTTTACACCCCTGTGACATGTGGCACATGAACAGAAATTAATAGGTTATAGTGATAGAAAAAAAAAATCAAGTTTCAAGCTTATACCTCATAGATTCCAAGAGATCCACATTCTTCATATAGGTAAGTAAAACAACAGTACTTTTTAGTACTTCAAATAAATAAAAAGGGCTATCTTCGACCACTTTGTATGAGATCAATTCCAATGAAGGCCAGAAGATGAGAATGGTGTCTTCTGGCCATTGTTTGGATTAATCGTATACAAAGCACTTTTTTATTCATGTTTGTGAGTACAATAAAATATATTATATATACATATATAGATTTTTTTTTTAAAAAGGGAGTCGTGTTGAAGATATCTCTTTTTATTGTTTACTTAAAGCACTTAACTGTACTGTTTGTTTTACATATGTACATATAAAGCATCTGGATCTCTTGGAATCTATGAGCTATAAAGCTTGGCACTTGTTTTTTTGCATTGACTTCATGCCATAGCTCATGTCATATTATTTCGTGTTGCTTTTTTATACAGTGATATCACCTTTCCTAGAACAGCAACTGGCTGCAGTCACAAAATCCCTGGTACCTCCACCCTGGCCAAGTGTAAACAAAGAGAATGGTGGCATCACTGTCGGAACAGATGGCTGGAGCAGGGCAAGTACAGGCAGTCCCTGGGTTATGTACAAGATAGGTTCTGTAGGTTTGTTCTCAAGTCAGAACAAGGATTAACACTAAGGCTTAATTGTAGACACCTTTGATAACTGTTACAGCTGATTATTGTAAACTAGGGCTAAAGTACAGCAAATTACCAGAGGTCGGTTTGTAACTAGGGGTTGTCTGTAAGTTGGGTATTCTTAAGTAGGGGACCGCCTTACATATTAAAAACAAGCATAAAATCCTGTAAATTGTAGACCTAAAGGGTTCAAATTTCAAGTAATCTTCTGTATATGATTTGTCCAAGATTATGGAAGATAATATGTCTAGTATTTTACAGACCTACATTTAAATGTAAGTTTCTATTTAAGACCCCTAGAGTACATGTCTAACAGCGTAGTCAGAGCATTAGCTTCCTCACGTTAAAGTGCAGAATAAATGCAAGCAGCAGGGCTCATTGCCATTTAACTCCCACAGGAAGATATGATCTAGCACTGACATGTAATATTGTCAGGGAAAATTAATAACATCATTTCACCCACAAACTTATTTCACACGGTATTTGATAACAGCCTTTGGAGCCTCTAACTGAGAGATTAAGAGCCCCCTTCTGCCTGAAATAAACCTCATCTGAGATAATAAAGTTATACTGGGCAATATAAATGTACCAATTAGTTGATGTCATTAACACTAATAACTTACTGAGACGTTTGCATCAACGCGGTGAGGAACAGATGACATCTCATTAGTCTCTCTAGGGGGGTCTGAAATATTTGCTTTATTCACCAAAAGGAAAGTGTCTCCCAGAAAACAGTCGTTAACCTTGGGCAGGCAACTTCGATTGGCAAAGGGATCAGGGTGGCAGCACCATTCTTCAACCAGAGAACTCCAGTTTTCACTGGGTAGAGGAAGGACTCGGAGAAATTGCCTGCAACCAAACCAAAGAAAGGAATTTAACAATTCAGAGCGTGAAAGTAGGTAAAACAATTATAGAATCACTTGAGAAGAAAGTGGGTAATGTATCTCTGAATCACAGCACTGAATGTATAAGTGGCATTAGAAATGGTTGATAGTCTAATATTCAAAAAGAACCTCAATCCACTCAAAATAAATACTGTATATACTCAAGTATAAGCCGACCAGAGTTTAAGCCGAGGCACATAATTTTACCACCAAAAACCTGAGGAAACCTATTGACTTGAGTATAAGCCGGGGGTGGAAAATGCATTGGTCACAGCCTTCCAGTATATCGCCAGCCAGCCCCCAGTAGGGTATATCTAGCCCCCTGTAGTATATAGTCAGCCCTCTGTAGTATATAGCCAGCCATTCCCCTGTAGTATATAGCCGGCCAGCCCCCTTAAATATATAGCCTACCAGCCCCCTTTAGTATATGGCCAGCCCCTTTTAGTATATAGCCTGTCAGTCCCCTTTCGTATATAGCTTGCCAGCCTCCTTTACTATATAGCCATCCACCCCCCTTAAGTATATAGCCAGCAGGTCCTCTTCTTGCTTCAGCTCCAGGTCAGCGACAGGTCCGGGTCCTTGAACGCAGCCCGGCCGGCGCACACTATGAATTTAGCCGCAGCTGATGTGATAGCTGCGCGGACGCCACGTACGAACCTGCCGCTACTGACGGAACAAGAGAAGACCTGTGGGGCTCCCGGAAAGGAGAGTTTTGCCTTTTTTTTTTCTTTTACTCCAGCATAAGACGAGTTTGAGGTTTTCTGCACATTTTTTTTGCTGAAAAACTTGGCTTACAATCGAGTATATATACGGTATACTGCATTAAAACTATAATTAAAAAGCATTGCCTTTATCACTAAATGGTTCCTTTCCATGGCTATAATGTTAAAAAAATAAACGTTCCTCAATGGGATTCATGTTAAAAGCCATGTGAGCCCTCACCCCCAGACTATGGAAAACCACTAGGGTCCGACTGTTTAGGTAAACTAACCCTCTTGCACAGACTAGAGGAACTCACGGCTGATTCCCACAGCACAGGAGCAACCCAATCACTTGTTTGGGGTTTGTGGCTGAAATTTAAACAATCCCCTTAATTCTTATTCTTCTCCTGTACTCCCCTGCTACAGATGGCTCTTGTGAGTTATCTCTCATCTTTCAGAACATTTGACTGATGTTATTGCCCCTTAAAGGGAAGGGGGGTTCACATTAAAGATAGAGCTCAGTCTGCAGTTCTTTTCACGCGCGTTCTGTGAAAAACACATTGAAATTGCATCGAAAATGCATTGAAAACGCACATGAAAAACTGAGGTGAACAAACTCTGACTGAAAACTGTCAGTTTTTCACTGACCAAATCCTGATCGCACCCTGATCAGACTCTGACGTGATATGCAATGTAAGTGTGTGGAAGAGGTCTTAGTATATCACTTTTTTTATGTACATCCCTTTTTGTACTTTATTCTACAAACATGGGTGCCCCACAATGTTAATATTGCTTGTTCCAATAAAGAATGATCTAAAAAAAAAGCAGTTTGTAAACTTGCATGCAACTCAGCGGATGTGGGTCCAATCACACAAAGTCCTGCTGTGATAAATATGGCCAGGTCATCAGTGTTGATGCAAATTCCCTATTCCCTTCAGCCTCATCCCAAATAGCCTAATTGAGCTAAAGATAGAAGTGTCACAAACTCCACATGAGGTTTAGCCTCAAAGAAATTTCGCAGCCAGCTTCCCTCTATTTAGTTTGGCAACAGACAAAGGATTTTAAAAATTTCTCCAAGGTCCTGGATACCAGGTAGGAAGGTCTTCAGAACCCTACTATGGGTGTGCAGGGGTGTATCGGCACCTAATATGATCAGAGCAGCCCTGAGGCCAAGGCTCTTTATCTGGGGAAACAATTCACCATCACAACAAGCACAGGAAGGATCTTGAAGTGTGACCTCTCTGTTCCCATTAGGCCCACACAGGGTAACCAACATACTGCATTCTGATACTTGTAGTCCTACCCGTGTGTTTCTACTCTGCTTAACTGTGTGTGTATATATATATATATTAAAGCAATTAAATCTAAAATTTTACCTGCGTTGCTAATTTATCTCGATCCACGAATCCCCACGGACGTGTCTCAGTTATATACATGCTACCTGGTTGATTCCTCACACTATATAATCCCATTACGGACCAGGCTTATATTCAAGGAGAGCTGGTGGCAGATTATTTGGGTTGAAAAAGTTTGTTTTCACTGGGGCTAGGTCCTTCAGCCATTCAGAGTTGCAATTTATTGTTGTGCGGACAACGCTAAATCACTTCCTGCACCTTCCAGAACCCCTGCGTCCTGGGAGTGTCCATAAAAGGATAATTAATTGACCTTGTGTACCCCTCAGCAGTCCACATTTTCTTCACACCTGCATATTAAAATTTAATGGTATTGGCCTGCCTCCTTCCTAATTGACAGGTCTCACTGCTAGGTTACTCAATGACATGCTGCTGTGTGAAACATTAAGAGTGAGCTCTGTTACATCATTAGGGACTTCATGTCATGTGAACAGGGTGATCTAAGGCCCTGTCACATTTGCAACTTCTACCACATGTACATATTGCTCAAAAGTTTGAGGTCACCCAGATAATTGTGTTTTCCATGAAAAATTGTACTTTTATTTTTTCTAATGAGTTGCAAAATGAATAGAAAATACAGCCCAGACATTGACAAGGTTTAAAATATTTTTTCTTCATGTGAAATAATCATATTCTCCTTCAAAGTTTGCTTTCATCAAAGAATGCTCCCTTTGCTGCAATTCCTGCATTTCAGACCTTTGGCATTCTAGCTGTTAATTTCACACCATGCTTCCAGAAGCACCCCCAAGCTGGATTGGCTTGACGTGGATGCTGCTCCCACAACAACTCAATGGGGTTGAGATCTGATGACTGGGCTGGCCACCCCATTACAGATAGAATACCAGCTGCCTGCTTCTTCCCCAAATGGTTCATGCAGAATTTTGAGGTGTACGTTGGGCGATTGTCCTGTTGTAGGACGCAATTGGCACCACGGGGTATGACATGGTATTGCAAAATGGAGTGATAGCCTTCCTTATTCAAAATCCCTGTTACCTTGTACAAATCTCCCACTTTACCATCACCAAAGTAACCCCAGGCCCCCCAGGTTGTTCTGCATCTCACAAATGTTCTTCTGTGTGATCCAAACACCTCAAACTTAGAGTTGTACGTCTATTACATTTTTTCCAATCTTCCTCTGTCCAATTTCCAAGTTTATTTTGCCCATATTAATCTTTTTCTTTCATTAGCCAGTCTCAGATATGGCTTTTCCTTTGCCATAGTACCAAAGCAAAAAAATAGAGAGCAGACTGCCACAAATCCCATAAAATAATTTTATTAGCAAACCAATTTAAAACTATTCATACACAAAATAATAATGTGGATGAATGCATAGAAAACATTGGTGCTGGGCAGCAGGTCGAAAATGCATAATTCCGGAGTATTATATGTATATAGGGGTATCTACTAAGGTATATCCCAGAATGTAGGGATAAAACTACTTCAAAATACGTAAAAGTATCACCAAAATATCCAAAGGTGTTGGAGGTATCAGAAAGTGCCAGAGTATTAAAGCAAAAAACGATCCAGTATATTACCTCCGGAAAATGGAGAGAGACCACGCTGCCCAGCACAGATTTTGTCAAGGCTTTGTATTTAGCTGCAGATAACAGCACGATTGTGTGCAATATAATATATGCTCATTATACTTTCCATTAAGTCTATTGTTTTGGTTGAGTTTTTTGCCACCCAGCATCGTGGAGTCACCTCTTCACTGTAGAGATTGACACTTTGGCGGGTACTATATAATGAAGCTATCAGTTGAGGAGATGTGAAGTGTTGGTTTCTCAAACTAGAGATTCAACTGGACTTGTCTTGTTGCTTAGTTGTGCAGCGGGATTCCCCACTTATTTTTCTACTCTGGTTAGATCCCGTTTGTGCTCTCTTCTGAAGGGAGTAGTACACACTGCTGTAGAAAATCTTCAGTTAATTGGCAATTTGTCCCATGGAATGGCCAAGAATAGACTATCGAGTTTTACATGAAAACTTTTTTCCGGCCATTGTAGAGTGAGAGAGTGTAGAGAGAGAGAGACTCATAGAACAAACAAATGTGATTCTCCAAATTTCCAACATGCTCAAAGGAAGGTCAGCTTTATAGCTTTTCTAATCAGCCAAACTGTTTTCAGCTGTGCTAGGATACTTGAACGAAATAAGGGTTTTTTTAAAACATCCATTAGCCTTCTTACAAAATTCTTAGCAAACACAAATGTACACCTATGTAGATAATGCATTTAAAACCAGATGTTTCCAGCTAGGCTAGCTTTTTACCACATGAACAATGTTTAGAGTGTATTTATGATTCATTTAATATAAGCTTCATTGAAAGAAAATATGCTTTTCTTTCAAAAATAGGACATTTCTAAGGGACACCAAACTTTTGAGCAGGAGTGTATGTATCTAATCTCACAAAATCACAGAATGCCCCAATGGAGGATGGGGAGGAGTAGAAGTCCACGGAAGCATGCTGTGATTAGATATATAGAAGTGGATGGGTGTGGGTAAAAAAAAAAAAAAAAAAAAAACACAAAATGTCTTACTGTGCTATAACTGGGGTGGCATATACGTAGTTTCTCCCCCAGGTTCCAACTGTTTAGTGTTATGAATATACACAGATTCCAACCAGTTAATCCTCATCTTGACATTTTCAGCTTTTGTATTGCAATGGAATCCAAAGTAGACATCAGGAGACAGATTTACAGATCCAAATGATAAATATCTGCATTTAAGTACTACATAGAGCGTGGAAGACCGACACTGTACATTGCTAAAGTTAGAGAGAACAAAAAGTACTATAATATACTTGATGTATAACGTCACAAATCTAATTACATTACACACCGACAATGGAAAAAGGGAATATATCATGCGAGTTATCCTCTGCTTACATTATAACCCTAGGTGACTGTTTATATTACGCCAGCCTCATGATTTTCGTATCACCGTACAACTAGTATGGCATGAAATACTAACAGCAAGCTTTATGGAAACATTCATCAGCTACAAAGACTCCGGCCATTACCTGGGGGAGGTGCAGTGCAGCATGGGTAATATCCAAAGCATGCGATCTGCATCAGTGTGGTGTAAACTCGCTACTAATGTGGAATTTCTGTATAAAAGTAGTCAAGTAACAGATGATGACCATATTACTAATGTAGTATGTCATAAAACGTGGTTGTAATTAAAGGGAACCTGTCAGATTTAACCACCACCATCGGAGGTAATATATATAGGAATGTAGTAGGAGTACCAGGCCCGTTTTATCTTTTGGCTTTCTATATGAATTTTTGGAAAACAAATTCTTATACAGGAAATAGTCACCAGACATTAGCACCACACATGCGGCAAGTAAATACATAAAAAAAAATCATTATATAAAAGAAAAAGAAATAATGAAAGGTGTAGCAATGCCCACCACGTTGATTCCCTTCATTTCAACTTTTTACAAAAGTACTCCTTTTCCCTGGTCAATTGGTCTCATGTTATATTATTATTATTTCATGTTGTGGTCACATGAGTCGGAGCTCCGTCCAATTGCATATGTGTTTCCATGGAACTGGTGTTTTGTTTAAACGCAAGACACCAGGTGCTGCTTACTGTTCACATGCTAATGAGCATGAAGGGTTCTAGGGGTTTCACCAGAGCACCTCCATTCTGCAGATTCACAGACAGAACATTTTTCACCCAACTCCCTGCTCCCTCTGCCTGTGTAATCCAGTAGCTGCAGGAAGTGTAGGGGGAGGAGAGATCTTCTCTGCTCATTGTAACAGCCTGTGAAGCTACAGCACTAAGGGGCTCTGGAAAAACAACCACCAGAGTCCTTCAGACTCATTAGCATAATTGTAAAAGTAGATTTTAGAAGGCAGAAAGGCATGGATGATAAATATAAGAAGTTTACCACAGTCACAGTGCCTGGATCTATGAGGATATATAATCATTGATTTTGACAATAAATTTTATTTAAGGGTAATAAGGGAAAATTATCTTTTGTTTGTAACTATATGTCCAAATTTTTACTGATTGAAAATTAGATCATTTGAGCCACATCCCATCTCACTCAGAAGCCCATTTTTGCCCCCTCTTTTAGTTGGATATGACTGGTATTATTGCAAAATATTCAGAACTGCTAAAAACTGCTGATAAATAGGTAATCAATTGTTCATAATGTAATGATATATTTTCTATTAAAGATGGACAGCTATAGAAAAACATGTACAAAGATCTAAATCAACCACAGATGAAGATATACCGGTAATTCATCATGAGTATGTAGAAAAGATTTGTAGAGGAGATTGGTGGGGGTAATGTTCTTAATCCAGTCTCTGAGTAGCACCAGCACAACACATTAATTCTGCAGAAAGTGAATTAAAAACCACTTTGCTCAACATATAGTGTAAATCACTTCCAAAAAAAATCAATAATATAGAGTACATATTTCAAAGAAGGAAGAAGAAAGTGAAGTTGTGGAGGAAGGAATGTACCTTCATTGCAACAAGGAAAAAATCTATTTCTAGCCAACTCCTGCAGCAACATCATCATATACAAGTGCCCAGCAATTGAAGTTATAAAGTTTTTAAAACACAACTTGCCATGGGGTACTAGTAGTCACACTGCCATAGGCTACAGCAGTGGTTCTCAACCTTTCTAATGCTGGGACCCCGCAATACAGTTCCTCATGTTGCGGTGACCCCAAACCATGTACAAGAATATTGTATTCATGCCAAAAAATGCAATAAAATCGTGGCTCCGATGCCTTTGGGCGACTCCTGTGTTTTGGTCATTCGACCCCCGCCGGGGTCGCGACCCACAGGTTGAGAACCGCTGGGCTACAGGGCACGATTCAGATTTTCCTTCATCACATCTCTATGAATGTTCTAGGCTTCAAAAAGACGGTTTCATATTTGTGCCAAATCAAGACGGGCATGGCTTTATATGTGATTATAGGATGTTTCTTCAGCAGATATCAGTTAGGTTTCATTGGAAAAGCATAACATTTTTGTACAGATCTCTTATAAAGCACAATTCATTATGATCCAAGTTATACAATTACATATTTGAGCCTCTCACTGGCCTAGACAGAGAGATATACGCTAATCATTGACCTTCATATAAATTATTATTATTAAAACCATTTTCTCCATGCCAATGAAAAACAAGGGAGATACAGTCCCAGTTGGAATTAGATTCCAAACTCTATTTTAGGTGTCCATGTTTACCCATAAGTTAACCCAACAATAGAGGTTTGCTCAACTCCAAAACGGATTGAATGGTCAATTACAGTATAACAATGAATGTAAGATTCTAATTCAGTAGCAGCACTGCGAATAAATAGGAAATTCCCTTTTTCTTAGAAAAATTTTGCTTGTATCAGCCATGAGTTCTGTTAAGAGTAGGTAAGTGTTAAGTATAACACTTAACAGGAAGAGATCATATTTGTGTTTTTTTCAATTCTGCTAATAAATATATACATACAAGTCAATGCATATTGCCCTATGATGCTTAGAGAGGACCTGTCACCCTAAAAACACTCTACGAGCTGCTTAATAAAGTAAGCAGCTCCCTAGCCCTACCCCTGTATTAGCGGTGAACATACCGATAAAGCTAACAAAACACTGCACTGCCATAGCCTTGGAATGAATGTACCAAGCTTACAGCAGTCCGAGGTGCTCTATTTTCTCATGTTAAACACTATGAACCCCATATACTTTGTCTCCAAGAGAAGCGTTTAACTCTCAAGACTACCAGAATTAATATTAAAATTATAATATACAGCAGCTTTTCTTAGCATTACCGCTTGGTCCCATCTGTCTGTCTACAAAATCAATGTCTAACTATCTGCCACACAGTAAACAGTCAAGATAATATCACACAACTAGTACCACAAAAATGATCCCTAGAACATTAGGAGTAGCAATGCCACTTCTTGCTTTCATTGCCAGTTGTCTTTGAAGCACATTTTCCTTATTCATTTCCATCGGAACCTCACCCAGGCACAACATCTGTCAGTGCTGTACACTCCCCGACCGTCTTTAATCAAAACAAAACCCGAATGTTACCAGGCGAGGCGGGCTCCTCTGTAATGGCAATGAAGTGATGATTCAATTACTCCTATGCTGGTCATAAATCAACGCATCTGAAGAAGTTTTACAAACTGGATTACATGTAAATTATCAGCACAAGCAGCAGAACTGACAATGACAGAGACGAGCGAGATACATTCGCCTCTGGATTGTACCAGCTGCTCTTCTGTATTCACTCAGCCCTGACATCGACATCAAACATGCTCCAATAGAGTATACTGCCATAGTACAGTCATTACAAGGGCTCCCAAAGTTACCATATATATACGTGTCATTCATATTCAAGGACTATAACAATTGTCAAATCTAGTCTAAATAGATGAGCGGTACAAAACATCCATAATACAGTATATCACATAAACACTGTATACAGATGATTACAAACCAGATGATTGATCTAAAACTAAAAACTTTATTAAAAGGAAATCTTACACTGCATTGAGCCTTTATAAACCACTCCTACGCAGGGCCGGATTAAGGTTGGTGGGGGCCCCTGGGCGCAAAGTCTGGTGGAGGCCCCCACTGAGTGTAGCGTGCATAAACATCTTCCTTTTCACTTTCCACTATCTCAGCAGTAACACAGTTACACACAGCCGCCTCGCCCCCAGCAACACAGCTACACACAGCCGCCTCACCGCCAGCGACACCGCTACACACAGCCGCCTCACCGCCAGCGACACCGATACACACAGCCGCCTCGCCCCCAGCAACACCGACACACACCCCCCCCGCCCCCCCCGAAACACCGCTACACACAGCCGCCTCGCCCCCAGCAACACCGCTACACACAGCCGCCTCGCCCCCAGCAAAACACCGCTACACACAGCCGCCTCGCCCCAGCAACACCGCTACACACAGCCGCCTCGCCCCCCAAGTAATACATCTATATATCTACCCTCACCCCTAACAGACACGCAGTCCCAGGTAACATACACCTCACCCTGCACCAGCCATGAAATCCCATGTGACATACTCCTCAGCCCACACAGCCGTGCAGTCCCATGTATACAGCCACACCAGCCATACAGACCCATGTATACAGCCACACCAGCCACCCAGACCCATGTATACATGTACACAGCCACCCAGACCCATGTATACAGCCACACCAGCCACCCAGACCCATGTGCATTTGTTTCAAACACAAAAATTGATGTTGTTTGTAAATGGAAAGTTTAACAGCAATACGAAATAAGCAAATTTCTCTCCTCCCACGTTCAAAATATGAATAGGAACAGTCACATATCTGTCTGGTATTCAGTTTTTGCGGGAGTGTCAAGCCAAACAGAACAATAATCAATCATACCCTTGTTATCTATAGGTGCCTCAACAAGTTTTGGCTCACAGTAACTGATGCAATAGTCACTAAGACCATAACAGATGTGAGGTGGCCCTAACAGAAGGTTTTAGACTTTAATTTTAAGCAATTCCAAACCAACCATACCCAACATAATTGTCGATTTAAAGAAAAATGATAAGATTTAAATATAATCCTGTACGGTAATTATACAACTTGGGGTAATTCAAAGACAATGTATAACCCAGAGATTCATGCCCTTCCTCCAAGGCAGTATTCATATTATCATCTATTCTTCATTTCACTGAGGATTACAGTTACTTTCCAAATGACAAGTCCTGTTATTACCGAGTTGCCTTGGGAAGATCAGGGCACTGGTGCCATCATCAATAATAATACATTTAATTAGCTTCCCTCCTTATTGTGTCTATCGGCTCATTCAAGGTTATTAATAGGCAAAACAAGGAAAATAAATGTTACGACCATACGTGTGTCCCCAACAGCACCAGGGTCGTTATCATCATGTAAGCAATTGTTTGGTGTCCATATTATTTAAATCTGCCTACTTTTGCCATTACTAATGTGACCTTCTTGGTTTTTTTGTGTTTTTTTTGCCATGTAACTAAAGCTGGAAGTCTGCATTCACATTATTCTTCCAAAAATATCTTCTAATGTATTTTAAAGAGAAAATCTTTTCTGTATTGAGTCATTGGAATATTTTAGAATCGCTCGAAAATGCGCTTCAGTGCCTGGATAAGTGCGTGAATTTTAGTCATTTGAGCATTTCTATAAATCTGTATGTGACACACTCTGTAGCCATGGTATGGAAACGCAGGGAGGACCTGAATACATAGTAATTTCGAAATTGTGGGTTCTCTAATTTAGAAATTGTTTGGTCAACGCGACCGGGCATTTAACATGCCTTCCGAGGGTCTTTTCGCACGTTTTCGGGGGCGCCAATCGTTGCTATGGCATCTATGAGGTCTCTGAAGGCAGGCCTTTAAGATGGTGTCTGTGACGTTATCGTAAAGGCACAGGCTGAGCATATGCATGTGCATAGGTGACAATGCTAATACCATGCAATCATAACTATTGCAGGATTTATCAGACAAGCATGTGATTTGCTTGTCACTAAAAATGCCCATAAGCCCAAAAGATATGAAGAGACATTAGGAGAAAGATTAACGCTCAAAAAAAGTCTAAATCATACACAAAACCCCACAATGTAGATCACAGTTGTCCGTAACAATTCCTAGAATAGAATTTACAATAACTATAGAACCGTAAGATACCCCGGTAAAAAAAAAAAAAACTTAAAAACCCACACAAAAATTATGATTTTACTATGAATCCCACGAAAATGCAATAAAAATTGATTAACAAAACAAAGTTCTCAGAATGATATGCTGCCAAAATACAAGACATCACCCAGCTCTGAGCCAAAAAAAAAAAAAAAAAAAAAGGTAAAAAATGTCATGCACTTGGAAGAAGACGGCAATGCAAAAATGATAGATTTCCCACATTAGGGTTTTATTTCGGCAAATTTAGTAAAACATAAGAAAAAAAATATTCATGGTCTGGTATCCCAGTAATCGTTATCGACCCATATAATAAAGATAACATGTATTAGGCTATAGGGGGTGGTGACACGACAAATAAAAAAGTAAAAAATCCCGTTACAGAATTGATGCTTTTCTGCTCCTGGATCTCAAATAAGTTCCTAACAATAGGGGATACCAACCCCAAATGGTAAAACTGGAAAAGCATCTCATCCCGCAAAAAAAAATGGCCCAATAACGAAAAAAGTGAAACTTGTATTCCCCTATAAAAGGGGCCAAATAGGAAACTAAATCTGCAGCTGCAGAGCGCTCTTCCCTTCGGGCCTCGCTGTATTCGGGAGAAATTGCTAACAAATTGTATGGCGAGGTTTTCTTTTTATCTTTGAAATGTGGTAATTTTAGGCTAAATGAAACGTATAACCGACAAAAATGGACCATTCTAAATTTCATCTCCATTTTGATCAATTACTATTGAAGAGGGGTACCAATCTTCCTAAAAGATAGTTTGAGAGGGTGCAGCAGGATTTGAAAATGGGTTGATTATTATCGGGGGGTTTAATGCTAAATTGTAACAAATTTCATTTAAACTGTATTTATCTGCAAAATAGTCAATTCTGAAAATTACGGAAATCGAAAATAATCTATTTGTAAGCCGCGTGCGTGCCGTGATATCAAAATAAATATCCAGGGACATTTTCAAAAATATGAAAATGTAAAGAGCATATGTGATATGTTATCAGGCAAGTTATTAGGTGGTAACTCTATCTGCCTGAAAACGTGATTGATTTTGACATTTCGAACATGCAATTTTTTCTAAAAATTCATAATTTGTTTTCTTTTTATTTGTAAATAAACGAAAAACTTATCAGCAAAATTTACCACTAAAATGAAGACAAAATGGGGGAAAAAAAAACAATCTAGAATTGGTTTACACTCAACCGGCCACTTTATTAGGACACCATGCTGTAACGGGTTGGAACCCTTTTGAAGTCAGAACTGCCTCAATTATTCTGGCATTAGATTCAACCAAGGTGCTGGAAGCATTCCTCAGAGATTTGGGTCCATATTAGACATGATGGCATCAACAGTTGCCGCAGATTTGTCGGCTGCTTGATGCGAATCTCCCGTTCCACCACATCCCAAGATGCTCTATTGGATGAGATATGGTGACTGTGGAGGCCATTTGATACAGTGAACTATTGTCATGTTCAAGAAACCAGTTGAGATGATTCCACTTTATGACATGGCGAATTATCCTGCTGAAAGAGCATCAGATGTTGGGAACATTGTGTCATAAAAAGGCTGGACATGGTCAGCAACATATCAGGTAGGCTGTTGCGTGAAACGATGCTCAATTGGACAAGGGGCCCAGAGTGCAAGAAAAGATTCCCCCACACCATGACACAACACCACCAGCCTGAACGTTGATCAAGGCAGGAGGGATCATGCTTACTGTTTTGAAGCCAAATCTGACCTACCAACGAATGTCGCCCCCCACAGCAAAATCGAGACTAATCAGACCAGGCACCGTTTTTCCATCTTCTACTGTCCAATTTAGATGAGCTTGTGTGCAAATGTAGCCTCAGTTTCCGTTCTTAGCCTGAAGGAGTGGCAACCCGGTGTGGTCTTCTGCCTGCTGTAGCCATCTGCCTCAAAGTTCGAACAATGTACGTTAGAGATGCTCTTCTGCCTACCTTGGTTGTAAACGGGTGGCGATTTGAGTCACTGGCCTTTCTATTCAGCTCGAATGTCTGCCCATTTTCCTCTTACCTTCTGGCATAAACAGGATTTCCCCCACAGAACTGCCCGACTCAATGGAGTTCTTCTTTTTCGGACCATTATTGTAACCCTAGAGAGGTTGTGCGTGAATGGAAAACTTCCAGTCGGATCAGCAGTTTTTTCTGAATACTCAGACAAGCCCTTCTGGCACCAACAACCATGCCACGTTCAAAGGCACTCAAAAATTCACATTTCTTCCCCATACTGATGCTCGGTTTGAATGCAGGAGATTGTCCGGACCATGTCTACCTGACCTAATGCACTGAGTGCGCTATGGGATTGGATGGCTGATTAGAATATTAAGTTTGTAACGAGCAGTTGGACAGGTGTTGATACCTAATTAAAGTGGCGGTGAGGTAGATAAGTAACAGTTGTTCAAAATTATAACCATATAAAGAGACGCAAGTCAGATCAAAAAATGTGAATGAGGGCTCACAAAATGGCGCGTCCTTAAGGGGTTTTAAAACCCACTTACCAGAGTAGGTGTCAAGACAGCTGACACAATTCACATCATATTTCTTCCTGCCTGTGTGGTGGATCATCGACAAAATCAACTTTTGAAAGAGATGTAAATTGGTTTTTTTTTTTTTAAAGGGAACCTACACCACGATTTACCGATAAAGGTAGATCGGATGGTAGGTGGATGAATGGGCATGAGGATTAGCCCTTTTTTTGCGTGCTAATCCTCACGTACCGGATATCTTGTAGAACACTTTATCTGCTGATTAAAGTTTTTTAAGGGGCTACTGGGGGTGGAATAGCCGGACATGAGGCTACAGTCGCGGCTACTCCACGCCCCAGTAGCCTCTTTTTCCCCTACCATTTCATTTGGCGAGCCGACCTCGCCGCAGTACAGCTATCTGGGCATTCTGTGCCATGAGCAGTTAGCTCGGCACGAGAAGGTGGCCGCGACCACCAACCCGATCTACCTTTAAGTAGAATTGGTGTGGTTGGTGGTAGGTTCCTTTAAAGTCAAGGAGCAGAGAGTTTAACACAGAAGGTTAAGCATCTCTTCCATCAGAACCGCCCCCCTCATTGTAATTGAGGGTCTGCATCCAGAAACATCACCAAACCAGATCTCCTGATATCACAGTGGAGGAGGCGTCAGAGACACTCAGACATCGGTTTGAACAAACGCTGACATTCTTCACTTAAAAGTCTGTTTTGTGGATGATACTGTGGATCATGAAAGAAAAATTAGATAGTGTTTATGCTTAGGTAATATCCTGGTTTGGTTTTTAGAACAACTTGTGGTGACAGTTCCTTACGAATTATAGCTGATGTTTTACAGAGGCATAGGTCAAGTGGTAGTTGTGAAATGGCACCTCTCCATGTTCAAGAGCTGGTAGGGGAAACTCTCTATGAGTTTCCTAAGTATGGAGAACTTACTGATGGAGCTATGCCCACTGCCTGGTAGGCAACAGTTAACAATACTAATTTATTGTCAATGATGTTGGAAGTGAATGGAGGAGTGGTACACACCTGACCAAGGAATATATCAACAACCTGTGTGGGCGGGAGAGCACCTGGTCTTAAGTCATATTCCTCATGGTCTGTCTTTCTCTGAGCAGGAGCGTGAGGCGAACCATCTTGGAGTAAGTTTACAGAGTGAGCAGACACATGTCACTTATACCAGGAATCACAGGTGCCGCAGGCACCTGCCTATCACCACAGGCAAGTCCGGAGACTTAAAGGAGGGACCTAGCACCTTCAAAAACTGGGCACTAGGAGGTGCTAGTTAAAAGGAAGTGCTAAAACAGACCCAGCAGTGTTACACTGCTATTAGCGTGTCGGAAAACACTCGACAACACTGCTGCGCTGTACGCTAACAAACTGTTGCAAAGCGGTCCAGGCGTATCATGGGAGGGGGGTCCGAGGCCCCCTGCCTCTCCCAGACGCCCCGCGTCGCTCCATGGGCCCAGGGGGTGACTCGCCCCCTTAACCCCCTCCCTCAATGAATACAACCGGACGATGTTGAGAGGCAGGTCCAGCGTGCTTGATTGTACAGCGCCAGAAGTGTTTGTAGCATTAGGGCAGGTTTCCGATAAAGCAGAGTGTAACACTGCTTGTGTCCGTTTTTGAGGTGCCAGGTCCTCCTTAAACCAAGAGCTGAGATCCATCACCAGGGTCCATGTCTTACCAGCCCAGCCTAAACTGACTACCAGGCGTGTAACTTCCTGTGGACAAGCTCTCCCGGGACTCTTCCAGCTTGCGAATTCCCTGACTAAAGTTGCGTGTTAATCTTTGCCCGCTGTCTGCGGTTTTGAATAAAGAAACTGTAAATTATTTGCACATGTTGCCTCCCAGTCGATCCTGGATCAGCTGGCTTCACCACCATGGGATTCCCCATCCATCACGCAGGGACTCATTTAGAAACCTCATGGGTTGCCCCAGGAGCAAACACTGACATTGGCCTCTCCTCCAAATTTTCAGTGCCACACCACCTATCGAAGACCTGCCCTCCCATACCAAGCACTTACCAAATCGTGCCTAAGGCCGCACTAGCAGCCTACTCCGTTATTCCAGGGCCCTGCTGCACTCCAGGGCACAAGAAAAGACATTGCATCTATTGAGCCGTTCTTTATAGGACACCTGGTCATCCCAGCCTTTATCGAGTTCGGCAATTCACACATAATCATTTCTAAATCATATTTCTCTTATTATGTAGAGATCATGGACACGGGAGAAAGTGATGTTACACCTTCATCTTCCTCCCCCGCTCATGTCTGGGTGTTAATGGATCAGTAACTTGAATGATGTTTGTGATTTTGTAAAATTCTCTGTTCTCCCATCAACATGTGAGAGACACCAGACATTAAGCTACAAGCAGAGTTTTTAACATGTCTTTCTCCCATACACATGGACTGCAATCCTGGAGAAGACGTGTATCTCATATACACACAAGGCTGCAGGGGAGCCAGCCCAGGAGGTCACTTGATCTACAGGCTGTCAGTCATTGTATATAGGAGTGTCTAATACAGGCTTGAGGGGGATGTGTTCAATCATCACTCACAGGGTGCAGGTGGGCAGGAACCAGGACCAGAAGCATAAAGGGAGAGGTGCCAGCACCAGGAGGTGTCCAAATCATATACAGGCTGTAGTCTGTGTATAGATGTATCTCACACTCACAGGCTGCAGGGGGCGTGGCCACCATTCATCAGGAAGTAACATAGAGGAGCCAGCAACAGGAGTGTCACATCTATAACACTGTCAGGTAAACGCTGAGGGCAGGCAAAACAATCATGAATAAGCTGAATGACCTGAAAATGATTATGACTACATTGGGACCATCTCAGGTCATTTGCACACAGTTTAGACTTGATTGTCCTCTACATGCTATAAATAAACATCGTAGGGATAGGGGCAATGCTTTCTTGTGGAAGCAGTTTATGAATATTTTTTGTTATGGGGATTCATTTGGCCTGGACAAGCAAGTAGGGTGGTAACTAGAGTAGTCATGGGGGTCCGGGACATATTTATGGAAGGGCCCCCACCCTATTAAGACACTGCAAAGCGATGGAACTCTGGCACAATCTTCTTTTTGGATTGCGGAAAGATGTTTTTTTTTTTGCAAGACATAGCAAATTTCCTTGCCCAAATTTAATTATTCAAGGAGACCATTAATACTATTGGCTGGGGTTACAATTAAAAGTATTTGGTTCCGACTGAATACCGAATAAACCTACGGACCTATTTGTGTAACCCGGGGGGGACTGGCCTGTACTTGAGACATGTTGGGGGCACTTTGAACTCCTTTAGGGTACATTTGTCTTTTTCTGCGAACTCTATGATTGATACCCATTTTTTGGTCTGAAACATTGAAGCGTGAGATGAGAACCTATGGGCAAGGGTGCCAGAGGTGGCGTCAGAGCCCTTTCAGTGGCACCCAGGGTGTCACCCAGGACGAGTTCACCAGACAGGACTAGAATCTACCTCCAGTAGCAGACATGTGAGATCGATGCTCTCGATGCTTATTTTAATGGTTGGACACATCCTTGACGGTTTGGAAACGCAGGAGAAAAGTGAGAAGTATAAACAGGCCAGATTATCTTCCTCTTGATGGCCATCCTATTCTCCTGTACAGAGAGAACACCTGAAGAAGAAAAGCTATATAATGATGTTTAAATTTGTACTGGTGCTTTAAATGTATTGGTTGGTACTCAGGGGCCGAAAACAACTATATTGTGGAGAAGAACAGGGAAGCAATAAGTACCGCTTATTGTCATGTAGGCACTGATGGTAAAATAAGTGGGTTCTTGGTTTGCGAGTTGGGCACCTCATCTCTAAAGGTTCGCCATACACTGATTGTGGGTGGCCTCCTTTGCACTATGTCTTTCTATTTGATGATAACCAATTTGATGTTTCTCTGAGGGGTCATCAAATATTTTGAATTTTTCATAACCAAAGCTTTTTGTTACTTAACCAATATGAAGATCACCAACAATACAGATTAAAAACATTTAACATAGGGGTTAATGGAAACATAATAAAAGTCAAGGGGGTGAATACTATCAAAGCACTGCTTCGCCAGGCTCCACTTCCAGTTTATTTCTTTTAGTTCTATACTGGAGTGTTTTATTTAGCTGGTTGTGCGTCACAGTTTCAGCAGTGACCACATGTCTGTTCTTGTGTTTAATTGCTGTTGTAATACCTGCAAAGGTGGTCTCACCGTGATCTTCTATATTTTAGGTACTGTTGTACTTGAAAATGCCAATAATTTTAGATGGTGAAAAAAATGAAAAACGTAAAGTGAAGTTGTCATTGTTAATCGTTTGTACATTGGAAGTATTTGACACAGCAGGAAGTATAGGCAGTATTTCTCATGTTACGTCGTGCGTTTTAGTTATACTCCACTCGCTTTATCTCTTAATGTCGTACTGATTCAGGAGAAAGAAAATCAATCATTTACAGAACCGCTTCTCTAGATGAGCATCATAGAGAGGAAAGGGTTTGCTATTGAAACAATGCTTCGCACATTCCTCGGCTGAAAATATATGAACCCTTTGGCCCTTTTATATTTGCAAAAGAAAAGCATATAGGCAGTTTTGGGACTTGGTGACCTTGAAAAAGTCTATGTTGCGCACAGCCTGCAGTGTGATCCGCTCGATGTGCAGTGCTGCCCTCATAAGTGACATGTTTCACCAGTGATAGGAGGAAGTACAGGACGGCACGCTTGGTGTATCGTTAACCCACAGAGACTCTTTAGTATCTGTTACTGGGCCGATAAGCTTTTATCCTCCTTTTACTTCATCTATTGGTTTGGATCACACATACTATCTGCTGAACTTTTTCCTTGGTTTCTTTTTCTTTTCAGCTGAAGAATCAGTTTGTATTTGTGCTACCACAGCTCCGCGAGTTTACTTTCTTTTACATCACGCAGGTAAGGTTTCACAATGATAATCATCCAGCCATCTCATATGAATGATAAGGAGTGAGCTATGTGTGACCAGCAATCGTTTTTGAGGCATTGCTATCCTCCTTTACCTTACAAAGCTGTTTTGCCACTTTATTTCTGAAATCTATTTGTCACAGTCTCCACAATAAACTAAACCCAGCTTCTTATCAGGACCCCCCAACACATAAGTGAAGACCGATCTTCTTAAGGTGTGGTGAGGGACCCACATTGGATGTAGGCGCAGACGGTCAGTACCGTTATTGAAGTGACCCCTTATCCTCACTTTCCACAAGGCATGCTGTATGTCTGCCGGGATGGAAGGAACAGTCTAGTGTCTAGCAGATCTGCAGGGCGCACTCCATACCTAGGACTCGGTCCTTCAGAAACCGGACATTGGCTGTAACATAGCAACTTCCTTCAACCTCTTGGCCCATATGAGGTTTTCTGTTTTGTCTATAAGAGGAAAATATAAATAATATTATATTATTTGTGGTCATTCACATTAACAATAGGCTGCAAACAGCGATGATTTGCTGAAAAAAAGCAAATTCATCCTTATTTAGGGCACGCGCTGTACCAATTACTAGTCGTAACGTGTGAATCATTTATTTGGTCCTGAGTGAGGCTTCACTAGTGGATGAAATGATGATCATGGGGGTTGTGTTTACATTGGAAGGCATTTTATCAGTATATAACGACAACAATGTTTGCTATTCAGGAACAACTGTACAAGGTTATTATTGCAAAGCATGTACAGCTAGGCCCAATAAAATATTGGACACTGGCAACATTGTATTTGTTTTAACTTTTTTAACTTTAACATGTTCACTGAAACAAAGTAAAGTTTATAGCTATGAATGGACATACATCCAGACTTTTACCTTTCATTGAAAAAAAAAACAAAAAAAAACACATGTAACACATTATAAAAATGCACGCACAGTTTAGCTGAATATTCTTTGGACGTGTGTGAAACTCAATATCAAGCTCTCATAGAAGATGGAAAGAAAAAAGTTGGCGAGGCATGTGCAAGCTAGCTCCGAAGCATACGCAATCATCGTAAAAACGCGCCAGAGATAGCTGTGATGCATGGCCATGGTTCACTAAGCAGTCAATGGAATCTGGATACTTTCCTAGTCGTTCATAATAAGATGGACAGTGACCCAAAACATTAAGCCAAAGCCAACCCAGGAGTTTAAGAATAAAACAAGTGCAATATTCTGAATGGCCAAGTCAGCCATCTTACCAATTGAGCGTGCCTTTCCCTTCTTTAAAGACTAAATTCAGAAAGGCCCATAAACAAATAAAAGACTTCAGGCAGTACTTTGCAGTCATTTTAACCAAGAATTAGAAGTAACCATTTTGTTTCACAATTATTTATGCCCAATTACTTTGAGGTCCTGGAAATAAGGCAAATAAAATGCTCGTTAGTTCCTCTCATTTGATGAATATTTGTAAACCCTTTAAATTTAAAGAGGACCTGCACCAATTATCAAAACGCTGCGGCGGGTACAGTGTTGTAATCATCGGACGCTTGCAAAGCTGTCATGTTTCAGTGAGGGGGCGGTCCGAGTCGCTGCATATCTTACGGACCCGCCCCGCTGCTCATGAGGCGGCGAGTGACTGCCCCCCAACCCCGCCCCTCATGAATTACTTCGGACAGCTTTGCGACTGTCCGACAATACATTGACCCGCACAGTGTTTTGATAGGCGTTTACGGAGGTGTCCGGTAAGCTCACAATCTAACATGGGTGTTGACAAGCAACAAAATAGAGAAAAAGTTTATTTTCCTAACTGTCTAGCAATTGTTAAACATTATGGGTAATAAGATACCCGACACATCAGTTATGTTTATGTTCTGTGGATATGCCACTGTTTTATAAGTGTTTTTTTTTTTTTAATTTTTTTTTTTTGTTTTTCAGAACTGCAACAAATTTAAGGAACTCCCTAAAAACGAAGAAAGGTTCAATTATTGCCAGTCCGTGGAGCTGTGGTTCTCCAGGAAACAGTAAGACCCCCCCAAATGTACGAGTGCTGTATGGATCACTCAAGTTTGTCCTAATTACTCTTCTGCTGTATAATGTACAAGGAAGTGGACATTACACATTTGGAAGATGAGAAAGAACTGAAAACACACATTATACTGAGTTTCTGGGACCATATGGAATATTGCTCTGTTGCAGTAGACTCCCAATGGCGCGTGCCAAACTAGCGTAGGGACCCATGTAAATGAGTTGAGTCACCATGAAGAAGTTAGGGGTTATGCAGGTATCAAAATGTAACCTACGTCACTCAAGTTGATTTGTTATTAATGTAGTCTACCAGCAATAGATCGGTTTTGTATTGATGTTTGTTTTCATGTGTGGTCAGGATCTTTTCTCTCTTTAAATGTGAGACGGTTTAAGGTACCGGAAGGTTCTATGTTCTCAATTGATTGGTGCCTGTTACAAAACTTAAAGAGGACCTAAAGTAAGACTAGGCTGCTACAGGCATTAGTCGCAGTGTGTACAACGGCTGCTTTTCGGAAACCTCCGTAACACTAAAAAACACTGACAGCCACTGTACAATTGAAAACGCCGAACCGCATGTAAGCAGTGGGCAGTATTATGAGGGGGGTGGTAGTGGGCTTGCCTCTGCCCCGAAACACCCTGCTTCTCATTTGCTGGTGTGTGAACTGCCAAGCTTCACGAAGCAGTCACGGCCCCTCACACCGCCCCCCCTGGAATACGCCTACAATGCAGGTCCGGCGTTTTTTTTTTAAATGGCCAGTGTTTGCAGTGTTTGTTTAGAATGATTGGAGAGTTTTCGAAAGTGCCCCTAAGCACTTTCCATGCTCAACTTGAGGTGGAAAATTGTTGCAGCAACGAAATGAGCTTTGAGCGTCTGTGAGCATTTGGCACAAAGCCATGAGGGAGCCACGGGAGCAGGGAGGACGGTTAGGGGCGTGCTATTGGCTTATACCACGGGTAGTCTTCAACAGTAGAGCCAGGGCCGGATCATAGGGGGGGCTCCGGGGCTCAAGCCGGGGCCATTTGGGGCCCACCCCCACGGGGGCCCCCACCAGCTGAGAATGGTCTGAAACTGACTGGGAGCGATGTCCAGACGGCGTTTGCTGGCAGGAGGCATCGTCCCAGACAGGCAGGAAAGTCAGCAGAACAGAGACAGTCTGAAACCTGCTCCGAAAAAAATCTGCTGTGAGCTTGACAGCCCTAGGGTTGGAGTGATTGTGCCTGACACGCGGCTGCAGAGCTTGCTTTCCAACGAGCGGACAGCTCTCAGTGACACACAAGCCCTTCCCCCGTTGAGCCCCCAACATTAGATCGGCCCAGCCATACATTTCCAAACCCTACCCCGTGATCCTCCCCCCGGTTGGCTCCCCTCCATAGCTGGGGTACTGTGTGTCGTAGAGGAGAACGGACGGAGCCTCCTCTCAGAGCAGAAGAAGGAGGGAAGGGCTGTGCGTTGTGACAACCAAACTACAGCGTGGAGAAGAGACAACTGACAGGGTAATAGTGGCTGATGCATTGGACTGTGTGGCTGTATACAGGGTCAGTGTGGATGGTGCTGCGTATATGGGCATGGGCTCTGTGTAATGGCGGAGTAACATGGGTCTGGGTGGCTGGTGTGGGCTGTATAACTTGGGTCGGTATGGCTGGTGGGCTGATACATGGGTCTGTATGGTGGTGTGGCTGTATAAATGGGTTTGTGGCGATGTATACATGGGTCTGTATGGCGTGGGAATGGCGGTTGCTGGGCTCTGTGGGCTGTATACATGGGTCTGGTATGGCTCGGTGTGCGCTGTTTAGAGGGTCTGTGTGGCTGTATAATGCGGTCTGTATGGCTGGGTGGGCTGTATAGAGGGGTTGTTGTGCTGATCTTACATGGGTCGATGGTGGCTGTGGCTGTGTACATGGGTCTGTGTGGCTTGATACATGGTCGTGTGTGGCTGTGTCAGGGGTCTGTATGGGCGGGGTGGCTGTATACTGGATAGTGCTTACAGGGGGGGGGGGCGTACAGGGGTCTGCATGGTTGGTGTGGTTGTATACATGGTATCTATGGCTGTTACATGGGTTCCTTTGGGTTTTATGGCTGGTGGTGGGCTGTATAAAAAATGGGTCTGTGTGACTGTATACATGGGTCTGTGTGACTGTATACATGGGTGTGTCTGATTCTGTCGTGTGACTGTATCCATGGGTCCGTGGACTGTATACATGGGTCAGTGTTAGTTAGTCGTTGGCTGTATACATGGGTCGTGTGGCTGTATCATGGGTCGTGTGTGGCTGATACATGGGTCCGTTGGATGTACTAATGGGGCCGTGTGGCTGTACATGGGTCCGGTGTGGCTTGCGTAACAGTGGGTCGTGTGGCTGTATACATGGGACTGCTGTAAAGGGTCCGTTGGCATGTATACATTGGGTCCGTATGGGTAAATGGTCGTATGGCTGTATACATGGGGTTGGCTGTCAGTAGGAGGCTGTATAGTCAGTGGTGTATCGGTCTGTATGCATGGGTGGCTGATCAGGTCGTATGGCTGTATTAATGGGTCCGTTAGGCTGTAACAGGGTCCGTATGGCTGTATACTGGGTCCGTATGCTGGGCTGTGATACATGGGTTCTGGTAGGCGGTGTACGTGGGCTTGTCGTGGACATGGAGTTGTGCTGGTGAACAGTTACAGGGTGGGTGCTGTGTGGCTGTAGTACATGGTCTGTGGTGGTGTACATGTATCCATGGGTCTGGGGTGTGGTGGCGTAACTGAGTGGGGTGTGGCTGTATACATGGGTCTGGGTGGCTGGTGTGGCGTATCATGTCGGTAGTGGGTGATCGGGTCGGGGTGGTGGTGTGCTGTTACTGGTATGGTTGGGTAACATGTGGGTCTGGTGGGCGTAGGTGATGGGGAGTGGTGTATACATGGGTTGGTGGCTGGTGGTGGCTGTCTACATGGGTTGGGTGGCCTGGTGTAGCGTATACATGGGTGGGGTGGTGGTGTGGGTGTATACAGGGTCTGGGGTTGGCTGTGGTGGTGGACTGTATACAGGGGTCTGGGTGGCTTGGTTTCTGTGGTGTATACATGGGATTCTTTGAGTTCTGTCTGGTGTGCTGGGGCGATGGCCCGAGTGCCCACAGAAAGGGCTCTGAGTGCCGCCTCTGGCACCCGTGCCATAGGTTCGCCACCACTGGTATAAGGGGTTAGTGGGAGAGACTATGAGGGGAGAGGGGCCAAACTATGAAAGAGATGACTTCTCATTTTAAACTCTAATACAAAACAAAACAGGATCCATTTTCTTGGTGAACTTTTAGGTGTAACTTCCCATATAAAATATGGATGCTCCAGGACTTATGATATGTCGATACAACGGTTAACATGCTCAGGAAGTCCGTGGAAACATCCGTGATTATAATGCAAAGTTCTCCCCTCAGCTTCTGTCTGTCCATCAGGAAGTACTTATGGCACCAGTTGACACTCACGGGCCTCTGCCATAACTCAGCAAAACGTTCAATCCATTTGTGTTATATCTTATGTTTTTCAGTTCATATGTCTGTCAAGTCATCATTTTTCTAGGACTTGAATAAAAACCACAACTGTCCCATGCATTGTGAAGCCTATTTTTAAGCCTGTCTGCTTGTTTAGGTAGCCGCTTCCCTGCTGCTTCTAGGAAGACCCTACTATATATAGTAAAAGTCCATACAGTGAGAAAGTCAGCAAGTCCCCCACATCCATCATCTATGGTTGACCTGCAAGGGGTTATATAAAGTTCTTCCTCCCAGGAAGATACAAGATGTAGGCCCATTGAAATCAGATACCAAGTGAATTAGCCTCAATTCCTCCTCCGATTTGGGTTTGACAATCAATTAACAATGTACCACTCCATTAAAGTGAGTGACTATGAGTATCTGACAGTGAGAGATTAACAAGCCCTCCTTTTGCCCTCATGATTCAGGTAATTGCCCAGTATTGTTCCCTTTCTGCTTCAAACATGCCATGGACTTATTGAGAAACCTGCAAGAGCAGGGAAATCTGAACATTATTTATAGGTTTTGCCTTGTAATAGCAGTTTTAATAGTGTTCAGGCAATCTATCACCACATAATCCTTTAAAGATACTGTTGAGATGCAACCAAAATCCCATTAAAAATATATAACAGTTTCACAAATACTCTGGCTGACACTTATTTGGCACCTATTTGGAGGGAGGAGCTGCACAGGAGAATAAAGGTGGGGCCAGAGCTCAGCAGTCCTGTCTCCAAACCGAAGCCCAACACCCTGGGATCTAAACCGAATTCTGTCCAGGATGCAGGTAAGTTGCATTTTAGCGCATTATCTTGCGAGGGAGTATCAAGAAGCCCCATATTCAATAAGCGTATTCAGCTCATTCTTTCAAAAACAGTTCTTTACTCGTGTACAGGTGACATTCACAATGGAATCTCGCATTAAATCCATCATGATGAAGTAGGGGACACTTTAGCTACATTACAGTGCCCTGGATCTATGATTATGTTCTTATATTTGGCTATCCATTGTCTACATCCTTCTAAAATCAACTTTTAAATAACTGTATGACCCTGAAAGCACCTCTGTGCTACAGCTTTCACAGGCTATTACAGAGCAGGGCTCTTTTTCCCCTCCCCTTCTGGATAACAGAGCAGAGGGAGAGAGCATGAGTAGCTGAAACATGTTCTGCCACACTACAGAATGTGAATCTGAATCCATGGAGGGGTTCTGGTAACTGCCAACGAGACCCTCTATGGAATTATGGTTCAATCAAAACTTTATTGACGTTACATAGTGATACAAAAAGCAGCGATATATTGTTTGGTTTGCAACATGTAAATACGTATACATTTACATTATTGTACATATGTTACTTTGCCTCTATGGATTATTAGCATTGATTTAGAAGGAAATAGGGCATTGATAAACAAATATACAACATACCAAAGTCATGGTGCCTGGATATATGAGTAAGTGTCCACAGTTTTCATGATGGATTTTGATGGTAGATTTTCTTTAAAAAGAAACCTTTCCACTTTTTGGTTGCGATTCCTTGCGTGGTGTATTTATCTATACACACACACACATAACAATGATATAAATCATTATACTGGCTTAAAACTAGTAAATAAAGCAAGGCTTAAAGCTACAGTACACAAAATCATGGTCTACTACAGAAAAAATGTCAAAAACAAATGTTGTGTCATCAGTCATAGCCATGCACATAATAAACAGAGGCATAGCCAAAAACTACAAATATGGTTGGCATCCGAAATACCATTGTTTGATCAGCTTGTGTACAGTGACACGACAATCCAATCTCATACTGAAGCGGGGAATTGGCTTTGTGATTTGCCAAGCGCGGTAACACACTAGAATGTGTTGGACAAACCTTTACATAACATAAATTATTATAATGAAATTTCTCAGCAAGCCGACTATTGATTTGGAAAAACACATCCCGCTCCACATTCAAAAATAAAACTGTGCGTTTCTCGGTTCTTGTTCAAACTTGTAGTGATGAAATATTCAGCAGACAATGGAAGAAAAAAAAACAAGCACAACAAACAAGAATTATTTTTATTTGCAAAGAAATGTACTTTTGTTTCAGTGTGAAAAGTTACAGAGACAAATGCAAAACTAAAAAACTAGGTACATTCACACGACCTTGGGGGACGTATATACGGCCGCAATAGGCCGGCAATGGCACATGTGGCGGCACCAAACCATTCCGTACCCGGAAATAAAGATAGGACCATCTTCAGTATTACGGCGGCGGGGCGAGCAGTGGCTCACTCCTCCTCTCCTCTCTCCCATGTGCCATTGTGGCGCCAGCCAATTTCCTCTTACTAACATTAACACTGCTGGTAGATCATAGCCGTGTGGTGAGAACTATATATTTATTAGAAGATCTGCTACTACCGTAGAAAATTAATTTACTGTTATATGTTAATGAAGCTCAATGTTTCTGTGAAATACTCCATCAAAACTCAGCCTATACTGTTATTACGGTAAGTAACAATATAGGCAATATAGTATAAGGGACCCCAGTATATAGCTTTTCAACCCTGCTCCCAGTTATATAGTAGCCAGCCCCCCTGCCCCCATTACATAGCTAGCAAGCCCCTCCCATAGTATATAGCCAGTCTCCAGCCATCCCTAGTACATAGACATCTTTTATAATCTCTCAACAAGCTGTCTCGTGTTATAAACTTTCATGTGCTTTAATCGAAATTACCTTAGAGGCTACTCAAGTATAATCCTAGGGAGGGAATTGCATTGCTCACGTCCTCCGCCCAGTGATATAGCCAGCCCCAGCCCCGTTTGTAGCTTTTCAGCCCCCTGCTCCCAGTATATAGCTAGCCAGACCCTGCCCCCTATATAGACAGCCAGCCCCCTAATATTATAGCCAGTTAGTCCCCTGCCCCAGTATATAGCCTGTCAGCCCATGCTCCCCAGTATAAATAGCTAGTCCACCAGCCATCCCATCCCACTATATAGCTAGTCAGCCAGCCAGCCCACGCCCAGTATATAACTAGTTAGCTAGCCCTAGTATATAGACATCTTTTATAATCTCTCAGCAACTGCCTAATCGTGTTATGAACGTTAACATGCCTTTATGCTATTTACCTTTAAAAGGCTACTCATGGAGTAGCCTCTGTATATGTTAGGGCTATTCATGCCTCATGGGCCTTCCTACCTATGGGACTAATAAAAATAGTAGTTTCCCAGCATAGTAGGTTTCTAGATGGTAAGTATTTGTGATGTGGGGATTAAAAAATGACATGGTAATCAAGGATAAATAATAATAAGGATAAAAAGGGCAGTGATGTAATGGCTATAACCCAAGATGTGGAAGCAAAGCTGTAAGTGACCTTTTCTAATGCTCTACTTTTACTAGCGTTATGTCTGTTAAAAGATCATGTTTAAAAATCTGATAACACTACATTTTCCCAGAGCTACCATAATCAGATTTATTTCCCCTTCCAATCTTATTTTCTGGGGTAAGCTCGAGTTCATGACTAATTGACAATTAAAGGCTTTTCTGAATGGCAGATTTCAGGAGATTTACTCATTTTATTATTAGCAATGTTCCCCCTTAAGTTTGTACTATAAATATCTATAGGATACCTTATAGGTGTGGTGCAACATCAGGACCTCAGGACCACCTTTCGAAGAGCTGAGGTCTACTGACCTCTCTGATACAGAAAGCCGCATATTAATAAAGAGCTTGTCCATAGGATAGGTAATGACCATCAGATTGTGCAATACCTCTATCCATGGCAGCTGGAACCATCAAAAGTCAGTGAAAACTGAGGGAGGACAGGTTTATACCCTGTGCAGTGGCTTGGACCACTTGTAGCGTATTATAGCAATAGCCCAGCAGGCCACTGCGCAATGCACAGAGCCGTCAGACTGCAATGTCTATACTGTGCAATTCCCATGGCAAAGGGATTGGAAGTGCCCAAAGGTAACACCTACAATCGATATTGAAAGACAAAGAATAGTTTATCATATCTAACTCCTGGACAACCCAGCAGTAAGATCACAGTAGCAGTATATATTGATACATATGATACAGCAGGGGCTGGTATAACTCTGTTTTAACTACAAGCCCAATTACAGATCACAAGGGTGAAATTTAACATATTGATGTACTTCTAAAATCTATTTCTTTTGTGTTCCATTCGTCTCAATTTCTCTTGCAATGAGCTAAACTTCACCACTTATTTGTACGAAAAAAGAACACATTAGCATAGAGGGAGTGTTAGGATCATATTTCATGGTGGTGTACATTAAGATCGTGGGCAATTATACATTACAGTGACCCAGGAGGAAAGCAAGTGTCTAAGCATAGATAAATGACATGAACTACAGTAGTTAAAGGAAGGTTTCTGCTCAAGCGTGCCAGCAATTAAGTATTTTGACTTTGCTAAATCCTTGATTTCTGCATTGGCTACAGATTAACAGTTCACAGATTCCTACACAGAAAGAAACAGGATTTGACTGTAATTCTTGGAAGGGGATTCTTGGTTTTATAGAAATAAACTTAAAAGACAGTTAAAACAAAAACTTATTTAATAATATACAGTACAGACCAAAAGTTTGGACACCTTCTCATTCAAAGAATTGAAGACATCAAAACGATGAATTAACACATGTGGTATTATATACATAACAGAAAGTGTAGCCATCGGTAGTATCACCTTTTGCTTTGATACTGCTTTGCACACTCCTTGGTGTCTCTTGATGAGATTCAAAATTTAGTCACCTGAAATGGTCTTCCAATAGTCTTGAAGTAGTTCCCCGAGATGTTTAGCACTTGTTGGCCCTTTTGCTTCATTCTGCTCCCCAAACCATCTCGATTGGGTTGAGATGAGTTTCTGGAGGCCACGGACAATCTGAAGTAGCCCCCATCACTCGCTTCTTGGTCAAGAGCCCTTACACCGCTGGAGCCATGTTTTGGGGACATTGTCCTGTTGAAAAACTAATATGGTCCAACTAAACGCAGAACCGTGCAAGGCATGCCACTGCAAGATGCTGTGGTAACCATGCTTGTCTCAGTATACCTTCATTTTTGATAATCCCCACACCTGGCAAGCAGCCCCACTCCATCACACCTCTCCTCCATCTCATGGTGGGAACCAGGGGGGGGGGGGCCGTAGTAGGTCTATTAGTTCACCTTTATGCATCGCCAAGATCCGTTGATTGGAACCAAGACTCAAATTGTGACTCGTCTAATGTCTCCTTGTGTACTTTAGCCCAAACAAGTCTTTTCGCTTGTTTCCTGTCCATAGCAGTGATTTCCTCAAGCTATTTTACTATGGAGGCTGCTGCACACATCTCCTTTAACAGTTGTTGAAGAGATGTGTCTGCTTCAGAACTCTGTGTGGCATTGACCTGTCTCTAATCTGAGCTGCTGTTAACCTGTGGTTTCTAAGGCTGTGACTCGGATGAACTTATCCCGCAGCAGAGGAGACTCTTGGTCTATACCTTTCTGGGCGGTCTCATGTGGGCCAGTTCTTTTTGTTGCGCTTGAAAGTTTTCCCAATTCTTCAGACTCACTGACCATCATTTCTTAAAATAATAATGGGCACTTGATTTTCTTTCTTAGCTGCTTTTCTATCCATAATACAAATTCTAATAGTTCTATTCAGTAGGACTATTAGCTGTGTCCCCTGACTTCTGCACAACAAACTGATGGTCTCAACCTTATTTAAAAGGCAAGAAATCCTATGTCACCGTGATGTGAAAACTTCTTCAGGTGACTACCTTGAAACTAAAGAGTATGCCAAGAGTGTGTAAAGCAGTAATCAAAGCAAAAGGTGGATAATTGAGAACCTATAATAAGACATATTTTCTGTTGTTCACACTTTTTAGTTATATATCTGTAAAATGTGTTAATTGACAGTTTTGATGCCTTCTGTGTGAATCTACAATTTTATAGTCATAAAAATACAGAAAAGTGTTTGAATGAGAAGGTGTGTCCAAACTTTTGTCTGGTAAATATATTTGATATAATTATATATATATAGTTATATATATATATATATATATATAATATGATAATCGTATATACCCAAATTTTTCAGCACAAAAACATGTGCTTACAAAACTCACCACGGCTTATACAAGAGCAATAAATAAATAAACTTACATACTCACGTTCCGGCGCCCCCGATGCTTGTTGTGGCTCTCCGATTCTAGGCGGCTCCTCTTCTGTCTTCTCAGTGATGCTCTGGTCCCCGCAGCTCCTCTTCTGGTCTTCTGTAACAGCGCAGAGACCTGGCCAAGCGCTCGCTGTGCCGCGCATACTGTGACGTATCAGCGGCCACATCATAGCGGCTCTGCAGCTTATTTCAGCGAAAGAATGAATGGAGCTGTTGGGACACATGCATCGCAAGAGAAGTCAGAAGAGGGGCCACAACGAGATCGCAGAGCGTCTCTGTTCTGAAAATCCTGACCACCCGAAGGCGAGTATGTAAGTATTTTTTTTTAAGAGTGCTGTGGCAAACTGGGGACTAGCTGGCTAATAAACGGGGCTGGCTACTAAAGGTCTGGCTGGCTTCTAAAGGGCCTGGCTGGGCTATAAAGTGGCTGGCTAGCTGTATGTACTGGGGGCTGGCTGTGTACGGGGCTTGCTGGCTATATACTGAGAGGCTTGACCAATGCATTTTCCCTCACCCGATCGTTATACTCAATCAATAGGTTTTCCCAGGTTTTGGTGGTATAAATAGGGGCCGCGGCTCACCTCGAGTATACGGTATGTTAGGGAGACCACTATAAACTTGACCATAAAGTTCAGTTTTAACACAAAATTCATTACAAATCTTTATTAATTCATGCATTCATGCAGGAGAAAGGAATGAACAGAGCCCACAAGAGGCGACTCTTGTAGCGCGAAACGGGCCGTTGCCTGTTGTGGACTCTGCAACGAAGTTTTTAAAGCGATATGGAATAAAAGACTGATTTTACTTCAACAGCGGTGGTGCCACTCTATCTTTCCTCTTGAATGCATTGTGGTTGGACACTGCTGCTGAACATAATAAGGTAGACCACACTGGAGGACCTGCAGTAAAGGGTCCCTTGATCCTATGTACCTGCTGTGATTAAGGCACAGGTACAATGGTCACCCTGTGAATGTGCTGACACGTTTTACACCCTGCTTTCAGGCAGGGCGAGATACCATTTCTGGATAGGGGTCTCAGGGCTCTCCGGACAACCAGTTGTTTCAGGTTTGGTGGTTGCCGGCAAGGACAGGAGAAGAGGGACAAGGGATATTTCTTTAGTCTTGTATCTTTATGTAGAATCAGTTGGAGTCCTTTGCAATGTACGTAGGATCTCCAGTTGTGGGCTGTAAGTGGCTACTAGTGGCACTCTGGCCTCCTGTTGGTTCCATATATGCGAGTAACTGTCTCCATTGATAGCTGCTGCTTTTTTTTATTTCTTATTCGCTGAATTATGGGATGAATTATGTTATCAATAATCACGATTAATTGGGATATGGTACTATTCATGTTATTATAGAAGAGTTGTAGAAGGGTAAACATTGGAGCAGATTTACCAATATGTCTTATATAACGTATGGTGAAAATAAAGAGACTAAATAGGAATTTCACTGTACAATAAGCAGAATATTTGTTTTCTCTGTTCGATTTAGGCAGAGGGCGGGGTTTTGCTGTTAGAGAGATATACTGAAATTAGCATAGCTGGGCTAATGATGTAAAGGGCTGCAGATAATTTAGCATATTCATACTACATACATTTCTTTAAATTTTCCTCCACTTAAGGGCAATCCACTAATTGATGCTTTACTGCAGAAATACATGGTCACAAATAGCTCAAAACTTTGGCCAGATATCTTTTGTAACTGCTCATTAAATGGTGGCATGCCATGGAAAAATATTGTGTAATTCCCTAGTATAATATAATTTGAAAAACTCCCAGCAGTGAAACCATATGCTGCCTTGCTATTAAAAGTTGAAGAACACAGCAGAGAGTGGGTGTTGGAAGAAAAGAGCTTACGTTTATGCTTCTTATTGCAATGGCGAGCTATTGAACAGGCATGTTCTGGCACAAAGGTTGCGTTGTTCTTACTTTGGGTTATTAACACATCCATCAAAAAACGCTGCAGGTGTTGAGCTAACATTACAGTACATCCAAAGTTCTGTATTAGAACATTGAGGTGATATGCTCAGCATCTCTGGATTCTCCCACAAAAAGAGATAATCAAGTTGCATCCAGAAGCTGAATTCAAAAGTAATTTTGATTTCTGAAGGAACTGTAAGACACTTAACCTTATATACAGCATATATATAATAATAGTACGAACGTCACAGATCAGCAGAAAGAGCAGAGAGGGGGGATATAAAGAAAACAACATCTCTGAGGGTACAAAAGCCTAAGGTTATACATTTAGCATAGTAGACGGTTTCTACTTTTCTGTTAGGAAATGCTTAAATGCTCTTTAACCCCTTCCCGCCGCAGCCCTTTTTTCGTTTTTTGCGTTTTCATTTTTCATCTCCCCACCACATTCAAAAATCTGTAACTTTTTTATTTCCATGTACAGAGCGTTTGACGCTTATTTCTGCGTAACAAATGCACTCAAAAATGGTGGTATTTCATATTCCATACCGTGTATAGGAAGCAGGAAAAAAATTCCAAATGCAGTGAAATTGGTAAAAAACGCATTGTGCCGTTTTCTTGTGGCTTGGATTACGGATTTCACTGTGCACCCCAAATGACACGTCTACTTTTTCTTTTGGTCGGTACGATTACGGGGATACCAAATTTGTATAGGTTTATATAATTTTTCATACATTTAAAAAAAAATTAAAACCTCTGTACAAATTTTTTGGGGGGATTTTTGCCATCTTCTGGCACTAATAACTTTTCATACTTGGTGTATGGAGTCTGTGGGTGGTTGCCTGTTTTTTTGCAGATTTTGATGACGTTTACAATGTTATCATTTTAGGATTGTACGACTTTTGATCACTTTTTATAGAATTTAAATTTTTTTTAAAATGGCAAAAAAGTGCCATCTTCGACGATTTGGGCGCGATTTTCCGTTACTGGTTAGCAGTGAAAACCGTTATCATATTTTGATAGATCGTGGACTTTCGGACGCGTCGGTACCTATTGTGTTATGATTTTTACTGTGTATTTATATTATATCAGTTCTAGGGAAAGGGGGTGATTTGAATTTTTAGGTTTTTTTATTATAATTTTTTTATTTTTATTTTCACTATTTTTCAGACTCCCTAGGGCACTTTAACCCTGGGGTGTCTGTATGATCCTATCATATACTGCCATACTACAGTATGGCAGTATATGGGGATTTTACTGCTCATACATTATAATGTGCTAATAGCACATTGTAATGAATGGGTAAACTGGAAGTAGCTTTGAGTCTTCGTGAGACCCGAAGCTACCATGGCGACGGATCGCCGCTCCCTGATACGTAACGGGGAGCGACGATCCATGGAAAGATGGCGGCGCCCGCACGCCGCCGCCTTTTGAAGCCGCGGCACCTTTGCCGGCGCCTGGCAGCAGTAAACACCCCCAAACGGTCTCGGCACCGATCGCGGATGTTACGGTAAGCGTTTGCTGCAATATGCAGCAAAGACTTACCGCTATGGAGAGGCTCGCCCGCGAGCCCTCTCCATGTACCGGGACCCGACATGTGACGTACTATTACGTCACATTTCAGGAAGGGGTTAAATGTTATACGAATGATAACTGTAAACAGGCAATGCAAGTAAGGCTCCTGTTTGACATTCTGGTTCTTGATCCAAATAGTTCTTAATAATGAGTAGTCCCGCTTCAGACAGTTGTCTTCACCAATACACAAGAAGGAGAGGGGGGAGAGTATAGGCAGTGATGGCTAACCTTTTTAGGCGGCCGGAGTGCCCAACTGCACTGCACCCAATCCCCCCTTATATCGCGAGGTGGCCAACCAATAATTAAAGCAATAAGTTATTGCCCTGTTCTTCAACTTTCAAATCAGATTGGCCTCTGAGGACAGCAACACATTAGAAAGATGGAAATTGCATCACTTTTGTACACAGCGAGAACATCTGTCTACTGATTCTCCCTATTTCTACAGTTCAATTAATTCTTGAGTTTCACTTTCCTTCTGGTGTGCGGGGCCGATGGCCGAGTGCCACCAGAAAGGGCTCTGAGTGCCGCCTCTGGCACCCATGCCATAGGTTCGCCACCACTGGTATAAGGGGTTAGTGGGAGAGACTATGAGGGGAGAGGGGCCAAACTATGAAAGAGATGACTTCTCATTTTGAATACAAAACAAAACAGGATCCATTTTCTTGGTGAACTTTTAGGTGTTTAGTGTTCTCTGATACATTGCTGTTCACTAGATATATCTAACGTATTTACTCGAGTATAAGCCGACCCAAGTATAAGCCGAGAGCCCTAAATTATACCACCAAAAACTGGGAAAACCTATTGACTCGAGTATAAGCAGAGGGTGTAGTATACAGCCAGCAAGCCCCCCTTAGTATACAGCCAGCCTCCATGTGGTATACAGCCAGCCCCTTGCCAAGCGCATAAAAAATAATAAACTTAATACTCACCCTCCGTTGTCCGCACTGTTGGTGCGCGTCCCGATCTTCGGTGCGAGGCTCCTTATCTTTGGCGCGGTTCATAGCGGCTCCTCTTCTCTCTTCTATAGCCGGCAGAGTTGTGTCCATGTGATCTGCCGGCAGGCGCACACTATGATGCGGTGGCATGGACGAGTCTCTGCCGGCTAGAGAAGAAAGAAGAGAGAAACGGTATATGTTAATAACGGAACATTTGAAAAAGTTGGACACTTTTTAACCAATTTAAAAATAAGATACAGCAACAGAGCACCAGATGGGACTGTACTGGCAGGCTCTGCCCCAGATCCTCACAAGTACTGCACCACAGAAATAGAAGGCACAATGCATTACTGCACCATTTGAGCAGGTTTTGAATGCTCACCATTCCATATGGTCCCAGAAACTCAGAAATAATGTGTTTCAGTTCTTTCTCACTCCAAATGTGGAATGTACCACTTCCTTGTACATATACAGCAGAAAAGTAATTAATTCATGAAACTTGAGTGAAGCCATAAAGCAGCTCTTAATGGGTCTTACTGTTCCTGGAGAACCACAGCTCCACAGGACTGGCAATAGAATGTGAACTTTTCTTCAGTTTTTAGGAGTTCCTTAAATGTTGTTGCAGTTTCTGAAAAACATTAAAAAAAAACACTTATAAAACAGTGGCAGATCAGACAAAAACATAAACTGGATGGTGTCAGGGTATCTTATTACCCAATAATGTTTCAACAATGTGTAGGTACAGTTAGGACAAATAACATTTTTCTAATTTTGATTGCTTGATCAAACACCGCAGTGTTAGAGTGATAGCGTTACCGGACACCTCCGGTAACGCTATCAAACACTGTGGCGGGGTACAATGTAATTGTCGGACAGCTCGCAAAGCTGTCCGAAGTATTCATGAGGGGGCGGGGTTGGGGGGGGCAGTCACTGCCGGCCCATGGAGCGAGCGGGGCGGTCCGAGGAAGAGGCAGCGCCTCGGACCGCCCCCTCATGAATACATCGGACAGCTTTGCAAGCTGTCCGATGATTACACTGTACCCTGCCGCAGCGTTTGATAAATTGGGTGACAGGTCCTCTTTAAATTTAAAGGGTTGTACAAAATAATTGCATCAAAATGAGAGGAACTAAAGCATTTTATGCCTTAATTTCAGGACCTCAAAAGTAATTGGGCAGATTAAATAATTGTGAAAAAAATGTTACTTTCTAATTCTTGGTTAAAATGACTGCAATGACTGCCTGAAGTCTTGTATTTGTTTATGGGCCTTTCTGAAGTTTAGTCTTTAAGAAGGGAAAGGCACGCTCAATTGGGTTAAGATGGCTGACTTGGCCATTCAAGAATATTTCACTTGTTTAGTCTTATAAACTCCTGGGTTGCTTTGGCTTAATGTTTTGGGTCACTGTCCATCTGTATTATGAAACGACTATGGAATATCTCAGAATTCCATTGACTGCTTAGTGACCCAGTGCCAATGCCATCACACTATCTCTGCCGTGTTTTACAGATGATGCAGTATGCTTCGGAGCATAGCTGCAGCATGCCTTCGCCATACTTTTTTCTTTCCACGATAAAGCAAGCAGTGTACACCTGCGACATAGTTCTAGTAAGCCCGGTGGAGGCTTTCTTTAGTCCTCTGTGAAGGTAATAGTACAGGACAAACACAATCATTATGAAACATAGGAACCTTCCGGTCACCTTTAAATTAAAACCGCTGCCAACATTTAAAGAGAGACAGACTCCCTGACCACAAAAACATGAAAACATCATACACAGCTCTATTCACTGTGTAGGGGACTACATTAACAAATCAAACTTGAGGGTACGATAGGTGTACATATTTGATCACACTGCATACACCCACTAACTTCTTCATGGTGACTTCATTTAATTGTGTCCCTACGCTAGTTGGCACGGCGCCTGTTGAGTGACTGCACAGGCACCATCTTCCATTGGCTCCCCGAACTCATAATAATGTGTGTTTTCAGTTCTTTCTCACTCCAATGTGGAATGTACCACTTTCCTTGTACATATAACAGCAGAAAATAATTAAGTTGATGAACTTGAGTAAGCCATAAGCAGCTCTAAATGGGTCTTACTGTTGCCTGGAAGAACTCCCGCTCCACAGGACTGGCCTAGAATGTGAACTTTTCTCTTTCTTCGGTTTTTATGAGTTCCTTAAATGTTGTTGCAGTTCTGAAAAACATAAAAAAAAAAAATTAAAAAAAAAAAAAAACACTTATAAAACAGTGGAGATCCGACAGAAACATAACATAAACTGGATGTGTCAGGTTCTTTTTCCCAATCATGTTTTTCAACACTGTGTAGGTACAGTTTAGACAAATAACATTTTCTAATTTGATTGCTTGATCAAGACAACCTCAGTGTTAGAGAGTGATAGCGTTCCGACACCTCCGTAACCTATCAAACACTGTGCGGGGTACAATGTAAATTGTCGGACAGCTCGCAAAGCTTGTCCGAATATTCATGAGGGGGCGGGTTGGGGGGGGCAGTCACTGCCGGCCCTGGAGCGGCGGGGCGGTCCGAGGAAGAGTCATGCGCCTCGACCGCCCCCTCATGAATACATCGGACAGCTTTGCAAGCTTTCCGTGATTACCTGTCCCTGCCGCAGCAGCGTTTGATAAATTGGGGACATGTCCTCGTAAATTTAAAGGGTTGTACAAAATACTTGCATCATGAGAGGAACTAAAGCATTTTATGCCTAATTTCAGGACCTCAAAGTATTGGGCAGATTAAATAATTGTGCAAAAATGTTACTTTCTAATTCTTGGTTAAAAATGACTTTCAATGACTGCCTTAAGTCTTGTATTTTTTGTTTAGTATGGGCTTCGAGTTTCGTCTTTAGAGAAGGGAAATGCACGCTCAATTGGGTTAAGATGCTGACTTGGCCATTCAAGATATTTCACTTGTTAAGTCTTATAACCTCCTGGGTTGCCTTGGGCTTAATTTTTTTGGTCAACTGTCCCCATCTTAATTATGAACGACTATGGAATACTCAGAAATTCCATTGACTGCTTAGTGACCCAGTTGCCAAGATCATCACACTATCTTGCCGTGTTTTTAACAGATGATGCAGTAGGCTTCGACCTATCTTCATCATGCCTTCGCCATACTTTTTTTCTTTCATCTTTCTATGGAGAGCTGATCTAGTTTTTTCCACCGTCCCCAAAGGAATCAAAGAATAGTTCAGCTAGAACTGTTGCGGCATTTGTATAAGTGTTACAGGTGTTTTTTTTTTTTTTTTTTCAATGAAAGGGAAAGTCTGGATTATGCTTATATTTGTTAAATGTCCATTCTAGAGCTCTAACTTACTTTGTTCATGTGAAACAGGGTATTAAAGTTAAAAAAAAAAGTTGAAAAAAAAATAAATGTGTGCCAGTGTCCAAAATATTTAGGGCCTAGCTGTACATGCCTTTGCAATAATAATAAACTTGTACAGTTCCTGCGATATTAGCAAATCAGTTGTCCGTTACTGAACAAAAGCCTTCCAAAACGTAAAACACCACCTGATCAGTCCTTTCATCCACGAGTGAAGCTCCACTCACGGAACCAAATAATGATTCAACCGTTAGAGGCACTGTATGGGACAGCAAGGTCCCTAAATAAGGATAATTGAGTTTTTTCAAATAAATCTACTGTTTTCAAGCCTATTGTTAATGTGAAATTCACCAAAATTAAAAACTAATTATATATTATTTTATTTCCCTTAAATAGGATCCACAAACAGAAAAACCTCGTATGGGCACAATGAGGTTGAAGGAAAGTTCTATGTAAAGGCAATGTCCGGTTTCTAAGACACAGCATCGGTAGTGCCCTGCGGATCTTGCTAGAAATAGACTGGTGCATTCCCAGCACGCCGACATAAGCAGGCCCTGTGGAAAGGGGTGAGAAAGGGGGCACTTCAAGAACGGTTATACCTTCTTGCGCTAATCCAATGTGGGTCCCTCTACCAAACATTAAGAGATTTGCTTCATTATTTATGGGTTGGGGCATGAAAAAATAAAAAGCTGGTTTAGATTATTTTTGGAGACGTACAAAATAGGATTTCAGAAATACAAGTGCAACAAGTTTGTAAGGTTAAAATAAGGATTAAGCAATGCTCAAAAAGATTTGCTGTTCAAACATAGCTCATACTTAGTCATCATATAGATGCGTTGGTATTTATCGTGTTAAACCTTACAATCTGCGTTGGATGAAAAAGGACCAAGTACGCCTAGGCTTGGTAGTCAACAAAATAATCAAACTTCCAGATGAGAGAAGAAAGGAAACAAAGGATAAGAGTTCAGCAGATATATTTGTGATCCAAACCAATTGATGAGTGCAAAAGGAGAGAAAAGCTTATCGCCCAGTACAGATACTAGAGAGTCTCTGTGGTTAACGATTACACAAGCGGCCGTCCTGTACTCCTCTATACCTGGAAAAATGTCCACTTATGAGGCAGCCTGCACACGAGGGATCACACTGCGAGAGTGCTGTTGCGATACAGAGACTCAAGGTCACCCAAGTCTCCAAAAACTACGTCGATTATAGCCTTTCTTTGCAAAATATAAAAGGGGCCAAAGGGTTTCATATTATTTTCAGCCGAGGAGATTTGTGCGAAGCAGTTGTTCACAATGCCCCGTTCCTCTCTATGATGTCTTAGAAGAGGCTGGTTGACTTGGTTTTATTAAAATGATTGGATTTTCTTAGCTCCTGAGATCAGTACAGAACATTAGCGAGAAAGCGAGGTGTGGAATAACTTAAAGGGAAACTCGAGACATACTGCCCTCTGCTGGTCAACTACGCCAATGTAACAAACTATTAGTAATAAATACAACTTCACTTTACGTTTTTCAGTTTTTTTACAATCTAAAGTTGATTGCATTTGTCAAGTACAACGACCCTAAATATAGAAAGATCAGGTGAGACACCTTTGCAGGTATTACAACAGCAGTTAACACAAGACAGGAACATGGTCCACTGCTTACACCTGATGACCACAACCAAGAAAATAAAAACATCCAAGTAGAGAACTAAAAGAAAATAAAGCTGGAAGTGGAGCATGGCGAAGCAGTGGCTTGTGCAGGATTCAACCCCTGACTTTTTATGATGTACTTAAAACCTATGTTTAATGTTTTAATCTTGTTTATTGTTGGTGCTCTTCAAGTTGGTATAAGTGAAAACCAAAGTTTTGGTTTATAAAAATATCAAATATTTGATGACACCCTCAGGAGAAACATTCAAAATGGTTATCATCAAAAGAAAAGAACATTCGTGCCAAGACGAGGGCCACACACTTAATCAGTGATGCCGAAACCTTTAGAGCATGAGGTGCCCACCAAACTACAACACACGACCATATGTACCATCAGTTGCCTACATGACAATTTTAAGCGGTTACTTATTGCTCCTGTGTTCTCCACCAAGATTAAGTTGTTTCGGCCCCATGAGTGAGGACACCAATACAATTTTTTAAGCACCAAATGCCAAATTTAAACGCATTTATAGCATTTATTCAGGTTCTCTCTGTACAGGGAAGAATCATGGGGAGCCAGCAAAAGAGGAAGATAATCTGGCCATGTGTATACCTTCTCACTTGCGGAGTTCCAAACCGGTCAAAGGAGTGTCACCTTAAACCTAAGCATCGAGAGCGCATCTCAAGATGTCTGCTATGGAGGGTACGATTTCTAGTCCGGTATGGTGAACTCTGTCCTGGGGTGACAACCTGGGTGCCCATCTGAAAGGGGCTCTGACTGCCACCTCTGTCACCCGTGCATAGGTTCTCAATTCATGCCTCTACAGGTTCAGGCCCAAGGGAAGAAAAAATGAGCTATCAATATTAGATGTCAGAAACAGAACAAATGTTAAACCTTAAGGCGGGCAAAGTTCCTCAAACAGGGCTCAGTACAGGCAGTCCCCGGGTTACGTACAGATAGGTTCGTAGGTTTATTCTGGGTATTCCAAAGTCGGAAACCAAATACTTTATTAATATAACCCAGCCAAATATATATGTCCGTCGAAATTAAATTTGGGCAAAGGAGGAAATGGTAGTCTTGCAAAAAAAAAAACATTCAGCAATCCAAAAAAAAGAAAGATGGCCAGAGTTCATGCTCGCAGTGTATTGTAAATAGGGGGGGTGGCCCTGTCATTTACATATTGTCCCCGGGAACCCAATGACTCTAGTTACCCTACTTGCTTGTCAGGCTATGAATCCCCCTAACTAAATAAATATTCATAAAACTGCCACAAGAAGCATTGCCCTTCCCTACATTGTCTAAATTTGTCTAGGCATGTAGAAGGGACCAATCATCGGCTAAACGCTGTGTGGCAAATGACTGAGATGGGGGTCCCAATGAGTCCTTATCATTTTCAGCAATTCAAGCTTATTCATGATGAGTGTTTGCCTGACCCTCAGGTTAACTGACAGGTTGTATTAATGATGTGACACTCCTTGGTGTGGCTCCTATATGTAACTCCTGATGATGGTTGGCCACAGCCCCCACTGAGCCTGTGAGGGAGATCCTCTATACAAATGACTGACAGCGTATAATGATTGACACTCTAGGTAGCTTGGCCACCCTCTCTATGCTTCTGTTCTGTCGCCACCTGCCGCCTGGTGGAGTGTATGAGTGACACATGCCCCTACAGCTGTATATGAGACACTCCTATATAATGATGAAGCCTGTATGTCAAAGTGACACTCCTGGTGATGGGCCCCTGCAGCCGTGTGATATGAGATACAGCGCTCCAGATGCAGCCAGGGGTGGGTCATGGTGAGAAAAGAAGACCTGTTAAAATTTCTTAAAAACAACTCTTGTAGTAATGTTGGTCTCTCACATGTGTAGGGGAGAGAGAGAAGTGAGAACAGAGGACTTTTTTAGCAGGAAAAGACAGCAAAACACTAGCAATGCTTTACTATAACATTACAACACAGACATGAGCAGGTTGGGGGAGATGGGAGGGGGTAACATCCTTCTCCACGTGTCCAAGGGATATCTAAATAATAAAGAAAAATATTGATTTTAGAATGAGTAAGTGTGATTGGCCTCACGAGATAACGGCTGGGATGAAAGGGTTGTCCTATAAAGAACGGCTCAATACAGACTGCAAAATGTCTTTCTGTGCCTGGAAGGGCAGGGCAGGAGGCCCTTGAATAAACGGGAGGGGTGGGCTTAGTGCGGCCTTGGGCACGATGTGGTTCAAGTCCGGGTTTGGTATGGGGAAGGCAGGTTGTATGTCGCACAAAGTGGTGGTGTGTGTCGCATGAAATTTGGAGGGGGGGAGAGGCCAACCTGCAGTGGTTTGTTCCTGTGTGGGCAAACCCATGAGGTGTCTAAAATGGGGTCCTGCGTTTGATGGAATTGGGGCGCCCATTGGTGGTGAAGCAGCGGATCAGGATCCGACGGAGGGCAACATTGTGCAAATAAATTTACAGTTCTTTATTTCAACAGCAGACAGCTGGCGCAAAAGCATACAGCATTTTTTAGCAAGGAGATTCGGCAAGCTGGAAGAGCTCAGGGGAGAGCGTGTCCACAGGAAAGTGACACGCCTCGGTGTCATTTAGGCTGGGCTGGTGAAATGGAGCCCTGGTGTGTCTCCTATTACATGGATCCTCAGCTCTTGGTTTAGGAGGACATGTACTCAAAAAACGGAGACCAAAGCAAGGTTAACCACTGCTAGCTTTATCCCGAAACTCCCAATAATGCTTACAAACACTCTGCGATAGTACCAAGCAAACGGCTGGATGCTCTCAAAGCGGGTTCGGGATTCATGAGGGATGGGGTTTAAGGGGCGAGTCGGGAGTCACCCGGCCCATGGAGGCGAGCCGGGGGCGGGTCTGGGGAAGAGGCAGGGCCTGGGACCTGCCCCATAATTGAATATCGCTGGGAACCGTTGTGCAACAGTGTTTTTTTTTTTTTTGTTTTCTTTGCTAGAGTTTACAGGCGCAGCAGTGTTGTCGGAGGTTTTCGACAACGCTAGCAGGGAAACCAGCGGGTTCTGTTTTAGCAACTTCCTTTAATAAGCAGCTCTAGTGCCAGTTTTTGAGGTGACAGGTACCTCTTTCAATCTCCCGGATGTGCCTGTGGTGATTAGGGCAGGTGCCTGAGGCAACATGTTGACCATGGTGATTTATAAGGACTGGGTCTGCTCACACTCTGATAAACTTGACTCCAAGATGGCGGTCTCTCAACGCTCCTGCATCAGAGAGACAGACCATGGAGAATATGCACTTAAGACCAGGTGCTCCCGGGCCCACCTCAGGGGTTTTTATATCCTTGGTCAGGTGGTATTTTTTTTGCCTCCGCCATTCCGGCTTCCACATCATTGAACAATAGAATTAGGTATTGTTTAAAATGTTGCCTTACCAGGGCAAGTGGCTAAAGCTTCAATCAGTAAGTTTCTCCAGCTACTTAGGAAAGCTCTAGAGAAGGTTCCTCTAAACAGCTCTTGGACATGGAGGGTGTGCCATTTCACAACTTACCACTTGCCTCTTGCCTCTGTATAAACATCAGCTATAATTACGTTAAAGGAAAACCTGTCACCAGCACTGTTTTCTAAATAAAACCACTACCAGGATTTTTATTACCAAGCATAACACTATATAGTTTTTCTCTCATGATCCCACAGTAGCATCCACAAAATCAATTGTAAGTTGAGATGTCAATCGGTTGAGTATAAACACTGATGCTAGGTGTCTCTGACCGCTCTCCACTGATATCAGGAGATCTGGTTTGGTTGATGTTTTGGCATAGCAGGGACCTGTCAAGTTACAGTGAGGGGGGGCTGTCTGATGAAAGAGAGCGTTAATTCTGTGTTAAAACTCTCTGCTCCTTGACTCTCTGAAGGGAAACCTACCCACCACCCAAGTCTCCTAATATAAGGTTAGATAGGGTGGTAGGGTAGCGCGGGCCACAGGCTCCGTGGCCGGAGCAGGTCCCTGCGCATGCGCCAGAATGCCGCAGATGCTGGGGTACTGGAACGAGTGCGCGCGCCGAGCTGCATGGTTAGGGGGAGAAGAAAAGAGGCTACTGGGGCGTGGAGTAGCCGCGACGGTGTAGGCATCATGTCCGGCTATCCCACCCCGTAGCCCTTTTAAAAAAATTTTATATCAGCAGATTAAAGTTTCTAAAAAGATAGACGGGACGTGAGGATTAGCCCAAAAAGGGGAATCCTTGTCCATTCATTCCACCTACATCCGATCTACCTGTTCTAGGTAGAATCTGTGGTGGTAGGTTCCCTTTAAACCAACCAATTTACATCTCAGTTCAAGTGGATTTTGTGGATGATGCCAACCACACACAGGCCTGCAAAGAAAATTCTGTGGACTGTGTTGTCAGTGCTTGACAACCTTATGGTTAGTGTTTAACCCCTTAAGGACGCAGCCATTTTGTGAGGCCTCAGTCACATTTTTGGATTATTTGATTGCGTTCTCTTTATCTGTTATATGGTTATAACTTTTGAACCCTGTTTTACGTATCTACACTCACCGGCCACTTTTTAGGTACGTCCACTGCTCGTTCACACTTAATTTCTAATATCAGCCAATAATTAGCGGCAACTCATCTCAGTGCATTTAGGCATTAGACATGGTCCACGGACAATTCCTGCCGTTCAACCGAGCCTCAGTATGGGAAGAGACAGACGGACAGAAGAAAGGAGCGAAAAGGGATCTGAGTGCCTCGGTGAACGTGGCATGGTTGTTGGTTTGCCAAGGGGCGGTCTGAGTATTTCAGCACTGCTGATTTCCCTGGGATTTTTCACGCCAATCCATCTCTAGGGTTTACAGAGCATGGTGCCCGAAAAAAAAGAAAGAACACTCCCAGTGAGCGGGTGGGGACAGTTGCTGTGGCGGGAAAATGCCTGGTGATGCCAGAGGGTAAGAGGAAAATGGGCAGGACTAGTGCGAGCTGATAGAAAGGCCACAGTGAACCTCAAATCGCCACCCGTTAAACCAAGTAGGAGAGAAGAGCATCTCTTGAAGACAGACGTCGAACTTTGAGGCACAGGGCACAGCAGCAGTAGACACACCGTGTGCAACTCTTTCAGCTATAAAAAGCACAGGAAACTGATGAGGCTACCCATTTGCACAAAGCTCATCGATGCAAGCTGTCCGATGATTACACTGTACCCTGCCGCAGCGTTTGATAAATTGGGTGACAGGTCCTCTTTAAATTTAAAGGGTTGTACAAAATAATTGCATCAAAATGAGAGGAACTAAAGCATTTTATGCCTTAATTTCAGGATCTCAAAAGTAATTGGACAGATTAAATAATTGTGAAAAAAATGTTACTTTCTAATTCTTGGTTAAAATGACTGCAATGACTGCCTGAAGTCTTGTATTTGTTTATGGGCCTGTCTGAAGTTTAGTCTTTAAGAAGGGAAATGCACGCTCAATTGGATTAAGATGGCTGACTTGGCCATTCAAGAATATTTCACTTGTTTAAACTCCTGGGTTTCTTTGGCTTAATGTTTTGGGTCACTGTCCATCTGTATTATGAAACGACTATGGAATATCTCAGAATTCCATTGACTGCTTAGTGACCCAGTGCCTATGCCATCACACTACCTCTGCCGTGTTTTACAGATGATGCAGTATGCTTTCGGAGCATAGCTGCAGCATGCCTTCGCCATACTTTTTTCTTTCCATTCGGAGCATAGCTGCAGCATGCCTTCGCCATACTTTTTTCTTTCCATCTTTCTAGGAGAGCTTGATCTTAGTTTCAACTGTCCAAAGAATATTCAGCTAGAACTGTGCGTGCATTTTTACATGTGTTACATGTGTTTTGGTTTTTTTTTTGGTTTTTTTTTTAGCAAAATCTATTCTTGAGACTTATGAGTGGCTTGCATCATGCAGTGAACCCTCTGTATTTACTTTCATGCAGTCTTCTCTTTATGGTAGATTTGGATATTGATACGCTTACATCCCTGACAAAATTGTTGTTTATTTAGTTGTCTCTAGTCAAGGAGTTTCTCTTCACCATGGAAATTATCCTGCGATCATCCACCACTGTTGTCTTTTGTAGGTTTCCAGGTATTATTGATCAGTTCACCAGCGCTACATGTTTTTTTCACAACAAAATATTCCAAATGCAGGCACCACATCTCAAATCAACTTCAGGTCTTTTATCTGCTTAGTTGAGAATAAATAAAGGAATAATAAAGGAATTGCCTACGCCTGCCCATGAAACAGCTTTTAAGTCAATTGTCCAATTACTTTTGGACCCTTAAAAACAGGGTGGCACATGCTGAAACTCTGCAACTCTTAATACAATTTCAATGTGGATACCCTCAAATGAAAGGGAAAAGTCTGGATGTAATGTCCATTCTATAGCTATAACTTTACTATGTTTCAGTGAACAGGTAAGTTAAAAAATACATGTGTGCCAGTGTCCAAATATTTATGGGCCTAGCTGTACATGCCTTTGCAATAATAACCTTGTACAGTTCCTGAATTAGCAAACAGTTGTCGTTACTGAAAAATGCCTTCCAAAATGTAAACACCCCCATGATCAGTCATTTCATCCACTAGTGAAGCCCACTCAGGACTAAATAATGATTCAACAGTTAGCGACTGTATTGGGACAGCAGCGTCCCTAAATAAGGATAATTTGAGTTTTTTCAACATAAATCTACTGTTTTCAAGCCTATTGTTAATGTGAATGTACCAAAATAAAAATATTATATATTATTTATTTCCCTTAATAGGATCAAAAACAGAAAACCTCATATGGGCCAAGAGGTTGAAGGAAAGTTCTATGTTAAAGGCAATGTCCGGTTTCTAAGACCAGCCTAGGTAGGTGCCCTGCAGATCTGCTATACATAGACTGGTGCCTTCTCAGCCCGGCAGACATAAGCAGCCTTGTGGAAAGGGTGAGGATAAGGGGGCACTTCAATTACGGTACTACCTCCTGCGCCTACATCCAATGTGGGTCCTCTACCACACATTAAAGAGATTTCTTCACTTATGTGTTTGGGTCCTGATAAAAAGCTGGGTTTAGATTATTTTGGAGACTTTACAAAATAGATTTCAGAAATAAAGTGCAACAGCTTTGTAAGGTAAAGTAAGGATAAGCAATGCTCAAAAAGATTTGCTGTCACAACATAGCTCACTCACTTAGTCATTCATATAGATGGCTTGGATATTCATCAGTGTGAACCTTACAATCTGCGTTGGATGAAAAGGACAAGTACGCCTAGGAGCTTGGTAGTCAACAAAATAATAACAACTTCTCTGCTGAGAAAGAAAAAGGAAACCAAAGGATAAGAAGTTCAGCAGATATATTTGTGATCCAAACCAATTAGATGAAGTGAAAAGGAGAGAAAAGCTTATCGCCCAGTACAGATACTAGAAGAGTCTCTGTGGTTAACGATACACAAGCGGCCGTCCTGTACTCCTCCTATCACTGGAAACATGTCACTTATGAGGCAGCACTGCACATCGAGGATCACATGCGAGTGCTGTGCGCATACAGAGACTTTCAAGGTCACCAAGTCTCCAAAACTCCTATAGCTTTCTTTTGCAAATATAAAAGGGCCAAAGGGATTCATATTATTTTCAGCAGAGAGATTGTGCGAAGCAGTTGTTCAATAGCACCTTTCTCTCCATGATGCTCATTAGAAGAGCTGGTGCTTGGTAAAATGATTGATTTTCTTAGCTCCTGAATCAGTACAGAACATTAGAGAGAAAAGCGAGCGGATGTAACTAAACGGGAACATAGAGAAATACTGCCCTCTGCTGGTCAAATACTTCCAATGTAACAAACTATTAAAATACAACTTCACTTTAGTTTTTAATTTTTTTTCACAATCTAAAATTTATTGCATTTTTCAAGTACAACAGACCTAAATATAGAAAGATCAGGTGAGACACCTTTGCAGGTATTACAACAGCATTAACACAAGAACAGTCATGTGTCACTGCTTAAACCTGATGACCACAACCAAGATAAATAAAAAACATCCAAGTAGAGAACTAAAAGAAATAAAGCTGGAAGTGGAGCATGGCGAAGCAGTGGCTTGTGAAAGTATTCACCCCCTTGACTTTTTATTATGTTACATTACAACCTATGTTTAAATGTTTTTAATCTGTATTGTTGGTGATCTTCAAGTTGGTTAAGTGAAACAAAAAGGTTTTGGTTATAAAAAATACCAAAATATTTGATGACCCCTCAGAAAAACATCAAATTGGTTATCATCAAATAGAAAGAACATAGTGCCAAGAGAGGGCCACCCACTAAATCAGTGATGGCGAACCTTTTAGAGATGAGGTGCCCAAACTACAACCAAGACCCACTATTTTACCATCAGGTGCCTACATGACAATTTAAGCGGTAACTTATTGCTCCCTGTTCTTCCACAAGATTAAGTTGTTTCGGCCCCCTGAGGACACCAATACAATTTAAAGCACAATGACAAATTTAAACATCATTATAGCTTTTCTTCAGGTTCTCTCTGTACAGGAAGAATCATGGGGCCAGCAAGAGGAAGATAATCTGGCCCTGTTTATACCTTCTCACTTTTCCTGGAGTTCCAAACCGTCAAGGATGTGTCACCTTAAAATAAGCATCGAGAGCAGCATCTCAAGATGTCTGCTACTGGAGGTAGATTCTAGTCCTGTCTGGTGAACTCTGTCCTGGGGTGACAACCTGGGTGCCCACTGAAAGGGCTCTGACTGCCACCTCTGGCACCCGTGCCATAGGTTCGCCATCACTGCACTACATGTTCAGACCAAGAAAATTGGGTATCAATCATAGAGTCAGCAAACAGAGAAAATGTAACCCTAAAGGAGGTGCAAAGTTCCCAAACAGACTCAATTACAGGCAGTCCCCAGGTTACATACAAGATAGGTTCCGTAGGTTTATTCTGGTATTCAAGTCGGAACCAAATACTTTATAATTGTAACCCCAGCCAAATTATATATGGTCTCTGTGATAATTAAATTTGGGCAAAGGAAATTGCTATGTCTTGCAAAAAAACATTTCAGCAATCCAAAAAGAAGATTGCCAGAGTTCATGCTTGCAAGTGTATTGTAAATAGGGGGGTGGCCCTGTCATAAATATTGTCCCGGGACCCCCATGACTCTAGTTACCCTACTGCTTGTCAGGCAAATGAATCCCCATAACTAAATAAATATTCATAAACTGCCACAAGAAAGCATTGCCCCTATCCCTACATTGTTTAATTTTATAGGCATGTAGAGGGACAATCAAGTCCTAAAGCTGTGTGCAAATGACCTGAGATGGGTCCAATGAGTCATTATCATTTTCAGCAATTCAGCTTATTCATGAGTGTTTGCCTGACCCTCAGTGTTTACCTGACAGGTTGTATAATGATGTGACACTCCTGGTGCTGGCTCCTCTATGTACTTCCTGATGCTGGTGGCCACGCCCCCTGCAGCCTGTGAGTGTGAGATACTCCTATACACATGACTGACAGCCTGTATAATGATTTGACACTCCTGGTGCTGGCACCTCTCTATGCTTCCTGGTTCTGTCGCCACCTGCAGCCTGTGAGTGTATGATTTACACATGCCCCCTACAGCCTGTATATGAGACACTCCTATATACATGACTGACAGCCTGTATGATCAAGTGACACTCCTGGTGCTGGCTCCCTGCAGCCTGTGTGTATATGAGATACAGCTGCTCCAGGATGCAGCCATGTGTATGGGAGAAAGACATGTTAAAAACTTCTTGTAGCTAATGTCTGTGTCTCTCACATGTGTATGGGAGAACAGAGAATTTTAGCAGAAAGCACAAACACTAGCAATGCTTTACTATACATTACACACAGACATGAGCAGGGGGAGGAGATGGGAGGGGTAACATCACTTTCTCCACGTGTCCAGGATCATCTACATAATAAAGAAAATATGATTTTAGAATGATTAATGTGTGAATTGCCTAACTAGATAAAGGCTGGGATGACATGTGCCCTATAAAGAACGGCTCAATACAGATGCAAAATGTCTTTTCTTGTGCCCTGGAGGCAGCAGAGGCCCTGAATACCGGAGTGGCTGGCTAGTGCGGCCTTAGGCACGATGTGGTCAAGGTGCTTGGTATGGGGAGGCAGGTCTTCAGTAGGTGGTGTGTGCATGAAATTTGGAGGGAGAGGATAATGCAGTGGTTTCTCCCTGGGGCAACCCCTGAGGTGTCTAAAATGAGTCCCTGCGTGATGGATGGGGAAGCCCATGGTGGTGAAGCAGCCTGGATCCAGTTCTTTATTCAACAGCAGACAGCGGCCAAACGATTAACAGCAACTTTAGCAGGAGATTCGGCAAGCTGGAAGAGTCAGGGAGAGCTTGTCCACAGGAAAGTTACACGCCTGGTAGTCATTTTAGGCTGGGCTGGTAGAAATGGAGCCCTGGTGATGGATCTCGGCTCTTGGTTTAAGGAGGACCTGTCACCCTCAAAAACGGACAAAGCAGTGTTACACTGCTAGCTTTATCGGAAACCTCCAATAATGCTTACAAACACTGCTGCGCTGTACAATGCAAACGCTGGACTGCTCTCAAAGCGGTCCGGTGTATTCATGAGGGAGCGGGTTTAAGGGGCGAGTCACCCCTGGCCCATGGAGCGAGCGGGGCGGTCTGGGGAAGAGGCAGGGCCTCGGACCGCCCCCTTATGAATACGCTGGACCGCTTTGCAACAGTTTGTAGCGTACAGCGCAGCAGTGTTTGTCGGAGGTTTCCGACAACGCTAGCAGTGTAACACTGCTGGGTCTGTTTTAGCACTTCCTTTAATAAGCAGCTCCTAGTGCCGTTTTTGAAGGTGACAGGTCCTCTTTAAGTCTCCGGACTTGCCCTGGGTGATAGGCAGGTGCCTGAGGCACCTGTGATTCCTGGTATAAGGACATGTGCTGCTCACTCTGACTAAACTTGACTCCAAGATGGAGTCTCTCACGCTCCTGCTCAGAGAGACAGACCATGAGGAATATGACTTAAGACCATGTGCTCCCGCCCACCAGGGGTTTATATATTCCTTGGTCAGGTGGTAGCACTCCTCCATTCAGCTTCCAACATCATTGAACAATAGAATTAGGTATTGTTAACTCTTGCCTTACCAGGCAGTGGCTAAAGCTTCAATCACTAAGTTCTCCAGTACTTAGAAACCTCCTATAGAAGTGATCAGTCTCCCTAACAGCTCCTGACATGGAGAGGGCGCCATTTCACAACTAGCACTTGCCTATGCCTTGGCAGGGCTGTTGCACAGAGATCTGTATAACATTCAGCTATAATCTGTAAAGGAAACCTGTCACCAGCAATTGCTTTAATAAACCACTACCAGGATATTACCAAGCATAACACTATCTAGTTTTTTCTTTCATGATCCACAGTATCATCCACAAAATCAACTTTTAAGTGAGATGCCAATCGGTTGTATAAACACCGATGTCTAGGTGGGGAACTCTGAACGCCTACTCCACTGTGATATCAGGAGATCTAGTTGGTGAGGTTTCTGGATGCAGGACCCTCAATTACAGTGGAGCTTAACTTCTGTGTTAAACTCTCTGCCTCCTTGACTATAAAGGGAACCTACCACCACAATTCTACCTATAAAGATAGATCGGGTGGTAGGTGGATGAATGGGACGTGAGGATAGCCCTTTTTTTGGGCTAATCCTCACGTCCTGGCTATCTTTTAGAAAACTTTAGTCCACTGATATCTAAATTTTTTTGCACAGCCACGGCTCTGAGGCCGGAGCTACTGCGCATGCGCAGAATGCCGCAGATGTCGGGTACTCGGACGAGGGCGCGCGGCTACGAGAAGCTGTGTGGCAAAGATGAAATGGTAGGGGGAGAAAAGAGGCTACTGGGGCGTGGAGTAGCCGCGACGTGTAGCCTCATGTCCGGCTATTCCACGCCCCAGTAGCCCCTTAAAAAAAATTTATATCAGCGGATTAAAGTTTTCTAAAAGATAGCCGGGACGCGAGGATTAGCCCAAAAAAGGGCTATCCTCACGTCCCATTCATCCACCTACCACCCGATCTTCCTTTATAGGTAGAATTGTGGTGGTAGGTGTTTTGTTTGTTGTTTTGTACTTATGAGCAGAATATTCTTTAATTGTAGTCTATTTTTTCTTTATTTGGAGGGCCTTGAAGGCAAAAGATTCAATTGACATTTCAGTGAGCCAGTCATCCTTAAAAATCATCAGTCTTGATGACACACACTGAGGAGGTCCTTTACACACAGGAGGGCACAGCTGTTCCCTACCACCATGTGAGATATGTTACAGCAGTTCTCTCGGTAGGGATTGATATGCGCTAAAGGCCCAGGCTGTGGGCCCTAACCTAGGACTAGTACCAATATCACGATCTTCAATTCGTTATGCCTATGGCTACTATTACCAAATAATACCCAGCCCATTGCGATAGCACCCTTTGAAAAAATTATGGGGCACTAGTACCAAACACACAAAATTATATATAAAGAGTAATAAATATAATATCAGCTAAAAGCAATAGGATGTAGGGCATCTGTTAACACCAGAACTTGCAACTCGTATGAGAAAGAAAGTAAACAAAAAAAAGACGAGTTGCTCCGAGGACTTCCTATAGACTTCTGGATTGGGTATATTCGCTGTCGCCAGAAAAATATACGTACGAAGTTTTGTTTCAGCTTATGACCGGATCTAGATTGACATGTGCCCAATAATTGGTTAAACTTCGAAAGTTAAATAGCCAGGTGACTTTAGTTTGTTATCTTGTGACAATCAAGTCACTTGCGTAAGTTGAAAAATCTTAGTGATAAGTTTTGACGTTATGCATTCTGAAAAAATACGGAAAGTACGCAAATATTCGGTAAAAACACTCTATGATTCACAAAGTTTAAAATGTCTTCTTTCAACTGGCCAGATTGTCAGGACCACCCCAAATAACTTAATCTACCATTTCCCGAAGTCGGCATTATGTTTGCTGTTTTTTCTGCACCTTCCTCTCGTTTTTGGTAGGGATGGTATGAGGCTTAGTAGATCTTAGGCGTTTTTCACATTTGTATGGCAATTGCCAACAACTCATGTTTTGAGGGACAACTCAGCTTTCAAGGACTTTGAGAGACCTGAATACAGGCAGTCCCGGGTTACGTACAAGATGGGGTCGGTAGGTTTGTTCTAAATTCATTTGATGAAAGCGGAACTGTAATTTGTAAGTGTGAACCCCAGCCAAATATATTTGATCTCGTGACAATTGGATTTTTAAAATGTTGGATTGTCATTAAGAACCAGGATAACGATCAGGGCTTCATTACCAGACATCGGTGATAACATGTTATAGCTGCTTATTGTAGGCCTAGGCTAAAGTACAGAAAATTACTCATACAAGAGGTCCATTTGTAACTAGGGGTTGTTGTAAGTCGGGTGTTTTAATAGGAGGGACCGCCTGTATATAGTAGAACCCAATAAATGAACCTCACATAATATAGATAATTTATGCTGAAAACTTACAGATTCACAATGGATAAATGATGAAATGCTCTGCAAGAGTGAGACACAATTTCTACCGTGTATGGCACAACCAACATATTGCTTCTCGGCGGGTAACCTGCTGTATGGCGTATGGAAACAGATTCTATTGTCCATGTAACAGGCTTAAATTTTTTTGGTAAAGCAAAACATATGAGGGCTTATATTTGTTGGGAGGTTGGTGATTTGTTGGTTTTTTGATACATGTGTAATGTTTCTATGGGATATTGGGACTTTATGACTTTTTATGTTAAGAATCCAAACCAAATATTTTCACTTTTTTTTTTCACTTCATTTACTTTTATAGACTGGATCAAGCGATGTTCGTGGGATAGGGCCTAACATGCCTTCCTGGGAACAACTCACTTCTTCAAAAAGGCTGCATTGCACACGAGGCGTAGCCTGTACGGCTATGGTGGCCATCTCATATGGGTATGGACCGTACAGGGAAAGGTTAGGAGCATTTGAAATGCCGCATCAGTCATTAGCTCCGTGCAGGCACATTGGCCATATATGGAGGAGCGGGTGTACTACAAGTCCCCACATCCGATAGGTGAATGCAGCCTAAATGTGTACCATTGTCACTACAGGAACAACAAGGAGAGATGATCGGAAAATTGATTGGACGTCTATGCGCACAGATTTCTCGACGTAGTTGGAATTATGACTGGCATTCCCCTCCCATCCGTGACAAGATCCCAGAAGAGCTATTTTTCCACTGGCGTCCAGCACAGAGCAACACGACTAATAGAATATGACGCTGGGGCTCAGTTGAAAAGCCAGAAAACAAGAAGGGGATGGGACTAAATACATGCCTTTTATACCAGAAAAAATGTTGAAGTCATGTAAATGTGTTTGAACTGAATAATAAATCGGGTCATATTTTGTACGCCCCGCTTTTTCGAGTACCTTCTGTAGAAATGTTATGAAACGGCCTAAAACTCTTAAGAAATATAGTGGCAGGTGTTTTTGCCTCTAGCACATGATCGTGGTCTTTAATGTTTGGAGAGGAGGTGGCGATGAGCGCCCTTAACAGTTGCAGTCAGACACGGGCACAGCTGCACCATGCATATAGAAGTTCAATAGCGGCCAAGAGCTAGCCGCAATTTGTGTGGTTTTCTCTTGGACCCGAGATATAGGCTTTAGGCATTAGGAAGCGTTCACAGTGGCTTTACATTGATTGTTGATACAGCTAAAAAGCGAGGAAGGAAACAAATTTCTGATAACAATGCTGTTTACATTTCGTTTCCAAACACAATATGATGATGCGTTATTGTAAATGGAGATTTTAACAGCAATCTAATAAAATAAGCATTAATCTTCACTCTCTCCACGTTCAAATTATGAATTAGGAACAGCTATGTCACATGCTCTTGTCTGGTCTTCAGTTTTGCGGCCGAGTTGCAAGCAAACAGAACAGATAATTCAAATCATACTTGTTAGTTCTATTAGGTGCCTCACAAGTTTGGTCACCCAGGTAACTTATGCAAATAACTCAAAGGACATAACAGATGTGAGGTGGCCTAACAGAAGGGTTTAGGACCTTTAATGTAGCACTCCAACAACTATACCCCCACTAAGTTAGATATTAAAGAAAATGATAACTTTTAAATATAATCTGTACGGTAATTATACTAGAACTTTCGGGTAAATTCAAAGGAGCAATTTATAAACCCCAGATGATATGCCTTTTAACCCAAGGGCAGTATTCTATTATCCTTTATCTTCATTTCACTGAGGTATACAGTACTTTCCAAAGCACAAGTCCACGTTATTACTGAGTGCATGTTGGAAGATCAGGGCACTGGTTGCAATCAATAAGAATACATTAATTAGCTTCCCTCCTTTATGTGTCTATGCAGGTCTTCACAGGTTATAATAGCAAAACAAGGAAAATGAAATGTTACGCACCAATAGTGACCCACACAAGCACCGGGTGTCTATCATCATCTGTAAGCAATTGTTTGGTGGTCTATTATTATAATACTGCTACTTTGCAATACTAATGTGACCTTCTTGGTTTTTTTGTTTTTTGCCATGCTACATAAAGCTGGAAGTACTGCAGTTTCACATATTTCTTCCAAAATATTTCTAATGTATATTTAAAGAGAAAATTGTTTCTAGTCATTGAGTGAGTTGGAAATATTAGACTCGCCTCAAGACTGCGCTTCAGTGTCTTTTTAGTCATTGAGCATTCATCTTTGATACACTGCACATGTATAACAGTGGGGAATGATCATGACACTTTAGCATGTGTGGAAACGCGGTGACCGCGGTACATGATACGGATTCACAAGCTTGATGTTTATTGTTTTGTTTTTGTTTTTTGTTTCCCCACCCCCGGCCGGTCTTTTTTTTTTTTTTTTTTTATTTATTTTTTTTTTTGCCCTTGGGTCTTTCCTGTTGTTTTTTTTTAATTTTTCGTTTTTTCTTTTTTTCTTCTTGGGGGCGCCAATCGTTGCTATGGCATTCGGTCTGAGGTCCGACGGTGCCACCAGAGATGCCTGAAGGCAGTGCCTTTAAATGGTGTCTGTGACGTTATCTAAGGCACAGTATCAGCCTCCTATGCATTGTGCATAGGTCGACACTGCTAATACCCTGCCAAATACATAACTATTGCATGAGTATTATGATCATGAACAAGCGATGAGTGCCTTGTTCACTAAAAAGTGCCGCCTAAGCCCAAAAATAGAGAGACTATATAACGTCAAAAAAGTTCGAAATATAAACAACCCACACATGTGTATCACCGTGTCGTACACACAGTCATTGGAATAGAATTAATCAAAACAAGAACCCCGTAAGATGAAGCCGAAAAAAAAAAAAACACTTTAAAAACCCACCAAACATAGAGTTTACTCTTGGAATCCCACTAAAAGGCATAAAAAGGTGATTAGACAAAAACATAGTACCCAGATGAATTACTGCTGCCAAATGAGCCATAACCAGCTCCAGGTAGCCAAAAAAGTAAAACGTTATATGGGGGGGGGGGGGGGGGGGGCCTTTGTATGCCTCGGCCCGAGGGGGGGTTGGGGGGGAGGGCAGACGGCAATGCAAAAATGATAGCATTTCCCCCACATTTAGGGTTTTATTTGCTGCTCAAAGTTAGTAAAAAACATAAAGAAAAAATATCTAGTTGGTAGCCCCGTAATAGTATCGACCATAGATAAAGCATAAACGGATTATTAGGATTACGGTTGATACACGAAAAATAAAAAAGTAAAAAATCCGCGTACAGAATTGAATTTGCTTTCTGCTCTGACTCAAAATAAGTTCACTAAGCAATAGGGGATACCCCCAACCCAAGAATGGTAACCACTGGAAAAAGAAGCATTTCACTCCGAAAAAAAAAGCCCAATATACGAAAAGTGAAAATTGTAACCTATAAACAGGGCCAATGAGTCAAACTAAGAAATCCGGCGAACTGCAGAGCGCTCTTCCCTTCTTGAGCCTCGTGGCGCCCAAAAAACAGCAACGGCAACATGTGGGGGGTCTTCTGTTATTTGGGAGGAAAATGCGAACAGAATTGTATGTGAGTTTCTCATTTGTATTCTTTGGAAATTGTTGGCAAATCTTTAGGGGTAAATGAAACGTGAATAACCCCGGACAACAATATGACCATTTAAATTTATCGCATTTTGATTCAATTGCTATTGGAAGATCTCAAGGGGTTAACAATCTTCCTACAACGATGTTTCTGTATTTGAGGGTGCAGATTTGAAAATGGGTTGATATATTGGGGGGTTTAATGCTAAATATGTAAAATTTCATTTAAAACTGTATTTATCTGCAAATTAGTCAATTCTGAAAATACGGAAAATAGATAAATCTATTTGTAAGCCTGTGATATCAAAATAAATATCAGAGCATTCAAAAATTATGAAAATGTAAAGTAGACTATGTGAAATGTTCATTCAGCAAGTTATTTTAGGTGGTAAATCATCTGCCTGAAAACATGCAGATTTTGAATTGAGAAAATGGCATTTTTTTCTAAAAATCAAATTTTTTATTTTATTTGTTTTTGTAATAAACAGCAAAATTATCAGACAACATTACCACAAAATGAAGCACAACATGAGGGGAAAAAAACAATCTCAGAATCGTTTCGATAGTAACAGTGTTCAAAAGTTAGAACCATGATAAAGAGACGCATCGAATCCAAAAAATGGGACTGAGCCTCACAAAATGGCTGCGTCCTTAGGGGTAAACACAACCAGTCTGTTGTCAAGCAGCTGACACACATCCACATCATTATATTCTTTCATACCTGTGGTGTGGGGGCATATCCACCAAAATCCATTGAAGTGAGAGTAATTGGTGTTTGAAAGGGAATTCAGCTTCCAACATCATTGAACAATAGAATTAGGTATTGTTAACTGTTGCCTTACCAGGCAGTGGCTAAAGCTTCAATCAGTAAGTTCTCCAGTACTTAGAAAGCTCATAGAGAAGTTTCCCTAACAGCTCTTGACATGGAGAGGGTGCCATTTCACAACTACCACTTGCCTATGCCTCTGTATAACATTCAGCTATAATTCGTAAAGGAAACCTGTCACCAGCAATTGTTCTAATAAACCACTACCAGGATATTACCAAGCATAACACTATCTAGTTTTTCTTTCATGATCCACAGTATCATCCACAAAATCAACTTTTAAGTGAGATGTCAATCGGTTGTATAAACACTGATGTCTAGGTGTCTCTGAACGCCTCCTCCACTGTGATATCAGGAGATCTGGTTGGTGATGTTTCTGGATGCAGGACCCTCAATTACAGTGAGGGGGGCTGTCTGATGAAGAGAGCTTAACTTCTGTGTTAAACTCTCTGCCTCCTTGACTTTAAAGGGAACCTACCACCACACCAATTCTACCTATAAAGGTAGATCGGGTGGTAGGTGCGCGGCCACGGCTCCGTGGCCGGAGCTACTGCGCATGCGCAGAATGCCGCAGATGCTGGGTACTCGGACGAGGGCGCGCGCCGAAGATGAAATGGTAGGGGGAGAAAAGAGGCTACTGGGGCGTGGAGTAGCCGCGACGTGTAGCCTCATGTCCGGCTATTCCACCCCCAGTAGCCCCTTAAAAAAATTTATATCAGCAGATTAAAGTTTTCTAAAAGATAGCCGGGACGTGAGGATTAGCCCAAAAAAGGGCTAATCCTCATGTCCCATTCATCCACCTACCATCCGATCTACCTTTATAGGTAGAATCGTGGTGGTAGGTTCCCTTTAAACAACCAATTTACATCTCATTTCAAAGTGGATTTTGTGGATGATGCCACCACACCACAGGCATGAAAGAAATATGATGTGGAATGTGTGTCAGCTGCTTGACAACATACTGGTAGTGGTTTAACCCCTTAAGGACGCAGCCATTTTGTGAGGCTCAGTCACATTTTTTGGATTCTGACTTGCGTCTTCTTTAATGGTTATAACTTTTGAACACCTGTACTTATCTACACTCACCGGCCACTTTATTAGGTACACCTGTCCAAACTGTCGTAACACTTAATTTCATATCAGCCATACAATAGCGGCAACTCAGTGCATTTAGGCATGTGACATGGTCACGACAATCTCCTGCAGTTCAAAAACGAGATCGTATGGGGAAGAAAGGTGAATTTGAGTGCCTTTGAACGGTCTGGCATGGTTGTTGTTTGCCCAGAAGGGCTGGTCTGAGTATTTCAGAACACTGCTGATCTACGGGATTTCACGCACAACCATCTCTAGGGTTTACAGAAGAATGGTCCGAAAAAAGAAAGAACATCCCGTGAGCGGCAGTTCTGTGGGGGAAATTGCCTGGTTTGATGCCAGGAGGTAAGAGGAATGGGCAGACTAGTTCGAGCTGATAGAAAGGCCAGTGACTCAAATCGCACCCGTTAAACCAAGGTAGACAGAAAGAGAATTCTGAACGTACAGTACGTCGAACTTTGAGGCACGATGGGCTTACGAGCAGCCGAGAAACCCACACCGGTGCCACTCTTTCAGCTAAGAACAGGAAACTGAGGCTACATTTGCACAAGCTCACGAAATTGGACAGTAGAAGATTGGAAAACGTTCTGCTGGTCTGATGGTCTCGATTTCTGCGGCCATTCGGATGGTAGGGTCAGAATTTGGCTTCAAAACATGAAGCATGGATTCCATCCTGCCTTGTATCAACGGTTTTCCGGGGTGGGTTGTGGGGGTATGGTGTGGGGAATATTCCTTGGCACTCTTGGGGCCCCTTGTACCTTGCGAATCGTTGCAACGCACAGCCTACTGAGTATTGTTGCTGACCATGTCCATGGCCTTTATGACCACATGTTCCCAACATCTGATGGCTACTTTCAGCAGGATAATGCGCATGTCATAAAGCTGGAATCATCTCAGACTGGTTTCTTGACACATGACAATGAGTTCACTGTACTCAAATGGCCTCCACAGTCACCAGATCTCAATCCAATAGAGCATCTTGGGATGTGGTGGAACGGGAGATTCGATCAAGCAGCCGACAACATCTGCGGCAACTGTGTGATGCCATCATGTCATATGACCAAAATCTCTGAGGATGCTCCAGCACCTGTTGAATCTATGCCACGAAGAATTGAGGGCAGTTTCTGAATGCAAAAGGGGTCCAAACCCGGTTACTAGCATGGTGTACCTAATAAGGGCCGGTGAGTGTAAACAATCTGAGATTTTTTTTCCCACATGTTGTGTTCATTTTGTGGTAAATTTTGGCTGATAAGTTTTGCGTTTATTTACAAAAATAAAAGAAAAAAAATTATGAATTTTTAGAAAAAAATTGCCATTTTCGAAATTCAAAATCATCACGTTTTCAGGCAGATAGATTTACCACCTAAATAACTTGCTGAATAACATATCACATATGCTACTTACTTTTCATAATTTTTGAAATGTCTGGATAATTATTTTGATATCACAGCGGCTTACAATAGATTATCGATTTTCCGTATTTTCAGAATTGACTATTTGCAGATAAATACAGTTTTAAATGAAATTTTACATATTTAGCATTAAAACCCCGATATAATCAACCCATTTTCAAATGCACCCTAAACTATCTTTTAGGAAGATTGTTAACCCTTCTATAGTAATTGAATCAAAATGGAGATGAAATTTAGAATGGTCATATTTGTCGGTTATACGTTCATTTAGCCCTAAAATTTACCACATTTCCAAAAGATAAAATGAGAAACCCCCACATACAATTTGTTCAGCAATTTCTCCCGAATACAGAGAGGCGCAGAAGGGAAGAGAGCGCTCTGCAGCTGCCAGATTTTAGTCCTCATGGCCCGTTTATAGGGTATACAATTTTCACTTTTCGTTATTGGGGCCATTTTTTTTGCGGATGAGATGCTTTTCCATGTTTGTTTACCATTTTGGGGTTGGTATCCCATAGTTTAGGAACTTATTTTGAGCAGGAGCAGAAAAGCATCAATGTACGGGATTTTTTACTTTTTATTTTTTCGTTGTTCTTATGCCTTCTAATAATCATGTTATCTTTATATATTGGGTCGATTACGATTAGGCGATACCAGACATGAATATTTTTTTTTCTTATGTTTACTAAATTGCCAAAAAAACCCTAAGTGGGGAAAAATCTATCATTTTGCATTGCGTTTTCCAAGTGGCATAAACATTTTTTACCTTTTGGCTACAGAGTGGTTGATGGCTTGTATTTTTGCGAGATCATCTGGAGAACATTTGTTTTGTTAATCACTTTTTATTGCATTTTTAGTGGGATTCAATAGGTAAAATCATAATTTTGTTGGGTTTTTAAAGTTTTTTTTTTTTTTTCGGCGTTCATCTTACGGGTTCTATAGTTATTTAATTCTATTCTAAGGATTGTTACGGACACGGTGATACTACATGTGTGGGGTTTGTGTTATGATTTAGACTTTTTTGAGCGTTATATGTCTCTTCATATATTTTGGGGCTTATGGGCATTTTTAGTGAACAAGCAATCATCATGCTTGTTCATGATAATACTCTGCAATAGTTATGTATTGCAGGGTATTAGCAGTGTCAGCCTATGCACATGCATAGGCTGAGACTGTGCCTTTAAGATAACGTCACAGACACCATCTTAAAGGCACTGCCTTCAGGCATCTCTGGGGTCCCGATCGGACCTCAGAGATGCCATAGCAACGATTGGCGCCCCCGAAAACGGCGTGGAAAGACCCCCGGAAGGCATGTTAAATGCCGCGGTCGCGTTGACCCAAACAATTTCTAAATTACTATGTATTCATGTCCTCACTGCGTTTCCATACCATGGCTACAGAGTGTAGTCACATACAGATGTATAGAAATGCTCAAATGACTAAAAAAGACACTGAAGCGCAGTTCTGAGCGAGTCTAAATATTCCAAATGACTCAAATGACTAGAAAAGATTTTCTCTTTAAAATAACATTAGAAGATATTTTGGAAGAAATAATGTGAAATGCAGACTTCCAGCTTTATGTAGCATGGCAAAAAAACAAAAAAAACAAGAAGGTCACATTAGTAATGGCAAAAGTAGCAGATTATAAATAATATGACACCAAACAATTGCTTACAGATGATGATGAACACCCTGGTGCTGTGTGGGGATCACGTATTGGGCGTAACATTTCATTTTCCTTGTTTTGCTATTAATAACCTGTGAATGAGCCGCATAGACACAATAAGGAGGGAAGCTAATTAAATGTATTATTATTGATGGCACCAGTGCCCTGATCTTCCCATGGCACTCAGTAATAACAGGACTTGTGCATTTGGAAAGTACTGTAATACCTCAGTGAAATGAAGAATAAAGGATAATATGAATACTGCCTTGGAGGAAAAGGCATATCATCTGGGTTATAAATTGTCTTTGAATTTACCCAAAGTTAGTATAATTACCGTACAGGATTATATTTAAAAGTTATCATTTTTCTTTAATATCTAACATTATGTGGGGTATAGTTGGTTTGGAGTGCTTAAAATTAAAGGTCTAAAACCTTCTGTTAGGGCCACCTCACATCTGTTATGTCTTGAGTTATTTGCATAAGTTACTGTGAGCCAAAACTTGTTGAGGCACCTATAGATAAGCAAGGTATGATTGATTATCTGTTCTGTTTGCTTGACAACTCCCGCAAAAAACTGAAGACCAGACAGAGATGTGAACTGTTCCTAATTCATAATTTGAACGGTGGAGGAGAGGAAATTTGCTTATTTAGATTGCTGTTAAAATTTCCATTTACAAAACACATCAATATTTGTGTTTGGAAACAAATGCAAACAGCAATGTAATCAGGAAATTTTTCCTTCTCAGCTGTTATACTGTGTATCAAAACGCAATGTAAAGGCCACATGTGAACGCATCCTAAGGCCTAAAGCATATATCTCGGGCCAAGAGAAAACCACACAAATTGCGGCTAGCTCTTGGCCGCTATTGACTTCTACTATGCATGGTCACTGTGCCGTGTCTGACTGCACTGTGAAGGGCGCTCATCTCCACCTCCATCTCCAAACATTCAAGAACCCACGATCATGTGCATGAGGCCAAAGACACCTTGCACTATATTTATTAAGATTTTTAGCCGTTTCATAAACATTTCTACAGAAGGTACTCGAAAAGAGGGGTGCGACAAAAATTATGCTACACCAGATTTATTATTCAGCATCAGACACATTTACTATGACTTCAACAATTTTCTGGTAGAAAAGGTATGTATTTAGTCCTTCTTGTTTTCTGGCTTTTCAACTGAATGCCCCAGCCGGTCATATTTATTATAGTCTCTGCTGGAAACCCAGTGGAAACAATAGCTTCTTTTCTGGGATTCTTGTGCCGATGGGAGGGAAATGCCAGTCATAATTCCAACTACAGTGAGAAATCTGGTGCAGCATAAGACTGTCTAATCTAATTTCCGATACATCCTCCTTGTTGTTCCTGTAGGTGACAATGGTACACATTTAGGCTGCATTCACACTATCGTATGGGGGACGTATGTACAGCCGCACGTCCTCCATAGATGGCAATGGCCGCACGGAGCAATACGGTGCTGCACATGTCCTACCTTTCCCCGTGTTACGGTCCATACCCAATGGAGAGAGGCACCATAGCCGTACAAGCTACGCTCGTGTGCATGCAGCCTTAAATGAATGAAGGTGGTTTTCCCAGGAAGGCAAGTTAGGCCCTATCCACAGAACATCGCTGATTCCAGTCTATATAAAGTAAAATGAAGTGAAAAAAAAAAAGTGAAAAATATTTTTTGGATTTTAAATAAAAAGTCCATAAAGTCCCAAATTCCCATAGAAAACCCTTACAATGTATAAAAAACACAAATACACAACCCTCCCACAAATATAAGCCCTCATATGTTTTCTTTACCAAAAAAATGTATAGCCTGTACAATGTGACAATAGTTTCCATACGCCCATACAGCAGGTTACCGCCACATATGTGGTGTTGCCATACACGGGAGAAATTGTGTGTCAAACCTTGCAGAGCATTTCATCATTTAATCCATTGTGAATCTGTAATTTTCAGCATAAATTAATCTATATATAGTGAGGTCATTTATTGGGTTCTACTATTACAGGCGGTCCACTACTTAAGAACACCCGACTTACAGACAACCCCTAGTTACAAATGGACCTCTGGTAATTGGTAATTTTCTGTACTTTAGCCCTAGGCTACAATAAGCAGCTATAACAGTTATCACAGGTGTCTGTAATGAAGCCTGATCGTTAATCCTGGTTCTTATGACAATCCAACATTTTTAAAATCCAATTGTCACAGAGATCAAATATAATTTGGCTGGGGTTACAATTACAAAATATACAGTTCCGACTTTCATACAAATTGAACTTAAGAACAAACCTACAGACCCCATCTTGTACGTAACCCGGGACTGCCTGTATTAAGGTCTCTCAAAGTCACTTGAAAGCTGAGTTGTCCCTCAAAACATGAGTTGTGGCAATTGTCATACAAATGTGAAAAAATCGCACCTAAAGTTCTAAGCCTCATAACATCCTACAAAAACGAGAGGATGCATTAAAAAAACATGCAAACATAATGCAGACATAATGCAGAAATTCGGGAAATGGTAGATATAAAGTTATTTGGGGTGGTCTGACAATCTGCCAGGAAAGAAGAACATTTTAAACTTTGGAAATAGAGAATTTTTCCGAATATTTGCGTAATTTCCGTATTTTTCAGAATGTAACGCAAAACTTATCACTAAGATTTTTCAACTTACACGAAGTACATTGTGTCACAAGATAACAAATCTCAAAGTCACCTGGGTATGTTAAAGCTTTCCGAAGTTATAACCAATTATTGGGACACATGTCAGATTCTAAAGTCTGGTCATTAAGCTGAAAACAAATACTTCTACGTATATAGTCTGGACAACAGCAATATAACCCAATCCAGAAGGTCTATAGGAGTCCTCAGAGCACACTCTTGTGTTACACTTCTTCCTCATAGATTGCAAGTTCTGGTGAACAGTGCCCTCACTCCTATTGCTTTAGCTGATCATTATTTTATTACTCTTTAATATATAATTTTGTGTGTATATGCACCCCATAATTTTTAAAGTGCTTCCAATGCGGTATTATTGGTAAATAGTAACCTATAGGCATAACAGATATGAAGATGGATATTTGTACTAGTACCTGTAGGGCCCACAGCCTGGGCCTTTAGCCGCATATGCAATCCCTCACCAGAGACGTGCTGTACATATCTACATGTGGAGGGAACCAGCGTGACCTCCTGTGGTAGAAGGACCTCCTCATTGTCATCAGGAGACTGGATTTTTAAGGATGACTGGCTCACTGAAATGTCAATTGGAAATCTTTTGCCTTCAAGGCCACTAAAATAAAGAAAAAATAGACTACAATTAAAGAATATTCTGCTCATAAATACATTATTCAATTAGATTCTGGACTGCAATAACTGGAAATAAAATGCCTCAAAGCAAATCATGAAATTCATATTAGGTTAAGAATTGAATATGACATTTATAATTACGTTGAATAACAGGCAGGAAGAATATGGAAGATTGCTCCACTAAGCGGAGAGTCGGGTTGTCAGCAGTATTTTCCTGTGTTACTTTTATGTGAGTGAACTCCAAAAATACCTTGGCAAGGTGGCTTGTCATTGTAACGCCTGCAATAAATTAGCCACATTGGAAAGTCACACTATTCCAGAGAAATCCTGTACCCCAGACAGCGAAATATGAATAATAAAACACAAGGGGATCTGTAATGTCCTCAAGTTGAGCCATTAAGAAATTAACCGTTATAGTCGTACCCCATGGGGCTAGTAAGACTGATCACAATATTGGCTCCAACTCAAGGTAAAGTCAGTCATCTAATAGCCTCATTCACACTCCTTTAAAGGGAACCTACCACCACGATTCTACCTCACATCCCGGCTATCCTTTTGTAAACTTTAATGCCTGTATATGCAAATTTTTTTAAGCGGCTACTGGGGCGTGGATAAGTCTACTGTTTGTAACCTAAAAAAGTTGATGTATGTTTACATTATTATTTTTACATTATGTATATTCCGGGCTAATGATTGGCTGGCAACCCAGCGTGTCTAGACAGGTCAAACCGATTAATATAGAGTCTGCTATAGCTTTGGGTCTTTTGGACAAAGTCTTCTTGGACTCAGTCTTGAAATGTTAATGTGATTACTATGGCCCACATTCACTAAAAACAGTGCAAAGTGTGCAGAGGGCACCATATTCATGGTTTGTGGCGCCTGTTCTTCATACATCTGGCGCTCACTGCACTACTCTGACAGAGTGCACCTTTTTTTGGTACACCTTTAACATGGTGCCTGCAACAGATTTCTGTCAGACTTTGCATGTTAAATGTGGCACACTGTCCAACTAAGTACCAAAATGCCCATTTCAGTGTTTGGAATAGTGCTGCGTGAGCCACTGTGTCTCGCATACTTCTTTAATACCTGTGCAAAAGTGCCAGCAAACTGGCATATGGACCTTAGTAAATGTGTCTCTGTGTACTGCTACCAAAGAGATTGTTGCAGTTTGGCTGATGCAGAAAAAGCCCACCTGGCTCCATAAGAGACACTTACCAGTAAAGGTAACTGGTCCACACTGATGTTCTTGCAAGTCATTGCTGCTGATTAATGTCACAGCCACACAGTCTTAAGACCTACTAGCCTCAAAGCAAGTAGTTATAATCAGCCTGCTGTTTAAAGCCTGCCAATAAAAGAAACTGTAAGTTGTAAAAGATCTTCACTTCACTCTGTGTGTCCCTAGCCTGCCGCTACCATCGCGGGCCTCCCACTTAACATCTGCTGGGGAGATAGACACCCACACCGGGAGTGCCTCAGAGGGATACTTTCTACACATTTGGCCTCCTCCTCTTGTTTCTGACCTGCCAACCCAGGGGTGTGTATATGAAGCCTACAACGTAAACCAAGGCTGCCGTGACACCTGCAGCCTAGACGCCCTACCAGGGTTCTGGAGTCGGAGTCATAGTGTGAGCCTGTGAACATTTTGGTGGAGTTGGAATACAATGGCTCTGAGTGTAAATGAATTGTTACAATGAGTTGTAAATGTGTAAAATATTTTTTTTACATTGGAATTTGGGGAAATTATGGAATGTTCTATAAATGTTTGTTCTATTCCTGATCTAAGGAAGTATATTTTTAGTTGAGATGAATGTGGATGCACTTTTTGCTTATGCTCAGTAGTGAAGCTGTTACCCCACTTATTAGAGGGGGAAGGAATATCTGCACTTATCTTAAAACTGCTAGTGATCAAGAAAACTGGATTAAGGCAGGATTATCTGATAAATATTCTCTATGTATAATGCTTTATGTTTATTTTGCTTTTCCTCTGAGCTCGTGTCTGTATATATTAGCTGCTCTGATTAATTCTATACACTATACATAGAATGTGAGGGGAAACTTGTTTTCTAACATCTAAAACATGAAAAAGTATTATAGGAGGGGAGGGGGCGCAGTGTGGCCCTGGGCGACAGAGCCTTAGTGGGCCCCTCCGTGGACCGCCCTCCAGTGGCCACACTGCGCCCCCTCCCCCTGCGGACCCCCTGAACCCCCCCCACTCCCCTGCGGAAACAATGAACCCCACCCCCTCCCTGCGGACACAATGAACCCCCCCCCCTTGCGGACACAATGAACCAACCCTCCCCGGACACACTGAACCCCCCTGAACACAATGACCCCTCCGACCCACATTGACCCCCCCCCCCCCCCTGTGGACACAATGACCCCCCTGCTGACACACTAACACCCCCCTCCCCTCCCCCTGTATACACACTGACCCCGCCCCCCACGGACACCCCTCGGAAAAGAAAAAAGAAAGAATTTACCTGTCCTGGTTCCCCCGGAGCAGCGCCTGCAGCTGTCTTCGGCCTGGGCCTCCCGTACGCACCGGCTCTGAAGCCGGCACACGTGATCCGATGACGTCATCATGTGCGCCGGCTTCAAAGCCGTCGCATACCCTGCGGAGCGCTGCATCGTGGGAACCGGGACAGATGAGTTTTAGATTCTGCTTCTATGCTGCGCTCCCGACCAGCGCAGCATAGATGCAGAATAGTGATCCTTCCGGATGGTGATCAATTGTACCAGTGTCTTATAGCGACACTGGTACAATTGATCCGGGGGCCCGAGTGGACCCCTCCAGTACCCCGGGGCCCCGGCACTTGCCCGGGTTGGCCGGGTGCTGGCGCCGGGCCTGGGGGTAGTGTTCCTCACTGTATGGCTGTAGTGTCCCTCACTGTATGGCTGTAGTGTTCCTCACTGATCTTTTACCCCTGAGGAAGTCTCCAGTTGGAGACGTAACGCGTGAGGAGCCCTCCACCTCCTGACCACTTTACCACCCCGTTTGTATGCTGCTATTTTACTGGCTTATTGCCAGGTTATCTGTATTTTGCACTAGGGTTTGCCTCCATTACCTGTATTGAATGTATACTATGATTGCATTGTAGGCATCCATTTACCTAGCATTTACCTTTATGGCAGCTTGATATATGCATTTGCACTTTATACCTGTTTTTTCAATACTTAGGGGTGGCTTGGGTATATTTTGCCCATTCAGGAGGTGTCTTGTTTCTGCACCAACTACAGTGCACAACATGGTAGATAATTGTATGTAATTCGGTACAATTTTAATTAATTTTAGATATGTGTTTGTGTTCAGTGTTTGATACAAATAAAATTTGTTATGTTTTTCTGAACCCATTATGTCAGTGACACACTGCTTTTTCTGGCTTTTTGATTCCTCACAGTATGGCCGTGGTGTCCCTCACTATTTGGCGGTAGTGTTCCTCACTGTATGGCGGTATGGGGAAACTTGTTTTCTAACATCTAAAACATGAAAAAGTATTATAGGTATAGAAGTGAAGTCGCCGTGTTATCTAGCACTGCTCGTAAGTGTTCCCAGAGAAAACCCTTACATTAAGCAGTAAACTGTTCATCAACTGTCTGTCTTGGGGCAATGACTATATCTAGAAATTGTTAGAGATGTTGCCTGTAACATGTGGTTACCGTGTTGCCACCATCCCAAATCAATGTAGAGAGGCTATTCTATAGCCTGAAAATAATTGGGCCAGATTTGATGACATCTAAGCAGGAGGATCTGATGGTGGCAATACTGTTTCTAAGAAAAATTCATAGACTCACTAGACAAAAATTATTTAGAACATTTTTGTTGAAAACTTTTTTTTCCAATATAGTGGTTCCTTAATAAATATATTTTATTCTCTACCTAAATAACTTGGTTATTGTATCATAATGATGATAAAAAGCCTAATTACTGTAAGTGCATCACCTAAACATGCCCCATGTATGTGGCAGTCAGAGTTAAGGAAATTGAGTCGTCTAAGGTTTGTCTTATCGACTCCACAGCTTGACGCCCTACAGCCAGCTACTCCAGGTTCCAGTCTCCTGCTGCCCCCGCATGCTATCCCTGGTGCGGATGTTGCAGATCCCATTTATCAATGAGGGCAGGTTTTTTCCACTTGTTCTATCTTATTATTATTTTAAAATTCAAAACTGTTTATTATAAAGATACAGGGAAGTTTAGCCATATGCAATTTATTTTTTTTTTGCTTACACCTGTCCACAGCCACAGAGGACTTCCCTGCCATACTAGAAATCCTGGAAAACCCAAGTCTTTTTTTAAAACATTAATGGCATAAAAAACATTATACTGTAGATATCATTGAATTTTAAATAATTTGTGCTAAAAACAAAACGCATTATCTCTGTTAAGGATGAATAACGGATTTTAAAAATTGCTTTGGCTCTACAGCTGTGATGTTTATGCACTTCAAGTATATTGCCATTTAGTAGCAGATCCATCCAAGTGACTTGTGTCTCATGCTTTAGTCTCTCTCTTCAGCGCCTGGATTTTCATTTAAAGGGGTTTTCCAAGTTATCAGTAAAATAAAAAGGTTGAGACTCTTATTACTATAACCTACCACACGTTCAGTAAAAATAAAACGCAATGTATAAATAGTTTCTTGAGTTTCCAAAATATGGAACGAGGAGGTGTTTGAGGCAGTGTATAGTGCACTGTGTAGGACAGCGGCTGGAAAGGTAATAGATGGCGTATATATTCCTTTCAGGTTACTTCTGCAACACCCTCGCCCAATGCAATGGCGAGGTAGTGCTTGCGAATACGTCCCACCTGTAGGTAACACCACATTACACTACATGGTCCTAGGGGTATTGCAGTGGTTAATCCTGCCTGGCAAGGCAGATGTTAATGTATGATGTAATTATGTCAACCAATGTCTGTGTTACATCCTGTGCTCTGTAGCTGAGATGTGATTGGAGGAGCAGCCACCACCTGACCAAAGGGAGGTAATAAAACCTCTGGCCCAGAATGTTCTGGAGCACTCTTAGAGAGTTAGACTGAGAGAAGTCTCTCAGTCTCTGTAGTGAGTGAGTGAGTAAATCTCTGTCTAGCCCATACCAGAGCAG